>BSBM01000091.1:8557500-9032500 GCA_027924585.1 Larix kaempferi | reverse complement strand
AGGCTGTGGAGAGCTAGAATGAAGCTCCAGGAGCTGGGAGGTCTACCATGATAATGACTAGATGCATGCATGCAAAACTGAAAAATGATGGAGAGAATATTCCAACACCCCCCGCAAGCTATACTATGAGGAAATACTAAAGCAGTAACAATAGGGCCTTGGTGACTAGGACCAAGGGTCACCCAGTACAGTCAATATCATCTCTTACCCCAAGAAGTGATCTAAGATAAGTGAATCTCTTCACCGTGAAGGCCTTGGTGAAGATATCTGCAATCAGCTCTTCCGTTGGTAGGTAGAGTAATGAAATGGTTTTATCATGCACTAATCCTTTGATGTAATGCATGTGTATCTCAATGTGTTTGGTCCTCTGCCTCAGAACCGAATCTATGGAGATCCTAATGGCACTCTAATTGTCACAATAGATGACAGGTAGAGTACTGAATAGAATCCCGAACTCTAACAAGATGCCTCTTAGCCAAATGCACTATGTGGCTGCATTTACAGCACCTCTGTACTCTGCCTCTTCTGATGAAAGAGCCAAACCTGTCTGCTTTTTGCTTGACCAACATATAGGTCCAGATCCAATCATGAAAACAAAACCAGATGTAGAATTCCGATCTGAGCTATCTCCAGCCCAATAAGAATCAGTATATCCAACTAGATCTAAAGAACACCCAACTGAGTAGTGAAGACCATGTGAAGCTCCTCTTTGCTGCCTTCAAGTGAAGCTCATGAGGTTCTTGCATGTATCTGGAGACAGCACTGACATCATAGGATAGATCAGGTCTCGTATGAGTAAGAAACAGAAGGCTACCAATAAATTGTCGATACAAAGAACAATCTACCAGAGGTGTAGAGGACCCATCCTCGAGGTTGATCCCTGAGAGAAAAGGGAATGCAACTGGTTTGCATTTGCTCATTTGAAACTTATCAAGCAAATCTGAAGCATATTTTGATTGAGCAACTTTGATTCCTAAATCACTCTGAGTGACTTCAAGACCAAGAAATTGCTTCAACAATCTTAGATCTGACATGGAGAAGGATTTGTGCAAGGCAGATTTGATAGATCTAATACAAGAAGAACTACTCCCTGTAATCAACAAATCATAAACATAAAGGACAATGAGAACTAAGGAGTTACCATCATGTCTCATGTATACGTTCGAATCTGATTTGCACCTCTGAAAGTTTTCTAAAATCAAGAAGGAATCCATCTTGGCATACCAAGCTCGGGGAGCTTGCTTAAGGCCGTACAAGGACTTCTTCTATCTGCAAACAAGTGAATAATTATCAATATAACCCTCGGGTTGATTCATGTAGATATCCTCCTATAAATATCCATGGAGAAAGGCACTCTTGACATCCATGTGATGCTCCTCCCAGTGTTTGGATGCAGCAAGAGCAAGAACAAGATGAATGGAATCCATCTTAGCAATAGGAGCGAATGTCTCAGAATAGTCAATCCCATGAACTTGGGAAAACCCTCTTGCAACCAATATAGCCTTGTACTTGTGGGAGGCTCCATCTGAATCCATCTTTGTTCTGTAGATCCACTTGCACTGAACCAGTTTCCTTCCAGGTGGGAGAGAAACAAGATCCCAAGTCTTATTTCTTTGAAGAGACTGATACTCTTCTTCCATAGAAGCTACCCATCTTGGATCTTGGGAGGCTTCAACGTATGTCTTTGGATCATATCCCACCATAAGAAAACATCTCTTAGCTAAAAAAGGATCTGAGGGAGATAGTGTAATATCAATGGATATAGGAGCTCTGTAGGCCCTTGTAGCAATAGAAGATGAATCATTAGTTGCCAGATCTTCAAGTTCTTGTGGATCTGGATTTGGCATTCACACTTTTTCAGGAGCTTTCTTTTTCTTCATCTTCTTTTGTGGAATCTTTCCCTTTGGGAAATCTTTGCAGTTCCCATGAGCAAACTTATCATCTGGAAGACCTTCAACAATGTTATCTGCTTGCAGGTCTTGTAAATACTTGTATTTGAGATGTCCAAATATTTCATGCACAGTTTGCTTTCTTCATTTTCATGAGTATGGAGAGCAGATGACTTGGAGAGCGGTAAGAAGTGGGAGAATTCATAGAGTTTTGAGGTATGATTTGCAACTCCTTTTGCAATAATTTCCCCTGAAACCATGCTTTGTATCTCTCCCTCATTTGGAGAGAAGATCACTCTTTTGGGCTCTCCACTGTGAGTCATTTGATATATGGAAAGTAAGTTGGCTGCAAGAGAAGGAACATAAAGTACATCATAAAAGTAACCATAGTCAAGATCGATTCTTCCAATCCCTTTAGAGGTGACTGTTGAATCATTTCTTAGTCTGACTAGAGGGTCACATGATCTTTTGAAACTAGAGAAGATATCTCTAGAAGAAGACATGTGCCTTGTTTCTCCTGAATCTATAATGAAAGAAGAATCTGTTGATGTACTTGCCATGAGGGTATGAAATTTTTCTTTGTCTTCGGATCCAGAAGATTCAGTACCAGGATCTTTCTTTCTTGCACATGCTGGTACAGAAAGTTTGTTCTTCTCAAGTAACCGAGCCATCATATCCACTGTCTTCTGCATGCAAGAGCTCTTAGGATGAAACCCTTTTTGGAAATAAGGGCACTTGGATCTTCTTTTCTGAAAATGCTTAGTCCTTTTTGAGGCCCTGCTTGACTGGTATGAACTATCTGTAGGCTTTGTACCATTCGATCTCTTATCAGAAATCCTTTGCTTTCCTTTGCCATTCGCTCTCTCTGCAACTGTAAGGGTTGAATCCAATTTGGGTATGATCATTCCCATTAAAATCGAATTCTCTTCCTCTTGGGTAAGAGATTGTGTGAAATCATCGAATGAGGGAAACTTCCATTTTGGAATGGACAGCCTAGCTAACTGGAAAGTAGAGACAAAAATAGAGAAATTTTCCCCCAACTTTGAGAGAATGGTAAGTATAAGCTGTTTATCTTCCTTCACTATCTGATATCTTTTCAACTATGATATCAAGATTTTGAACTTGGTGAGAAAGGCATTGATAGAATCGAAGCTGTTAGGACTCAAACATATGAGCTCATTGTCCAATTTGTGAGCCACAATATCATCCTTTGGCCCAAAGAGAGATTTGAGCTTGTCCCATACCTCTTTCGGAGATGTAAGATCAATGACATGAAAGTGTAATTCATCAGAAATTGAGAGAAGGAGGAGACCAATTGCTTCATCAAGCCGATCCAAGTACTTGTACTTTTCAACTACACTGGTTGGTTCTACCATCGTTCTGTTGAGTATTCTGGAGAATCTCTTGGATCTCATGAAGAGATCCATCTTGGATTTCCACTCAACATAGTTGGAAGATGTAAGCTTTAGATCCATCTGAATAGAGAAAGTCGAATAGTTGAAGAAGATTTCGAACGGGTGAATAAACCTGCAAAACAATAAAAGATGTGTTGATGGAGAATGCTACACTTTGACTGAACACTACCTTAAGAAAACTTGGCACATGGACTAAGTACTTCACACATGGCTAGACCTCAATGGATTTATCCAATTAAATCAAGTAATAGCACCAGGATTTACTGTGGAAACTCGGAGGCTTCTAGTGCACAAGTGAAAGATAGTTGCTCAAAGAAATGTTGCAACTGTTGCAATTCGAATAGATGCTTCCTACTCTGATACCATGTAATAATATGCAATGATTTGATAGTTGTAGCAACTCACAATCAAACTCACAAATATGTTGCAAAGAAGAACAGAAGGAGACACTCAATGATCACTCATAAACACAGTAGAATAGAACATAATCTCAGTATTATACAATGAATAAGAATGTAAGTGAATGAGTACAATAAAACAATAAGATGCATAATATAGGATTCGAAT
Organism: Larix kaempferi; assembly: GCA_027924585.1. Taxonomy (NCBI): domain Eukaryota; kingdom Viridiplantae; phylum Streptophyta; class Pinopsida; order Pinales; family Pinaceae; genus Larix; species Larix kaempferi. The sequence continues at coordinate 9,028,629 of BSBM01000091.1, read as the reverse complement.
AAGCCAAGTAGGGCATTCAAATTCCTAACTCAAAGTGTGTCTTGAATGATTGTGGAGTCATTATCCAGTCAATGTATCAGTCATTAGATGTAACAGTCAGTGAACTGAGTCTAACTGAGTGAAGTAGGCACTAACTGAATGAAGGAGGCTCAGTGGAGGGCACATGAGGAGTCTAATTGAGTGAGGTAGACATGTAGGAGGCTCAGTGAAGGGAACATGAGGAGCTAATTGGAGTCAGAATGGACAGACTAGTCTGACTGGAGGTCTATCGCAGTGAAACAGTTAGTGGAGGAGTCAATCTAGCCTCAAATCAAGGAAGAACTGAGTGATAACTGACTAGTAGGTGAGAATGGCGCCTAAATGGTTGTAGTAGGTGAGAATGGCGCCTAACTGGTTGTGGTAGGTGAGAAAGGTGCACTTGGCATGAAGAAGGGCGCCTTAAGTAGGTAGGAGGCCCCCTGGGGGCTGTAGACAGGCTGCGGAGAGCTAGAATGAAGCTCGAGGAGCTGGGAGGTCCACCATGATGATGACTAGAAGCATGCAGATGACTGGATGCATGCAGAATGCATGCATGCATGCAAAACTGAAAAATTATGGGGAGAATATTCCAACAATCATGTCTCCCAAAATATGATTTTTTCATTCACTTTTCCCATCTATCTATGGGTGATATGACGTACTAAAATTTAACAGTGTGTTCATCCTTGTAAATAGAGATTTCCAAAATTTCTGTGTGAACTTTGTGTCCCTGTCAGATATGATAATTTTTAGGATACCATGCATCATAAAAATTTCTTTTAAGAAAATATATGCTTTATGAATTTCCTTATAAGTTGACTTTACAGGAATGAAATGTGTTTCTTTATAAAGTTTATCTACAACCACTAGTATAGCATCATTTTTTTTCTTACTCTTGGGAAAGCTAATGATAAATTCCATGCTTATCACCTCCTATTTCCATTTTGGAATGGGTAGGGGCTACGACAGACTTGTTGGATTCTGGTGTTCATTCTTGACCACTTGACATTTTTGAATAGAAAGGGCTATATCTTCCTTTAACTTAGGCCAAAAATAATATTTTTTTACCGCATATATCATCCTTTGATAACTCGAGTTTCCTAAATACGGGGATTTGTGAAATTCTTCTAAAATTTAAGTTCCGAGTTTTGTTGTTTTGGGAACATATGTAATCTATTTTTATAGCACATTAACCATGTTTCATCAATCTTATAATTTTCATGTTGTTGTCCCAATTTATTTTCTTGGATTTTAGTCCTAATTTCAGTATAATATCGATCATTTTTCACCGTTGTTCTAATTTTTTCATGTAAATCAGAATGTACTTAATGGGCTGTTAATTCATAAAGTAAATGTACTTTTCAACTTAAGGCATCATCAACTTTGTTTTCTTTTCCTTTAATATGTCTAACTTCAAAATTGAATTTGCTTAGAAAATTCATCCATATAGATTTTTTAGCATTTAGATTTGGTTTCTCAAAGATGTATTTTAATCCCAAGTTATTAGTTTTAAGTATAAACTATCTCCCCATTAAGCCCATTAAGTAATGTTTCCACGTTCTTAGTGCACGAATTATGGTAGCTATTCTAGATCATGTGTGGCATAGTTTCTTGCGTGATCTTTAAGTTTCCAAGACTCATAGGAAATGGCATGTACTTCCTGCATAAGGACCCAGAAAGTCCTTCCTTACATGCATCTGTGCAAACTATAAATTCCCTATTTGGATCTGGTATTCTTAAAATAGGAGCTATTGTCAATAATAGTTTTAATTGGTGAAATTTGTTTTCACATTTTCCTGTCTAGAGAAATTTTGAGTTATTTTTCTGTAAGGAATTTATAGGATAGGAAATTCTAGAAAAAAAATCAATAAAATTATGGTAGTATCCTGCTAATCCCATAAAGGATCGAATTTCTGATACGTTTGTAGGAGTGTTCCATTCTGTAATGGCCTTGATCTTTTCTAGATCCACAACAATCCCTTTTTCTGAAATTATTTGACCCAAGTATTTTATTTGTTCTTTGTAAAACTCGCATCTACTGAACTTAGCATAAAGATGTTGTCCACGTAATATTTTTAAAACCATTTTTAAGTGTTCATCGTGCTCTTATTTATTTTTAGAATATATGAGTATGTCATTGATAAAAACCAACACAAATTTATCCAAGTATTTACTAAAAATGTTGTGGGTGCATTAGTTAAACCAAATGCTATCACTACAAACCTGTAGTGGCCATATTTGGTTCTAAAAGACATCTTGCTTATATATTCCTCGTGGATTCTTACTTGATGGTATTCTGATCTCAAGTCAATCTTAGAAAATATATCGAATCCCTTTACCTGATCAAACAGATCATCTATTCTTGGGAGGGGGTACTTATTTTTAATCATCTACTTATTTAATTCTCGGTAATCAATACACATGCGCATTGTACCATCCTTATTTTTTACAAACATTATCAGTGCTCCCCAAAGAGACACACTGGGTCTTATGTACCCTTTTTCAATCAATTTTTGAAGCTATAGTTTTAATTCAACTAAATCGGGTGGACTCATGTAGTAAGGGACTTTAGATACTAGCACTGTTGTCAGTACAAGTTCTATAGAAAAGTCTAGTTCCCACTTGGGTGGCAGTCTTGACAATTCTTCAAGAAAAATATATGTAAATTCACTTAAAATAAAAAAATATTATATTTCATGTTTATTTTCTGCACTACAGACTTGAATATTGACTGCATAAATTTTGCATCCTTTTTTAACACTCCTCCTAGCCTGTAAAGTTGAGATCTGTCTTATTGAAATTTTCTTAGGAATCCATTGTATAACCTTCCGATTCCCTTGTTCATCTTTACAAATAATTTTGTTGTTTATACAATCAAGTATTACATGACGTTTTTCCATCCAATCCATGCCTATTAGGATGGCATAGGCTCCTAAAGATAGTAGATCCAAATCTTCACTTGTATTTAAGCCATTTAAATCCACTTGACAATTTTCAATAATTTCTGAAATCTTTCGTTTTGCACAAGTTTCTAACCGCATCATCCATGGTGTTTTATGTTTGGTTCTTTTTAATTTACAAATATCCACAATTATTGGAGAAACATAGCTACGAGAAGCCCCTGGGTCTATTAATATAGATATTGGTTTTGTAAGGATATAATCTTTTATTTCAACCATCGTGGATTGATGATATCCTTCTTGTGATTCCAAAGCTGTGCAAATTCTTGGTGTTCTTTCCATATATTCAATCATCATGTCTTCATGTAGATTGTTTAAAATTATTTGAATTTGTTTGGACAATATTTAAAAAGATGCAGGCCTTGACATCCCCAACACTTTAGAGTTGTAGGTGGATATTTTTTTTTCAATATAACTATCTAGTCCAATTTTGCTTTGAGCTGGTTGATTAGATTGTGCTTCACTTTTAGCAATTTTTTTGTTATTTGGAAAATTGTTAGCAAGTCTTTGATAAGGTAGGGACCTAAATCCTTTTCTTCCTCTTTCTGATTTCCTTTTTTCACTTTTCTTTACTCTTTTTCAAGTTTTCTATTCTTTGTTGACTCTGTTCATAGTAGGGTCTAGCTTTAAATAAAGCTTCATCAAGATTTTTTGGTGCATCGAACTCAATTTTGTCTTGAAAATAGGTGGAAGACAACTTAGAAATTGTTGTATTTTGACTTTTTCGTCTCTAATGTTGAACTTTGGTCGTCATTGATTTCAAATTATTTAAAAGAGGACATAGTATCCATGTGTCAGTTTGAAGAAGTATATGAAATCCAGTTTGAAGAAGTATATAAAAGCAAGAATGAAGAAGTATATGAAATCCAGTTTGAAGAATTACATAAGGTACATGCATAAGTCCCTAATACTTCTAGTCATGGTACTTCAAAGGTGATGTAAAAGAGATGGGTGGACAAGTCTCAGAGTGTGCAAGAGTATCGGAGTAAAAGGATGGTTGGACATGTATGTAAGTATTAGAAGTGCACAAGACCCACCAAACAGAATAAGTATAAAATTCCTGGAAGCGTGCAAGAGTCAAGTCAAGTGCGCAAGACCCACCAAGCGATGGTACTTAAAGGGTGCAAGACCCAATGAGTAGTGGTTCCCAAGTGCACAAGTCCCACTATGTTAAGGACCAAGTGTGCGCAAGACCCACAAGGCATGATACCTCAGTTGCGTAGATCAAGACAAGTGGGAGATGTGTAAGTTAGCTTGACCGTGAAGAAAGGAAGAAGCCCGATGCTAGGACCAACTTGAGGACATACGGTCTACAAAAGTCAAGTATAAATAAGAAACCAAGTTGGATATTGGAAAGTAATATTGAACATGAATAAGTGGTAGTATTCTTATTTGGAAAGATTTGAATTATTGGGATATCAATGGCTTGTTGAACCGGAACAGCTCAATCTAGCAGAGAGAAAGATGCGCAAGAACAGAAGTGCATCACAACATATGATGTGCAGGAAGATATAGTATATGAGACAAGTGCACAAGAATAGAATGGAAGTATCACAAATGGTTCACTAGATGCCTTAGTTTATATGAGCAATATGCGCAAGTACAAAACAACAAAATAATAGATGATGTGTAGTGTTAGATGATTATGCAAATGCGCATGAAGAATTGTATTGAAGTAAATCCGTAGAGTGCAAAGAGCAGTAGAAAGAAATAAGAATCTTCTATAGCCATATCATGGTGGTAGGACAAGGCAAGGAACAGGGATTCGATGCTTCCCTCAGGTCAGAGCCTATAAACTAGGGGGTCAGTGCCTCCTTCCAGTTGGTGTTGGTAAATCAGGGAGTTGGTGCTTCCTTTAGGTTGTATCCTGTAAATCATGGGGTTGGAACCTCCTTCCAGTCAATGGTAGGGAATCTTAGAAGTTGGTGCTTCCCATCAATGTAATCTTTACTATATAAGAAACATTTTGTGGTTTTCTCCCAACTGGGTTTCCATGTCAAAATTTTGTGTTATTTGCTTATTCATGTGTTGATGAATGATATTGTTTATGGTGAATGCATAATATAAATATAGTTTGAATTTGGTAAAAGAGAAAAAATTTCATAACTACACTTAATACTAATTCACCCCCCTCTCAGTATTAATAATATTTCCAACAATTGGTATCAGAGTGGGTGTCTTCAGTAGCAATTAAACAACTGGAAGATAGATATTTATGTAGACATGGACAAACAGGAAGGACTCTCCACCAACAAAGAACCTATATTTGATGGCTCAAACTACACTTTCTAGAGGATAAGAATGGAGGTGTATCTTCATTCCCTTAGTGTCGATGTCTAGGAGTCGATTGAAAATAGCTACAATGTTCCTACAACTGCACTAGTTGATCCAGCTGAAATAAGGTGGTGTGAATATAATGAAAGGGAAAGGAATGCACTGTTATGTGGATTGGAAGATTCTGAATTGACTAAGGTCATGCATTGTACTTCAGCAAAGGAAGTTTAGGACAAACTCAAAAATATCTATGAAGTGTTATATTTTCATCATTTAATTCGATAGATCTAGGATCTTAACTAAAAGAACAACATGTATAGCATATCAAGCATAAGAGACAAGTGACAAGAAAACATTGCACTAGGGAAAGCCAAGAAGGTAAAAAACCCTGCAACTTCCTCAAAGATAGAATAAGCATCAATACAAGGATCACAATTATCAAACCCAAAAGATAGATATCTTCAGCAGCATGCTCCTCTTCCACTTGTGCGCACCCTCCTCTTCTCTCACTAATGCGAAGTGAGTGAATAATAGAATGTGTCAAATGAGAGAGTCACACTCTCTATTTATACGTTTACTTTCACTTGACCTTTACTCAACTAGGTCGGCCCCAACTTAACAACTTAATATAAACTGACTCTAGGTTGACCCCACTAGGGTGGTCTAATAACCCTTTGACCCACACAACTCATACAGGGCCGAACCCAGCAAGGTGGTCTAATAACCCATCAAATATAAGTTGAGACACTTATAATAATACTTGCGACACTTGCAAATACAAATGACGACACTTCCAATTGGAGGAATAATACATCTCCGTTGGGGATACAATAAAGTACAAATGTAATACATAGAAGAATATCTTCCAAAGTTACAAATACATCAACACTCCCTCTTAACTAGGAAGGTATTCTCTAGACACATGTCATCAAAACATATCGGCACAAGTCTTCAATTCTATAGCTGGATCATCGCCACTCGATCATGGAGCATCATCATCATCACTGTTGTTGTACCCGTTATCTCGATCACTGGGATATCTCTGAATTCTTCTCGTCATAGGAAGTTCTACAGAGCCAACCCTTTTTCATGTTGGATGTAAGCCTAGCCTCCTGTAGGTCTTCATCATATCTGGCCATCCTGTGGAATCCTCGGGACTGATTACGTGCATCAACAAAATCTCGAAAGAGCATCCCAAGACTTTTACGAGCACACAGCTCAACCTATCGGATATCCCAGGATCTTTTACATGCAACTGCACAACCTGTCCATGGCCACAGAGTATCATCCTGATACTCATGATCATATTGATCATGTCATCTCACCGTCCACGAAGCACAGCCTAGATGCACATACACAGCACTTACACCACCGACATGGGAGAACACATCTACACCTTGTGAAAAATGGCTCCAACCCTTACATATTTACCATGGGAGAACACATCTACACCTTGTAAAGAATGGCTCCAACCCTTACATCTTCACTGTCGGAGAACACATCTACACCTTGTAAAGAAATTCTCAGCAATTACATCACGACCTTGGGAGAACACATCTACACCTTTGTTGGAAAATCTCCAGCAATTACATCATGACCTTGGGAGAACACATCTACACCTTTGTCGGAAACGTTCATGTGAATCTGCATCTTCAGGACTCATCAAATAACTCAGACAATAGCTTCCTCATCCATACTACCTCACAACTAGTTGAACAAGCTGTGACATACTCTACTTCGGCTATACTCAGTGCTATGCAGGACTGCTTCCTACTAGACCAAGGGATCACACCTGATCCTATACTGAAGCAGCACCCTGAGGTGCTCTTCCTATCTACAGCACTGCCTACCCAATCTGAATCAACATACCCCCCAGGTTAAACTTTTGATTTGCATCATAATTGATCCCATAATCAACCGTACCCTTCAGGTACCTCAGAATATGCTTTACAGTAACCAGGTGAACACCTCTCAGATCCGCCAGGAAGTGGCTCAATGTGTTCACCGCAAAGAAAATATCTGGTCTCGCGTTCGTTAGGTACATCAAGGACCCAATCATCTAAAGATACATCGTGACATCAATCGATTCAGATGAAGCATCACGCAGAACCTTCAGTTTTGATGCCACAGGTGTGGCCATGGCCTTGCAGTCCATCATCCCGAACCGCTTCAGGAGCTCTACTGCATACTTCCCTTGTCCAAGGAAGATTCCATCTATAATCTGCCACACCTCCATACCTAGAAAGTAATGCATCATGCCCAAGCATCTCGAACTCGACAGCAAGCTTCCTCTTCGTGTTAGCAATCAATCTATCCTTACCTGTCACAAATAGGTCATCCCCATACAATAGGAGTATCATTGGATTTCCTTCTTCAACCTTGTAGTAAAGGTTGGAATCCGCTTTACTCTTGGTAAATCCCAAACTAGATAGGAAGCTGTCTATCCTGTCGTACCATGTCCTAGGAGCTTGCTTCAAGCCATACAAGGCTTTCTTCAACCTGCACACATAAGACTCCCTGTCATGTGTCTCCAAACCGAGTGGCTAATCCACATACACTTCCTCTTCTACTACACCATTCAAGAAAGCTATCTTGACATCCATCTGGTGTATCTTTCACTTCATCACTGCAGCCAGGGAAAGTACTGTTCTGATGGAAGTGTATCTGGCTATAAGTGCCAGAGTCTCTTCATAATCTATCCCCTCTTTCTGGGAGAAGCCACGAGCAATAAATCTTTCCTTGTATTTCTCTATGCTACCATCTGCAGCATGCTTGATCTTATAGATCCACTTGGAAGTCACAATAGACTTCCCATCTAGTCTTGGGACTACATCCCAAACATCAGTCTTCATGATCGACTAGTATTCCTTGATCACTTCATCCTTCTATTACTGCATCCCTGATCTTGGGAACTTCAGATTCTTCAATATCTTCAATAGATATTTTTCTTGAACTTCGTTGCTTGGAACAAATGTTTTAGTCCTTCTTTTGTAGGTGATTGTACATGATCTTTCCTACAAGACAAGTTCAATTGCATGATTAGAAGCATCTTATATATTTCAGAACAAATTCTTACTCTTAAGGATATATGTCATACATTCATGCAATTATCTTATCCAATGCTTCAATACAACATTTATCCATATCCCGTAACTTTCTAGATTCCTTCCATCTCTACCATAACATTGTTAAGAGTGTGCACAACTCTCAACATGTCAGCAAAGAGGTTTCATTCTAGATAAGTATAAATGGAATGTTGTAAAGTACCATAGGCCTCTTACCCATTACTATATTAGTAGTATCTTGTTCATTAATGCAACCTTTTCTAAAATGCATAATATACATCCTAAATCTAGGAACATAAGTATGTACATGACTGAAAAAAAAACATATATACAAGAAATGACAATTTAAATACTTATCTGTGTTTGGTTGTTGGGTGGACTCCCTCTCAATATTTGTTTCCTTGCAGGAACTGCTAGAGTGAGCTCCCTCTTGATATTTTCTTTCTAGATTATCTGCCTTTGAACTTATATCCATCCTGGACCACTATGCATGCTTAAGTGTGCACTAGTGTCATGATTGTGTCATCCTCAAGATCTCATACATAGTCATACATTCATTAGTATAGTCTCAATACTATCAAAACATTATGATTCTAAATAATCTTAAATATGTATGGTCATGATCATTTCATACATAGGTAATAAGCGTTAGTATTCTTTTTCAACAAGACTAAGCGTTAGTATTCATGGTTTCAAGGAAGACTTCTTTTACTCGTGCATATTCTTATTTGACCATAGGACTCTTCTGGTTAGTCATATCATCAATCAAAGTAAGAAACATAATATGCATAAACCCTTGATTACTTAAACTTCTAACTTTCAAGAATAATCATTATCATTCATACAAAAGTATAAGCTCCTAACACAAGGTAGGATTCTAACTTGATATAGGAAAAACATACTTGGTTGTCATGTTTGCTAGTTATGTCTAACATACCCACATAATGTCTTCTTGTTCTCTTCAATGACTTGTGCTAGTAACTTGCATAAATCATAAGTTAACCATTGTAGAACCAAATTATACATACCTAGTAAGTAGAGCTTCTATGTGATCCATGAGTCTTTGTCTTCATGTCACCATGGTCATATGTTCTTGATCTTAGAACTTGACTTGTGCCTTTCATGTTAGCGGACAACATCATCCTCGTACAATACCACAGTGCATTAGTACAATCATAAGTGTCATAAACCTAATCAATGAATGTCTTCTATCATGCATTCATACTTTTTATTAGGGTGATAAGACAAGTCTAAAATTAATCAAGATTGTACTAACCTCAATAATATGAAGACAAACATACCATAAACTTAATCATGAACAGATTTCAAAACATACCTGTATTTCCTCAAGTCATACCTATCGAGATTTCTTGTAGCATTCCTATGTAAGGCCTTAGCCTTATCTCCCTCTGGAACTGGAACTTCCTCACTTATGCAGGTGTCCAATTCATGCTCTTTTAGGATTAACCCAATCCACTTTGATTTGTCGAAACTCAATTTCGAGCTGGATTAGGGTTTGTCAAAGAAACCCTAAAAATTAAAACATTGAATTTCAAACCTCTGATTGGATGAAAATATGCGCCTTGGTGAGCAAATCAAGCTGGTATACTTCAATTTTGAAATCTCCAAAATTTGACCCCTCAAAATTGCCTTTGAAACTTCTGGATCTTCTGGACAAGATCTTGAACTCGGGTTTGATAAATCCCAGTCTTCTGCCCATCCAAAAGCTTCGATATTGTGTTCTAAACTTCGATTTTGCTGAGGATCTTCCAGCCGTGGTCACATATTTCAAAAATTCCAACTTTTTCAGAAGCCCTAATTTTCCACCTTTCCGATCAAAATCCCGAACTAGGGTTTGATCAAGCCCGGCCTTCTTCCCAACCAAAAAATTCGATCTTGGTCTCTAAATTTTGATTTTGATGAGGAGCATTCAATCATGGACTCCGATTCCAAAAATTCCAACTTTCTCTGAAGCCCTAAATTCCCGCAACAATGACAAGCCAAGAATGAAGGTGCTCGGAATCCAATTCTATTTTGACAGAAATATGCACCTGATTTTTTCTAGTGCATCTCTGAAATTACAAATCCACAGGGTCTGAAACTTTGGCATGTGGTAGCTTGACCTGTCATCTTTCCAACCCCACAGGTATGACCTCAATCGTATTCTCTAAGAGAGAGTTATGCCAAGTTTCGCAACGTGACCTGTTTATGGGATAAAATAATATAGAGAACTTGTACGGAGTGCCATGTGTCACTGGTTCAATTTCGGCCCCTAAAAAGAGGACCTGTGAAAATAAAGTTCGTTCCATACCTATCACGTTTTACAAAATTTCATTTGGAGCTTCCTATCCCAAGTTGTGACCTTTTTTCCCAGGTCACCTGTTTATGACTGAGATCTGGAAGAGGCAGAAACCCTTGAGTGTACAAATCATATCTCACAAAGTACAACGAATCAGATGCTGTGCTTCGAACACAAGGTACATGGGGATGTTATCTTCGACCTTTAAACATTTCAGATCCTGAACCTTCTCCAAAATGGATTTATAGATAAAGTGCTATGATGACTAGTTTTTTCTATATCAATCCCTAGCTTCCAATTTGTCACAAGTACAACAAGTCTCATAAATGCCATAGCATGCCTTACTCTAGGATAGCTCTGATACCATGTTATATTTTAATCATCTAATTCAATAGAGCTAGGATCTTAACTGAAAGAACAACATGTATAGTATATCAAGCATAAGAGACAAGTGACAAGAAAACATTTCACCGGGGAAAACCAAGAAGGTGAAAAACCCCGCAACTTCCTCAGAGATAGAATAAGCATCAATACAAGGATCACAATGATCAAACCCAAAATATAGATATATTCAACAGCATGCTTGTCCTCCACTTGTGCGTGCCTTCCTCTTCTCTCACTAATGCGAAGTGAGTGAATAATAGAATGTGTCAAATGAGAGAGTCACGCTCTCTATTTATACTTTTACTTTCACTTGGCCTTTACTCAACTAGGTCGGCCCCAACTTAACAACTTAACATAAACTGACTATGGGCCAACCCCACTAGGGTGGTCTAATAACCCTTTGACCCACACAACTCATACAGGGCTGACCCCAACAAGGTGGTCTAATAACCCATCAAATATAAGTTGCGACACTTGCAAATACAAATGACGACACTTCCAATCGGAGGAATAATACATCTTCGTTGGGGATACAATAACTTACAAATGTAATACATAGAAGAATATCTTCCGAAGTTACAAATACATCAACATGAAGGAGACAAAAAGGTCAAAAAGGGAAAACTACGAACTTATTCTGGACTATTTTAGTCCTTGAAGATGAAGGAAAAAGAAAACATTGCATCATACTTTCTTCGAGTCGATGAGATAGTCAACACTATCAATGGTCTTGGATTCCAACTAACTGAAAAATTAATTGTGCAGAAAATACTGAGAAATTTTCCATCGAGATTTGACTCCAAGGTGGTAGTTTTAGAAGACTGAACTCATCTTGAAAATTTAACAAAAGATGAGTTTCATGGAATCCTCACTAGATATGAGATAAGAACCGAAAGGGGAAATCCAACTAGGAAAGAATCGGCCTTCAAAGCCACCAAGAAAGTAAAACATGAGCATAAAAACATCTCATCTGATGAATCTGATGAGGAGGATGAAAATTTTCTAAGGGAGTTAAAAAGAGGATGTGGTAATTACAAGGGTAAGTTACCCTTCAAATGCTTTAGATGTGGTAGAGTAGGCCATTTTGATTCAAAGTGATCTTACAAAGAAGATATATATAGTGACAGTGAAGAAGATGGCAATTACAAAGAACAAAGGATGACATACCCACAGGATAGATCTAAGAACATGAAGAAGTTCCCTAAACAGAGGAAGCGTTTATATTGCAGGGAAGACAATAGTTCATCTGAAGAAGTTGATTGTGATGATAGTCCACATGAAGTGATTTTCATCAAATTTATAGAAGTTGAAGGGGCAGAATAAAAGAAAAAGTTTTGTTCCTCTATCAAGAAAGACAAATCAAATGACATAAGTCAATCGGGAAGTTGGATTGGTTAGTGCCCTCAAAGAATTCAATAATTCAAGAAACAAGAGCAAAATTTTGCAGGACGAGCAGTCAAAATATGAAGAACATGTCAAGAAAGATAATACCATTCAAGAATCAATTGAAAAATAGGTGAGTGAAAAGGAAATGGATCTTGAGAAACAGTTGGACTGTGCAATACATAAAATAAAAAATCTTGAAGAAGAGGGGTATGTATTGAATATATCTCTGGAAGAATCAAAGAAAAAAATGAGATGCTGACAAATCAACTTGAGCAAAGGAATAAAGAGATTTCTCACTTAGAAGAAGAACTAGTGGGGAAAGAAAAGGAGGAACATGCTCAAGGACACCTCACGAATGATACTCCAGACTACGCAAATCTAAGAAATGACAAGACTTGTCTTAAAGAGGAAATAGAGAACAAATTAAATAATAGCACATAAATCCTAGACAAGATATTGAATGATCAAATATCACTAGCAGATAAATCAGGACTTAGCTATGATAGGATAGCTGAGAAGATATGTGACAACAAGTACAGTTCAAATCAATTGAATCCATTTCAATATAGGTATGATAGTTCCTTCAATGATTATAATTTTTTTCGTTACACTGATAGAAGAAGGTTCAATACATTGTAGTGCTCAAGATGAAACTACAATGGACATAAAATACTATCATACTGTAAGATGCTATACTTGTGATGGTTTTAGACACAAATCTCAATATTGTCGAAGTATAGTAAATCGTTCAAAAAGAAATAATTTATATGAAAACAACTGCAATATATGGACCAAGAAGGAAAGTAGTCAGGCATAGTATCAAAATAGGTTTGTGCACATGAAAAAGTGGGTAAAGAAAATTCCCCAATCTTGTATAGCCGAAGCAAATAATACAAGTACATCTTAAGAAAAAAATGGTTTCTTCTCATCTTGCTAATTACCAAAAGGATGAGTAAAATCCTTGAATTCAACCAATTTATTCTTAGGAATTCAAGGAAAGCATTAGTAGGTAAGGTGAACATCTAAATCATGTTGTATAAAGTTGCATTGATGAAAGTTGCAAAGGAAATGCACACATATCCATAAATAAAAGTAACAAATACTTCCACGGTAAATTATTTGTGAAGATGTGTTGAAGTAAAATTGTTGCACAAAGAATTCATACATGTGAATGTTGAAAGAAAGGTACAAATAAGTATTTATTTTGAACAAATAGAAGTTCCATGCAGACACAACATTCTTACATAATCATAGTTTGTATTATATTCAAAAGATGTTATTACAGGAATAAAAAATTACTCGATACCTCAGCCATAGAAATCAGATTCGGAGTATCAAGAGGAAGCATGCTAAGGCCTAACAATGACTGAAGCACATTACAATGATAGAAGTTGTGTTGAACCAAATTGGAAGTTTCAAAATCAACCTAGAGTCGATGCTCGAGGTCCAAATATGTGACATGATTGGTTGATTGTTGAGACATGCAAAGCTCAATATCCAGTGAAGTTGTATCTACGAACTTAGGAGCTCATCGAAGGTAACAAAGTTTCAAGGTAAAAGAATACATGTTAGCACTACACTTATCCATTCGAATCAAGTTCAGAAAATCAAGAGTTTTATTTTGTTGTTCCCAGGCATTCAATTCTCTTCTTTAGAATTGACAATTCTCTGAATTACTCTGGTTAACTTGAAATTGTGTATACCAGCGCATGAAGTTGGATTCCTTCTACTAGGATTTCCAAATCCCCATATCTAATTTCATCGTTGCAAATTTAGTCTGTTGTGACTGAACCAGTGAATTAAGATTCTTAAACGAATTGCTAAATCTTTGAAAGTAAGAAGACATGGAAAATGAAATCATGACACTCAAAATTGGAAACTCGGAATAAAATCCGCAAGGAATGTACCATGATGAAAGACAAATCCATAAACAAATCATATAAATATTTGGAAGGTGTCTTCCAAACGTGCCAAAATAAATTGATGAGAGGTTGAGGTTAACTGTATTCATGGCTGCATGCTTGGAAGTAGATTGGTAAGACATCATAAATAGTTGTGTCTATGACAACACGTCATGATACGAGTTAATAATATCAGGCCAAAGTACAAAAAGGGAGAATAAAACTCATTATTCCACATGCTTGAATGATATCATATAAAAGGCACAAGTACGATACCAATATTATGCACGAGTCATCAATCACATTGAATTTTTGCAAGGTTGGTTGACGGATGAAAACGTGTGTGACATAAAGGAAGAATTTTTGGAAGATGTGACAAGATGTGTGAAGTCAGGAAGACAATGTGAGTCATTAATATCAATTGTAATGAAGATGTGTTCAATTAATGATGAAAATCGTCGAAAAAATAGATGCGACAAAGGAAGAAATGAATGCAGGAAGAAGTCGACATAAAAGATAATGCAAATCTGAAAGCACAAGGAACTTGCAATTGATCTAGTAGAACATGATGTTGCAACAGGAAGATAAATAAAGAAGCATGTAGAAAGAAAGATTTATATATGAGAGGAACAAAATATCAAGTTAAAAATTGGCAACCGTATAGGGGGAGCATATCTTTAACTCAGGAAACTACAACTCCAGTGACAAATGTATAGGTTGCAAGATGACTGAGCTCTACGCACCAGCAACCACAAAAGAAAGAGAATAAATCACGAATACAAGGGGAGTAATTGGAGCAAGTAGCTACATGAAAGCTAGTGCAAAGCCAAATAAAAGAGAACCTGAAAGTTGTTGGGATAAATTACTCATCTAGACATTAGCCATAAAAAAAAAAAATTCCTAGTGCATAGAAACCCTAGTTGAATTCTTATTGCATAGTTGTCATCATTATGATTATCATTGGCTGTTGATTTGTCATCTTTAGCCTCATTATCCACTGATGCATGATTTTTTGGATGTGTTGAGTTATTTTCCTAAATTTTACGGGGCCTCCTTAAATTTAGGGATCCTGAGCACCTTCCTTGATATCATCACCGAATACCATTAGTAGTTAACCCACTCATGCACCCTCCTAAGATTCTCCCTTTTCTATTTTTGATCCTCTAACTCCCTAATGTGCCCTTTTGGTCTACCAACATTTAGTTAACTGACTAATGCGCCCTCCATGCCACCTACCATCAGTTCAACTGGCCATTGCGATAATCTACAATAGGATCTGATAGTTGTAACAAGCCTCACACAAAACTCTCAAGAAGTGCAAAGAAGAAGAGAAGAAAGCACTCAATAGTCACTCATGAACACAGAAAATGCAGAATAACAATATCATGCATCAGGTGTGAGCTGGCATTGTGAAATAATGAATACAATACAATAACTGTCAATAGAATTCGAATTAACCAAGGAGGTCACTCAAATCATGCTCAAAGTCTAGCTTGGATAACATTGGAGACATCATCTAGTCAGTAGTATCAGTCATAAATGGTCAAAGGTCATTCAAATGAGTCTAACTAAGCCATGTGAGCACAAATCAGGGGATGCAGACTCCAAGGAGGGCGCATGAGGATGTCAAAAGGTCAAGTAGCACTCCAAAACTAGATAACTAGGAGCTGTAGGCAGTTAGCATGAGAAATCAGTGGAAGAAATGCTCAATTAATGCTCTAACTGACTGTCAGACACCTGGTAGGTGTGATAAGGTGCTCTAACTGAATGATAACTCCTGGTAGGTGAGAAAAGGAACACTTGTCATGAAAGAGAGTCAAAGAGGGTCAATTAGGTAGGTAGGAGGGCTACTGGGGGCTAAAGACAGGCTCTAGGGAGATGAAATTAGGCTCTAGGTACTGGGGAGACCACCAAAATGATGACTTGATGCATACAGTTGCATGAAAATGCATGCATGATGATTAGATGCATGCAAAATGCATGCAGACATGAAAATCTAAAAAATGATGGTGAGAATATTCCAACACCCCCCTGCAAGCTATACTATTAGGTAATAACTAAAAACTGAAAAATAGGGCCCTGGTGACTAAGACCAAAGGTCATCTTGTACAATCAATCTAAATAAACTAAGTGAGGAAAGAGGGAAAACCCAGTGGGAAGAAATCCCTCCCTAAAAATAGACTAAAGGATGCTAATGTAGCATATCATCACTCACCCCAAAAAGAGATCTAAGGTAAGTGAACCTCTTCACCGTGAAGGTCTTGGTGAAGATATCTGCAATATGCTCTTCCATCGGAAGGTAGAGCAGTGACATGATCCGATCATGCACTAATCCTCTGATGTAATGCATGTGTATCTCAATGTGTTTGGTTCTCTGTCTTAGAACCGGATATGTGGAAATCCTAATAGCACTATGATTGTAACAATAGATGACTAGTGGAGTACTGAATCGAATCCCAAACTATGATAAGATGCCCCGCAACCAAACGCACTATGTGGCTTCATTTACTGCACCTCTGTACTCATCCTCTGCTAAAGAAAGAGCTAAAGCAGTCTTTTTTTTGCTCGACCAACATATAGGTCCAGATCCAATCATGAAGACAAAACCAGATCCAGATATCTCCAGCCCAATCAGAGTCAGTATATCCAACTAAGTTCAAAGGACACCCAGATGAATAGTGAAGACCATGAGTCTTGGTACCTTGCACATAGTGCAAGATCCTCTTTGCTTCATTCCAGTGAAGCTCATAGGGCTCTTGCATGTATATGGAGATAGCACTAACTACATAAAATAGATCATGTCGAGTGTGTGTAAGAAACAATAGGCTACCAATCAACTATCGATACAAAGTACTATCTACCAAGGGTGTAGAAGATCCATCCTCAAGGCTGATCCCTGAAAGAAAGGGGAATGCAACTAGTTTGCATTTGCTAATATGGAACCTATCAAGCAGATCTGAAGCATACTTGGATTGAGCAACTTTGAATCCCGAATCACTCTGAGTGACTTCAAGACCAAGAAATTGCTTCAGCAATCCCAGATCTTACATGGAGAAGGAGTTGAGCAAAGTAGTTTTTATAGATCTGATACATGAAAAATTGCTCCCTGTAATCAACAAATCATCAACATAAAGTACAATGAGAAGTAAGGAGTTACCATCATGTCTCATGTAGACATTCGAATATGATTTGCACCTCTGAAAATCTTGTGAGAGCAAGAAGGAATCCATCTTGGAATACCAATCTCGAGGAGCTTTCTTAATCCCATACAAGGACTTACTCAATCTGCAAACAAGTGAAGGATCATCAATATACCCATCAAGTTGCTTCATGTAGATCTCCTCCTCTAGATATCCATGAAGGAAAGCACTCTTGACAGCCATATGATGCACTTCCCAGTGCTTGGATGCAACAAGAGCAAGAACAAGAAGGATGGAATCCATCTTAGAAACATGAGCGAATGTCTCAGAATAGTCAAGCCCATGAAGTTTGGAAAAACCTCTTGCAACCAATATAACCTTGTACTTGTTGGAGACTCAATATGAATCCATCTTACTTCTATAGATCCACTTGCATTGAACAAGCTTCCTTCCAGGTGGGAGAGAACAAATCTCCCAAGTCTCATTTCTTTGAAGAGATTGATACTCTTCTTCCATGGTAGCTACCCATCTTGGATCTTGGGAGGCTTCAAAGTATGTATTTGTATCACATCCAATCATAAGAAAGCATCTCTTAGCTAGAAATGGATCTGGGGTAGAGAGTGCAATTCTTGTATCATGAAGATCAAATCTAACTTTGACAAGATCAATGGTGGAGACAGGAGTAGTGGTGGCCCATCTAGCAATAGGAGATGAAACTTTAGGTGCTATATCTTTAGGTTCTTGTGGATTTGGATCTAGCATTCACACTTCTTCAAGAGTCCTCTTTTTCTCAATCTTCTTGTGTGTATCTTTGTGTCAAAACCCAGAATTTCCGAAAATTTTAAAATTTTCAAAATAGCATGTAATATGATTAAATGCAGTCACTTAACTGTTTGATTAGATGAAATGAACGTAACTGTGTCTGAATTATCTATTATTGTACTTAAATTTTAATATGGGTTTTAATTTATAGTTACTGATTGTTTTCTGTTCTGCAACCTCAAGGGCGATTGCCATAGCAGACTGGGCTTACTTAGCTTCCGAGCTAATGCATCAAAATTGTCTCTCTCTTACAGATATACAATTATTGTGCGGTCACTACCATTTATATCTTTAAAGTATTAAAAGTCAGTTAGCTGTACCAATTCATCCCATCAAAAGTCTAAGCATGTTATCCAGATTGTCAAGTATTTTTAAAGGTAGAACCTTTCCTGTAATCTTCTTTAATCGTACATAAAGAGGGTTAGTAATGACTAAAATGATATGATAGCTATGTTTCCGGAGTATCAATGAATTAAACAACTTGGTGGAATAAATGTTCTTTTGGTGATATTACTGTATGGCAATTATGCTTCATGATTGGCACCGTGAAATACAAGCTAACTTGAGTAAACTCACTGAGCATTCAGGATAACAAGAGTCTATTATTTATTACAATATCCGAAACAATTAAGTAATTGTTATTGTATCCTACAGTAAGTGAAATGGTCTAGAGTAATCCAACTCCAACTTATGAATTAAGCAACTGAAATCCTACCAGTGAAAGTCACCTACAGAAGGGCTGGCAAGTCCTAAAACATCTGTACACAGTGATCGCAGATAACATTATGGTTGCATAAATGTAACAGCTAAATCCAATATCATTTCACTATCTCGTTGACTCTAGGAATAGATCTAAGTTTTATGTGTGAATTGCAATGTCGTGATAAGTTTTTATGAACCATAAATAGCTTATATTACACCCTTGTTTTCTTTTATAACTTTTCTAATGCAAATGTATTTTCTCTACGTATAGAATATTTCAAAATTAAATCTTAAATGATGTTTATATTACATGGTTAGTAAATCCAAGTTGTGGATCGATACAAGACAAGAATTTAAAACATTATTGTAATGTTTCGCTTTCTAAAAGTATGGTAGTTAATGTTAGGATCATGCAACCATTATGATCTCCACGCATTATTTTGTTACCCTTACTATGGTTTTTGGTTGGCAACAAGGGATGATATTCTCATCGAAAACAATGGACACTAATAACAATTGCATGATTTATTGGTTTATAGGGCAAATGATATTGTTCACAATACAAAGCTCGATTGGCAATGATTTGAATCATGGATTATAATTAGCAATTTAAACTATGGTCCACGACCTAATGGAATATCCATGTTATCATTTTAATTTGCAATCTATTATTGGCAATCTCCGTTGTCGAACTATGGAAGTCGACCCACTGCATGGTTATATTAAAGGGCTACGTGGTTGTATCTGCGCCAAGTGTAGATGATATTTAAGCGTTGACTGAAACCCTACATTGTCATTCCTCCACTGCCTCCGACCTTGGTCTCTCTGTGAAACCCTCCTGTCTGAACTTCATTGAGGCACTGAAGGAAACAGCTTCCATACTGCTTATCCCTTCGTGTTTGTCTTCTGTACTGCGTGGGAGTTCTTATATCTTGTTGTTATCGACCCAGAGTTGTTTTTTTTTGTTTTGTTTTGAAAGGAAGCTAGGGTTATCTGCACTGCTATTACTGTGTGTTAGCAGTTTCCTTCTGCTCCAGCCCTCGTGATTGTCCAGTAGAATGGTTTGGGAGTCTTGTGTTGTGTTTTTAGTAGCTATAAGTTTGTGAAAGACCTAGGGTTTTTCTCTTTTAGTATCAGTTTCAACCTTGTCTCGGCGTGGCCATGGATCTCAGCTTGGTTTTGTTTGAAGCTTCCACTGTGGCACATACTCCTTGTTTTCAGTCAGCTTGTTCGTTTTGGTGAAAAGAGAGGGGTTCACCCTTCTGCTGCTCGTGGTTATCAAACTACCTACTGTGTTTGACTTCGTTCCAGTTTCTGGTGAGCTACAGGATTTATCTTCGTCTTTTGAATACAAAAATTTGTTTAGAATTCAAACGTTAATAAATATATGTGATAACTAATAATGTTTTTCTTTCGTTCCAGGCCCTGACTCCATTCGCAGTGTGGGTGACCCGAGCTTCGGCAGTTGGTTGCTTAACCGGGTAAGCCTGGTTTCACCATGGCTTTTCATCCTTGCTGGTTGTTGAGTGGTTAGGGTTTGGTTTTGGATAGAGCAACTCTGTGATGTATTTGAATACTACGGCTTCTGTTGGTGTTGTAACTATTTTAACCTCCTTTCGGTACTTAGGTTTTTATATAGAAGATATGTATTGTAAATTTTGAAGAGAACCAGGCTTATGAGCCTGTTCTGTAGGTGATGTTACGGCCTCGGGTGTTTAGGTTTTGTTACGACACTTCCTCAAAAGATTTATGGGTTAACTCCCAGGGTTGTAAAAATATATCTTAATATAAAGTGTTGTTTGTATAAAGGCTTGCTTCATGTCTGCGTTTTTCCTTTAATTCGATTATATGTACAATCATAAGTAAATCTTTAGTTTTTAAAAACTTTGTACACTAGGTTTGTGAACTCTGCTGTAGGTAGAATAAGGTCTTAGCATAGGTTTCTCTCCTACATTTTTCCTGTGTAATCTAAGCTTATAAAATGACTTGTTTCTGTCATTCTGTATGTTGGAGCCGGTGTATGGTGTGTGTTTAAATTTCTAAAATTTATAAAAGCTTCTATTAAAAATGGCTACGGCCGTAGGTGAAAATCATGGTAATGAATTTCAATGTTTGGATGAAACGTCTAAAAGTATCCCGTAGGTTTCGAGCTGATGTATGTGGCCTATATTTTCAACTTCATGTTTTTAAGATTTTCAACACTGTGAAAACTGGGCTGTGGCCGTGGTGGAATCGTGGCCTGGGATCTTAGTATTTAAAATTGCTGGATAATCTGGGAGGATGGAAATCCATTCTAAATTTACAGTGGTGATTTGTTAGATGATTTATGTATTATTAGGATAGGACTCTGTCGGTACTGTGCATTCACATGAAGGATATAACTAAAAGATTAGAGCTCGATAATGAGCTAAATATACTGTTTTATTATAATGATTATGACTATAAGGAAATAATGGAAGTTTAAGGAAAATAAAATACTACTTTGTTTAAGCTCGGCCTCGAGCTAGTTATTGTTCTATTTTTGTTTTCTTCTGTTTAAAAGTTAATAGCTAGGTCAAAGCTCTACCGATGGTTTCTCGTTGTAGAAACTAGAGAGATAGGTTTTGATCGAACTCCACGGTCACGATTTTTGTTTAGTTAAATATTCGGTTTGTTTTAGCTAAGACTCTGTCGAAAATAGTTAAACAGGTAAAAGATATTACTATACTGTTGTTTTAGTTCAAGGTTGAGTCAAATAGGGTTCTGCTATCCCTTTTGTATAATCAGACAATAACTAAGTAGATTTTATGTTGAAATTTGGCACAATCATTTGTATGACAATTAATAAATGTATATTTGTTAACTAGGGTTTATATTTTTATAAGCTAATCTAAATATAGCTACAACTTCTTCTGCAATACTATCTATGATAATAACAATACTGTAGTTTAAGTGGTTATAATTATTTCTGTTCCTATGATTGTTTTAACGAGTTTTTGTTTTCCAGAAAAATATTTACTGTACACTTAAACTATACTTATCTATTTAACTATTGTATTAAACTAGGTTTAAGAATTACATTAACATACTATTACTTACGATAATAACAGTGTATAGCAAGCATTAATAATACCTTGACCGTAAGATAATAATGATAATAGGGATTTGCTGAAACACAATATCTCTATAGAATCTATCTATTGCTACTCTGAGATACTATTTGACTAACTACCTACTCTTCAGACATATATAAATCAACTCATCATACATTTATTCTGAATTGACAACATAAGGAAATAAATGGCAGAACCTGGTTCTGGAGACAACAACAGCAATGGGAGGCTATTCCTCCCTACCAACTCCTGGAGAGTTCCCAGACAACACTTCTCAGGACCCCCGAGCTTGCTCTGGTCTCCTTGGCTGGAACTAGGTGCAGCAAAACACTTCACTCAGCCAAAATAGCTAAACAGGAACCAAGTTACTGCAGCATCCCACTCAAACAATTTTCCTTATTGTCTTTCCCTCTTCCTCAATGGGACTCATGAATAGCATTCACCTAAATGTATTCTCCCTCCAGAACTAAATTGAACCTTTAGCTCAATTCATTGAGTACTATTTAAAAGATTGCCTAGGTCTTTGTTGGGTTAACTGTCATTAATGAGCCACCTGCTCAGATTCCACTTTCTTGGGGAATCATGACCCCAAATATAGGGAAGTTGCCACCTGCAACTTAGGAAGTGTTTGAGGATGCTGCCACTTGTCTTTTTCCTTTCTACCTAGTTCCATCCACTAGTTTGACCAGTAACCTCTTTTAATAGCTCTCCCATGCTGTTGTCTCCATAATTTATTTATTAATAATAAAATATTCAGAATTACATTCCATTTCTAGTGACTCTGCTGAGTCATCAATTCCCACTTAGCATTAAATTTAATATAATGTCTTAGGAATATAATGAAATTATTACATAATTTTCACAAAATTGGGGTATGTGACACTTTTCCTTTCAAGCAACCTTTGCAGGTGCCTTGAGCAAACTTGTCATTTGGAAGACCTTCAACCACATTTTGAGCTTGCATGTCTTGCAAATGCTTGTAGTTGAGATGTCCAAATTTCTCATGCCATAATATGCTTTCTTCATTGGCATGAGTATGGAGAGCATATGGATTTGAGAGTGGTGAGAAGTGGGAAAACTCATAGAGATTTGAAGTGTGATTTGAAATTCCCTTTGCAATGATTTTCCTTGAAACCATGTGTTGTATCTCAACTTCATTTGGAGAAAAGCTCACTCTTTTGGGCTCTCCAATATGAGTCATTTGATACACTGAAAGTATATTTGCTGTGAGAGAAGGAACATAAAGCACATCAGAAAAGTAGCCATGGTCAAGATTGATTCTTCCAACCCCCTGAGAGGAGACTTCAGAATCATTTCCCAACATGATGGAAGGGCCAACTGAGCATTCGAAGTTGGAGAAGAGATATTTGGAGAAAGACATATGTATTGAAGCTCCTGAATCTATGATGAATGAGGATTGTGTTGATGCACTTTCCATGAGGGCATGGCATCTCTCTTTGTCCTCGGATCTAGAAGGTTCAGTATCAGTATCTTTCTTCCTTGCACATGCAGGTATATGGAGATTCTTCTTCTCAAGTAACTGAGCCATCAAGTCTATAGTCTTATTCATACAAGAACTCTCAGGATGAAATCCCCGATGACAATATGTGCACTTGGATCTCTCTTTCTGAAGCCCCATCTGACTGATATGGAACATCTTTTAGCTTTGTATCATTCGCTCTCTTTTCAGAAAAATTTTGCTTGCCCTTTGCATTCGCTCTTTTTTCCTCGACTGCTGTAAGGACCGAATCCAGCTTTGGTTTGATCATTCCCATGGAGATTAACTTCTCCTCCTCTTGTGTGAGAGATTGGATGAAGTCATCAAGTGAGGGGGAAAAAGGCCACAAAACCATCAAAAAAGCCTCCAAAAGGCTAAAAAACCCCTTTCCCCCAAAATTATCCAAAATTCCTCCAAAATAGCAAAAACCCTCTAAAAAGGGAATAAAAAATATAAAAAAAAGGAGGAAAAAGAGGAAAAAGGAGGAAAAAACCCTATACAGCTGACCTAAACCATATGGTTCCCAAAACCATAGGCCAACACTCCACCACTAAAAACCTATAAATACGTGATGGAGACCCCTCATTTCATATCCACAGTCAAATACACCCTTACTCTGCCAAAATCACTCTTGAAACCCTAGCTCACCCTTGAGCTACTTTCACCATTGAGTGCCCCTTTTGGCCCATTCCCACCATTTGGAGAAAGAGAAGGAGCAAAGTTGGAGTTTGGAGCAACCATCTTGGATCATTGCAAGAACTTCACCAACCTCTACACTTGAGGTAAAATTTTAATACAAAAAAGAAATTCACCATATTTCATGTTTTTGTTATGCTTATTAATGCTCATGCTAGTTTAGAATTTGTATTGTTTTATCACTTTCATTTACTGTTTATTGAACTGCTACTAAGGAGTCCATTCTCCTTAGTAGGTGCTCATTTGCACAATCTAGGGTGAAAACCCTAGCTATAGTTTTGGCGACTCCCCTTGGTTTGAATTTCTGGTTATAGTTTTTAAATATTTTCCTGTCTTTTCCTTTCGGCTGTCCCTTTCGGCTGCCGTAAACCGCGTCTTTTACCCCTGCAGTTGCGTTCCGACCGCCTCTTTTAGGTATTTACCTGTGACTCGACCGCGGCTCTCAGCCTGTTTCCGGCGACCTGTCGGCGAATTAAAGTCTGTTACCTGCGATCTGACCGTGACTAATTAGCTTGTTTATTGCAAGCCGACAGCGGCTGTTAAAAAATTTTTGGCGTCCCGCCTACGGTTTTCCGCCAGTTTTCTGCGACTCGCGTGCGTCTGTCGTCCCTTTTCCGACGTCCCGACTGTGGCTTTCATCCCTTTAGCTGCACCCCGACTACGTCTGTCGGCCCCCTTTCCCGTGTCCCGACTGCGGCTTTCATCCCTTTTGCTGCAACCCGGCTGCACCTGTCGGCCTTTTTCCTACGTCCCGCCTGCGGCTTTCAGCCATTTTCCTGCAACCCGCTTACGGATTTTTACCTATTTCTTGCGGTCCGACTGCATCTTTCGGCCAAAAACCCGCAACTCATCCGCGAATGTCTCTCTGTTTCCCGCGGTTCGACCACTGGTATTTGCCGCAGACCCACGGTCTACTTTCTGCACTTTTTTCCCTGTTTTGAACCCAGCACTTTGCTGCACTATTTTCTGCACCTGCACAGCCATCTGTCCTACCTACAGCCATACTTCCCTACAGCCTTTTCTGTATTTTTATTTCTGTTCCATTTACATAATCCTTTTTTAAAAAATTTCAGCATTTTACTTGAAAAAGAGAAAATTTTACATTTCAAAGTTTACATTCTGTCTTGTTATTTTTAGTTAGAAAGTTGCCCCCCTTGTGGCACTTTTATTTGGGTTCATCACCTCACACGCACACACTCTGTCACCTAATTCAAGTGAGCCTTAAAAAAATACTTAACACAACCAACATTCTAACCCCACTTGGGGAACACATAAGAATTTTTGTAGTTAGGTAGGATCGGGGGGATAGGCATCCAAATAACACCCCTCAGTTACTTACACTTGAGACATAGCTGTTGTCCATTAGGGAACCAAAATCCCCTAGTATTTTTTGGCACAGTCACAACCATTTTATCAGAGGGCCTCTCCCCTAGGAGAGTTGAAGTCGCCAGACTGGTTCTGGAGGCCTGAGTGGAATACCGCAATCCATTTAGTAACCAAAGGCTACCTTTCACAGTTCTTGGGGTATCCCTGTATGGGGGTACTGCGGTAAAAGAACCAAACGGCAGATTCACCTTTTCTGGATGTGTCATGAATGGGGTATCTTAGTTGCCTCTCTTCTAGGATTGACTACCCGGTGTCCCTCCCGGTAGGGGGATATCTTTAGCCACTTGGCTCTACTATCCATATTGTCTGACTTGGATTTCATCACCTTGCAGAGGATATGTCTAGTTGCGTCAGAATACTATTTAGTTAGGTGTTTGCATGCTCCCTTACCTCCTTTTGGTCTAGTGAGTCCACTATTTTTATTTTTTAGGAAACCTGTTTCTTGTTGGTATTCTTACCATTTCTTTTGATACTCCACTTATTGTAGCACAACTGTTGCAGTAAGTGTTTTGAGTTGGTTGTTGGCCTAAGTGCCATATTTTTTGAGCTCTCCTGCACACTCGGTTGCATTAGGGTTTTAGAGTTGTTTTTCACTCAACAAAACCCCGAGATATTTGACACCATTTGTCACCAGTGAGTCCCCAAGACATTCTCGGCGCCTCCGGGGTGAGCCCCCACAGCACGGTTCACTTGACACCACCCGTCATAGACATAGATCTTCATCTCTTGATACCACTCATCACAGATCTCGAGCTTTTTCACTTGACTCCACTCGTCAACGGCATAGAACTCCGTCACCCGATCTAGACGCCCCCTATTTTACCTCTGATTCTGAGGCAGAGTCCGAGAACCCCATTTACACTGCACCAACCAGCCCCATGGCTAGCGTGACTTCCACCCCTTTCTTTTTAGGGACCATTGGTGAAGCATCCACCACCACACCAGCTACCACACCTGCTTTGGGTATGCCCTCGATGGGGCCCACATCTACCATTTCGATCACTGCACCCATTCCAGTAGCCGGAATACCTATTCCCACTCCATCAGTGACTCACACTACTCTTGGCGGTGCAGGACCGTCCCATACCACGTTCTTCCCTACACTTGGGGGCAACCTCCCAAACCCTGCCCCTACACTTGGGGGCATTGGCCCCAACATGGTCCAACCGACTAGTATGTCACATCCTTCTACTAGTTTGCCATTCATGGCTAGCCTCAACCTTCCTGACCTAGCTAGACTGACTAATGATCCTATCAGGAATGACCTTGCGTGGCCTCACATGCCCACCAAGCTCCCCTATGACATCCCTAAGTTTGAGGGAAAGGCAGGTGAGGACCCCCAGAACCATATTATGTCCTTCCATCTATGGTGTTCCTCTAACTCCATAGTGGACGACTCTGTCCGCCTCCGTCTGTTACAGCGCACCTTCACTGGCTCTGTAGCTAAGTGGTACATCGAGCAACCCCACGGGACCCATGCCACCTTTACTTCCCTTACCTTGACCTTCTTGCAGTTCTTTCAATTACCTGTCCGCTATGATGCGGGAGTTGAGATCCTACTGTCTTGCAGACAGAACACGGCTACCCACATCACTGACCACATTCATGAGTGGCGTTGACGCCGCAGCCTCTGCAAAATTAAGTTAGACGACCGTATCTTCTTAGATTGGTTTCTAAAATCCCTCCTTCCTGTCATTGCCAAGGATATGGCATCTGAACGACCCCAGTCCGAAGAACAGGCCATCCTCAAAGCCCAGCAATTTGACCTCATATACACCCAGTCGAGTTATCTCTATACAATTATACCTGACGCCCCTCGTGGCGATTCCTCCCAGCACGATGCACCGGTGGCATCCCATGCCACAGACGGCATCATCGATCGTGTTTCCTCACATCCCCAACCCTTTTCCATAGAACATTCTATCCCTGGCCCCGACCTTTCGCGAGCTACATCTCAATCCGGAACAACCAATTCGTATGCTCTTATGACACATCACCACCATTCTCACGGACCCTCATGTCCACCTCAGTGCTTTGGACATGTGTCCCTCGCTTATGCCCCCTCGGTTGCACCTCAGCCATATTACCATCCACCGGCTTCACCAGCTCCTATGTCCTCTCAAGCCCAACCTGCTTATTACCCGCCACAAGTAGCCTCTGTGGCAAACCCACAGCCTGCTCCGTAGACATATCAGCAACCCCCGCAAGGTTCAGCACCTGCGTAGCCTCCACCTACTTAGTATCCACCGCAGCCTGCTCCCGCACCTGCACAACCCCAGAACCCACCTATTGCCCAAGGGCAAGTTTACGCCCAACAGAATCCGCAGCAGAACCAAAACAACCAGCACCAACAGGGCCAGCAAAACTGTGGCAAAGGCCGTAACCGTGGGAAAAACCCTCCTCCCGACCAAGGTGGTCAACCTCCTAATCCCCTAGACAACAATAACGCAGCACCTGCCAACCAAAACCCTGATCGACTGCCCAAGCAGGCCAAAAATCCTAATTTGCGAACAAACCATCCTTGTTCTATTTGCGGGGTCTATGGCCACTACACACATGCTTGCCCACATTTGGAGCGAGCTCAGCAACTCTAGGTTGATGATTCCCATAGCCAAGGGCATGCGGATCCTCAAGCGCCTCCCAACCCCCCCACCCCCTCAGCAGCCACATTTGGTGCTGTAAAACCCCTTACCAACTCAAGGCGTAATGAACACTCAGCCGTTGGCTCCCCCTCAGGGAAACATGCCACCACAATAACAAATCACTTATGCTGCTCCTGATCAACCCATGTTCGACTCAGGTAATCACCACTTGTTGATGATGTCGTCTGCTGATGTCAACCTCCAAACCCGTCGGAACCAATATGGCTCCACCCCTAAAACCCCTCCCACCGACAAAAACACTAACGCTCATCCCACTGATCAAATGTTATGTATACCTCTGGCTCCACTCGATGGCGCCTCCAAAGCACCTCGTTTCCCACTTCGTCGTATCAACAATAACCCCAATGTTTGCGCTGTGTCAAATTACAACATTGTAGATGACTTATCCCAATCTCCCGCAGCCATGTCCGCGTTAGAAGTCTTAAAAAACTGTCCTTCACAGTGCAAGACTTTGCTCTCCGCCATTGGTGCTATTGACCCAAATGATTCACAATTGATGGCATTCGATTTGGACCAGTCCGAACCACGCCTGCCTTCCACTTTAGCGTTCCAAGTTTCTGTTTCCGTTCGGAATCTTGTCATCCATCGGTGCATTATCGATGAAGGTGCCTCTACATGCGTTATGTCCACATTCATTTGGCAAAAGTTGGGATCCCCTACTCTCCAACAGTCCACCACTGTGTTGCGAGCCTACGACGGCCGTTCGGCTCAACCCCAAGGTCTATTAGCTAACGTCCCCATCCAGCTGGCTGGTAAAACCGTTCTCATTGACATAGAGGTCATCAATGCCCAACTTGATTATAACCTCTTACTTGGCCGCAGCTACATGTATGCCATGCGGGCGGTTGCCTCATCCATTTTTTGTACCATGATGTTCCCCCATGACGGACGCATGGTCAAGGTCGACCAACTCACCTATTATGATCCCAATGCCCCCGCTACACCCGAAAACATTCTCCCCATGGTTGAACAACTTGTTTGTGGTGCAACTACCTCATTTGTTTCCTCCGTGGGACCCGGACTTTACTCAGACACACCGATGACTTCCACATTCCAATCCATTCCTCCCCCGTCATCCGTGACCGAAGTCTCTGACCTTTGTACTCTTTCCCACAATACACAAACACCCAACAATCAACCGCCCTTGTTACCTAAACCACCATTGGTACCTAGTCACATTGGTGTTACACCCATCCACACAATCCCCTTCCTAGTCCCTCCCTCGGGAGTATTAAGCGCCCCGGTTATTGCTACCCTCATCCTCCCTGGGTTAACCTTAGGATTACCCATCTGGTATCTTTCGCCTCCCGTTCCCCTGCCAACACCTAATGTTGTCCTCCAACTGGTGCAACCCATTGTCACTACTATTGAACCACCTCCCGGTGTCACTACCCCTTCGTCATCTACAAATCCCCCTCCTCTTCTCAAGCCCACTAGGGGCAGAGGCCCACAACCATACACTGCTGTACCCCTCCCAAGACAGTTAAACCCCCTCCCGTGTTTCGTGCTCCCCCCAAATGCTTGTTGTGTGATGAGTTAGGCCATCCAACTCATCAATGTCCACAATTACCTACATTCCAGGAAAACATGCATCCCCCCGGTATCATCCCCATCCGGAGAGATTAATACCATTTATATGATCTCTTCGACTACCACTCCATCGTCAACCGATTTGACAACTCAAACTTTCCGCAATGATGAGGAGATTCTCGAGGCTCTCACTGCCTCGGATTATCCCTGGGATGACATGCACCATCGTTCCCGTTTCCTCCCAGAAGAATCCTCCTCTACCACAGCTACCCAACTCGCGGTTGAGTCCAAAGATTTCCTTCCCACTAAAGTCGACTGGTTTAAAGATCCTATTCCTGCTCCTGATGCCTTTGAGGAAGGTAACATGGCCAACATCTCACCCGTCATCCACATCGATATCTCTGACCCACCTAGTGCTCTTGAAATCATTACCTTAGGAGCCTCCTGCAGTGAGCATGAGATTGGAGAATACAAAAAACTTTTCCAATAATTCCGTGATGTCTTTGCCTGGTCCTATACCGAAATGCCTGGTCTTGACCCCGCCATTATAGAACACCACATTGAAACATGGCCTGATGTACCCCCCGTTCGTCAAAAACAGTGCCCCATTCATCCTTCAAAACTCCCCACTGTTAAGGCAGAGGTAGAGAAACTTCGCAAATCAGGATTCATTTATCCTATTGCATATACCACTTGGGTTTCAAACCCCATTCCTGTTAACAAAAAGCAAGGCACCATTAGAGTATGTACTGACATCCGCGATTTAAACCGTGCCTGTCCCAAAGACAACTTCCCCATGCCATTTATTGACCAACTCATCGATGCGTGTGCGGGGCATGAAGTCCTCTCTTTCATGGACGATTTTTCCGGCTACAATCAGATTCAGATCTGTAAGGAGGATCAGTACAAGACTGCCTTTACCACCCCATGGGGCAGCTTCGCCTATCGCGTCATGCCTTTCGGCCTCAAAAATGCTGGTGCCACCTTCCAGCGGACCATGACCTATTTTTTTCACGACTTGGTCCATATCCTGCTAGTATATCTTGACGACCTTACAGCTCGTTCTCGAAAATGATCAGACCACCTTAACGACCTCCGGCAGGTTTTCCTACGTTGTCGCAAATATAAAATCCGCTTGAACCCACACAAGTGTTTCTTTTGCGTTCCAGCAGGCCGGTTGTTGGGTTTCATTGTTTCCCAAAAAGGAATTGTTGTTGATCCCCTGAAAGTCCAAGCCATCTTAGACCTTCCCTCTCCTCGCATGCTTCAGCAACTCCAGAGTCTGCAGGGGCGATCCAATTTCCTTCGTCGCTTCATTCCTGATTATGCCACCAAAGTTCATGGTTTATTACGCCTGCTTCATACCCACATACCCTTTGTTTGGGATGAGCAAGCAGAAGCTGCATTCAAAGCCATCGAGAAAGCTCTCACACAAGCCCCCTTGATCTCCCCTCCAGATTTCTCTCAGGACTTCATCCTTTACGGTTTGGCATCCGAGCATGCCGTGTCTAGAGTCTTGGTTCAAGAAGTCACCTCTCACCAAGAGCATGCCATTTATTACGTCAGCCAGACCTTGTCTGGACCACCCCTACGTTACCCATACGAGGAGAGACTAGCCCTAGCTATGGTCTTTTCCATCCAAAAATTGTGACACTACATTCTGCTCAGTCATACCACAGTTGTCGCCGACTCCAACCCTATGGTCTATCTCCTAAACCGGCGGCTCCTACAAGGTCGTGTTGCTAAATGGGTCCTTATCCTCTAGGAATATGACCTCACTTTCAGAACCCCTAAGAGCACCAAAGCCCTCGTGCTTTCCCAGCTCATCACCGATCTCCCCTCCCTTCTGTCGTCCCCCAAGATCTCCGACGAGTTACCCGACAATAACTTGTTCACCATCTCGTCTGATGACCCATGGTACGGTGATATTTTGTTATACCTTTGCACACAAAATTTTAGACCCAACGTTCGTCATGATGGACGCCGTCGTATCCGTCACCAGGCCTCTTGATATCTCCCCTTAGGCGATGTCCTTTACCGGTGAGGGGTTGACACAATCCTCCGTCGTTTCCTTACACACGAGGAAGCCAAACAGGTCCTCAATGAATGTCATAGTGGTGCCTGCGGCGGACATTTCTCTGGAATGGCCACCACCCAAAAGGTCGTCCGCACCGGATATTTCTGGCCCACACTCTTTACCGACTGCATCACAGCGGTCAAACATTGCCATAATTGCCAACTTTTTGCCCGCAAGGCCCGGACACCACCTGCTCTGTTACACCCATTCATCACCATTGGTCCCTTTTGTAAGTGGGCCATCGACTTCATGGAGTGTAAACCCCAATCTTCCAACGGCCATAAGTACATCATTGTCGCCGTTGATTACTTCACCAAATGGACCAAAGCCATGCCCACTTTCAATTGTACCGCTGACACCGCTGCCCGTTTCTTTTTTAACCATGTTATCACTCGATTCGGGGTTCCCAAACAGTTGGTCTCAAACCATGGTTCACACTTCGAAGATTCCATTTGACGTGATTTATCCACCCTCCTCAAGTTTGAACATCAGTATTCCTCTGCTTACTACCCCCAAGGGAACGGCCAAGTAGAGGCTATTAACAAAATTCTCAAAACCATCCTTCAACGCACTGTTAACCGACATAATTCCAATTGGCACCACATGTTATTCCCCACCTTGTGGGCTTACCGTACATCCACCAAGACTGCCACTGGTTTTACCCCGTTTCATTTAGTTCACGGTGAGGAGTCTATCCTCCCCATCGAGTGTCAGATACCTGCCTTACCCCATCGTCGTCGAGCTTCTCCCAGACACCTCCCCACTCGAGCACCATCTGCTATCACTAGAACAAGATGATGAAGACCGTCGTGCCACTCTCCAGACCATTGAAGCCGCCAAGAACCGCTCCAAAGCGGGTTACGACAAACATGTACACCCTCGGACTTTCCATGAAGGGGACCTCGTCCTCGCCTATGACCAAGCCCACGACAAAACTGGTAAAGGAAAGTTTGAATCCATGTGGCAAGGCCCTTACATCGTGCAAACCTGCCTCGACAATGGGGCATACATTTTAACTTACTCCAAAGGTCACCCTTTGCGAAACCCCCGTAATGGGTTGTATCTTAAATGCTTTTATCCCTAAATAAACCCGCGGCCCCATTGGTCCGCATTGTACAGTTTACTCTCTTTTTGTTTTTCACCTTTTTTACCACAATCTCACATTCATCATTTTTACATGACCACAGATGGACCATCTTCCACCTCATTACATTGGCTTCGCCGATGGAGCAATTCGCTAGTCTCCTAACCTGGCTTCTGCAGCATGGGTCTTATATTCCTCTTCACATGAACTGATTCACCTTGACGGAATATGTATAGGCGCTGCTACCAATAACCAGGCAGAGTATGATGTTGTCACTAGTCTCCTGACTGCTGCCCTCTAGATGGGCATATGTCACCTTCATGTGTTCCTTGACTCCCAGCTACTTGTCTCCCAGCTCAACAACTGCTACCAGGTGCGTGATCCCTGGCTCTTTAGAAAATTCCTGCGTACAAAACAACTCAGCCGACAGTTTGAATCCATAACATTCACCCATGTCCCAAGAGCTCAAAATAGTGTCGCAGATCAAATGGCTAACAACATCCTAGATTGGCACATCAATCACACCATGTAAAACCTCCATCATGCATCATCATCCCATAACATCTCATAAAAATATATAAAAACCCAAAAAGATTGCAAGGGGCATCCACGTTCCTATCATCACATACACATTTGCATCCATGTGCACTAAAAATAAAAACACATTCATATACAGGGGCATCCACGTGCCTAATCCTACATACATAATGTTGCATCCATGTACAATACATCACATAACATACACAAGGGGCATCCATGTTCCCAACATCCTATACTACTTGCATCCACATGCAGTACAAACATATAACAAACCATAAGCGCATCCACGTGCATACACTAAATCATCATCGCAAAAAAGGTGCATCCATGTGCATATATATATATCAAAAAATGAATGTCAATATGCTACACATGTCCTGAGTACCCCCATACTCAGTTATACAAAAAATATCTATACATCCCTATGCCTCATAGAATACATGCCGTAGCTACAAAATCAGGGGGGAATCCCCTGTACTCCCTAATGAGAGTCATACCCTACATCTGCCGCCTCCAAGTCCTCCTCTCGCTCCTCCTCTGGCAGCTCCTCATCCCCTGCGGGCTCATGTGCCCTTCCCGTGTCCGCTAAGACAGCCACCCGTATCGCGATCGATCGGAACTCCCGTGGTGCTCTCAGACAGTCCTGGATCACCTTTGGATCCACGTCCCGCCACCCGTCATCAGTCACTCCCACTAGCAACCGATCCAATAGCATCCGTATGGACTCCAGAGTCCCCTCTGTGTCCCGCCGATGCACCTCCCCTCGGCCTAGTAAGGCTGGTACCGCCACATGCCCCCTGTGCGCTACATGCCCTAGCGGTGGTCTCGGGCCAACATCTGTAGATCACCCATCAGTCAATAATAATATATCAAAAAACTATCATACATAAAACTTGAAATCCATGCAAGCAAAACCATACGTACCATCTGGTCCCCATGCCTGTCCTGGCGCCCGTGGTGCCTCTGGATCCCCAGTGTAGTCCATATCTCTATATGGAAAATCATCTAGTGTCAGCGGCATCTGTAGCCACTGCAGGTACAGCTCCTGCATGAAGTATCTACCAACCTCGCTCCCACCCCGGCGGCGCATCATCTCCCCCCACCGCACCATGCGCGGCTCCCTTAGTCCTCCTGCCCTAACCGACACCCGCGGCCGCATTGTCGGTACCCACTCCATGAAGAAAGCACGTAGAAAGGATTCGTAACAGAATCCCTTGCCAGATTCCTTCATCGATGTCAGCTACCGCTGCACACAGGTGAGGAACATCTGGCCCCACACATAGTAGACACCATCCAGTACACGCTCTACTAGCTGCATCTGGCCCCCGGACACCTTCTTAGGTGATTGGGACCCCAACACACGAACCACGCATGTCACAATGGCCTGTACTGATGGATCCTGTAGGTCCACCACCCGGAGTGCATTCCTCTGCACCCTCGTCTCTGGAACACAGTACCGCTCTAGCATATCCTCCATATCGACATCCATGGATACTCACGACTGTGTGTCCGCCACCCTACCCAGACAGGGCAACCCCGTCAGGAAGTATACATCTGCCAGGGTGAGGTCCACCCTCTCACCCTGCACCCTGAACGCCTGAATATCCGGCTCCCAGAAACTCACTAGCCGGTTCAGCAGCAATGCTGCTGACCGCATCATAGGTACCTGCGTGAACTTCAGCAGTCCGCATAATCCTAACACCGACCGCACATGTCGATCCTCCCGGATGACAGTCACTATCTCATCCGGGACCTCCCTCTCTCTCCAAAGCACCAGCGGCATCCTGTCAATCACGCAAGGAAAACTAATCAGACGCA
This sequence comes from Larix kaempferi, assembly GCA_027924585.1. Classification (NCBI taxonomy): domain Eukaryota; kingdom Viridiplantae; phylum Streptophyta; class Pinopsida; order Pinales; family Pinaceae; genus Larix; species Larix kaempferi. The sequence continues at coordinate 8,993,294 of BSBM01000091.1, read as the reverse complement.
TGTCAAAAAAGTAACCTGCACCCCCCCCAGGGAACCCTAACAGCCTGATCCCACTCGCAGCTTTAGGACCCCTTGCCGCAATTTCTGACCGCAGCTACCAAGGCTACAATCGCGATCCGAAACCACGCCTGAAGGAGCCGAACTCGCGGTTTTGAACCGTGTGTTCAGCCTCGGAACGCGCGGGTACCAGACCGCGTATTCTGAGTTGAACCTCGCGGTCCCCAGCTGCGTGATCTACCCTGGAACCCGCGGTCCCCGACCGCGGTTCCATCCCTCAAACCCGCGGTCCACCCCACGTGGACCGTACAAATACCCCTTGGGACCCCCCTCCCCCCCGAACCCAAAGAAAATGCAGGTATGTGTTTGACAGAATACCTGTAACTCCCGAATCTGAAAACGGTCGGTCGGATCGTCCAGAAACGCCAACTCACCTCTGGTCAACTCTGATCACTAGTCAAAGTCAAATAGTACAAATGACACTTGTCATGTTGGACCCACTCACTATTTATAGTCCGTTGACTTTTTCTTGTTTTGGCCATTCTGAACTCATACAGAGTCCATTTTTCGAACCATTTCCACCATCGGAATCAGCACGACGAGACTGTCATGATGGTCCTCTTGTTTTCTTATTTTTTCCACATCAATTTTTGAGCATTTTTTAGACACCACTAGTCGCCTCGGCTTGCGTGCCACTTCGGCTGCTCTCCATTTTTTGTATATTTTATATCATCGGATTCATTTTTTCGAGCCCGTGATGATGCTTGAGATTATTTCTCGCTCTCACACCCATATTTTTCGAGTATTTTTCCAAAACGCCCTCTGTCCCCTCGGTTTGCATGCCACATCGACCGTTATCCATTTTTGACACTTTTTATATCGCCAGATTCATTTTTCCGAGCTCGTGATGATGCTTGAGATAATTTCTCACTCTCACTTGGTACAGTTTCAACATTGTGTCCCGACACCTTGCTGCCTCGGTTTGCACACCACATCGGCCGCCATCGGATTGTTCCACATTTTTACATGAGCCATTCACTCCTGTCATACTGCAATTATTTCGTTACTTTTCCACCATTCATTAACCCGCAAGGAGGCCCACCAGTGTTCCCCCCCTACCCTCGTTCTTGGTCATCATCAATGTTCCTTGATTGAGCACTTCCTCCTTGCCTGACCATTCCTTTTGGTCGGTATAATTTTATCCCTTTTTCGGGCCGGACAAGTCCTTTATGAAAAAGGCACTTAGGGATTTTCTGTTAAGCTCTTTTCTGACTCCTAAAAAAATGAAAATATCGCCGAGCAATCTTGCTTCCTTTCATGCTCGTTAAAGTACCTGAAAGGGCGTCTATCTGGTATAAGTTTACCCCTTTTCCGGACCTAGTAGACTAATTACGAAAAAGGAATACTCTAGTCACACCAGCTAGAAGAGTTCTTCATTGCATCATTTTATGCTTCTTTGGGCCTTGGAGACTAACACACGAAAAAGCAACCCCTTGGAGTCTTCTTATCGCTTTCAGAATCTCTAAAATTGAAAGCAACCACAAGCATGAACTGTCCTGGGCTTGTACAAATCCGCACGACAGTACCATTCCATTATTTCAGAGTCTTCTTATCGCTTTCAGACTCCTTAAAATTGAAAGCAATCATGAACATGAACTGTCCTAGGCTCGTATTAATCCACACGACAGTACCATTTTACACACACTTCTTCTAGTTCCTTAACCCATGAAGAAGTCCCCCCGTGCCTCTTGGCACTATGATCCATCATCTCGGCAGCACCCCCAATCAGGTCGCCTTTGTTCAGAGTAGTCTGCCATCTCCTGCCATTTTACACTAGCTTGAGTATCCCTCATCCCAGTCACTATCCTTGATCCATTACAGCTATGATCCCTTTCCCATCAGTCAGTTTCATATGCTGCCCGATCATCCCTGCCATCATACTCTGAACAACGGAAGTTTGAGTCCACCCACTCTACTTGCCCAGTTATCCCCCACCGTACGTCAGTCCTACCATCAGTACTCTCACACTTCGGTTCTCCACCTCACGCTCCTATCAAGGAAACATCATTGCCTTGCTAGTTGTAGGTCTCCCTGTGTCGACGACAGCCCCTTTATTCCAAAGGATAGACCCAGAGGTCCCTGCGCCTTGGACCCATCACCATCTGTGGTGGGTGCCTACGGACCATTTTGAGAGGAGTCATCATTGCCTCTCCGAGTGGTTGTTTCTAACATGCTCGACTTCAACACTTTGATCGCATCATTGAGAATCGTGCGGGGTTTATATCTCTTCCATTATTGGTCGAAGACCCCGGATCTCCCCTGACTCTAGCACATTGGTGAGTCACTTCGGAACGCCCAGTTATATGTTCCCGTGGATGTCTGGGTTGCGTTAGCAATTGTATTCAGAAGCCATCCAGTTATATGCTTCCTTGAGTACCCAGTTCAGTTCCAGTTTAGTGTACCATTGAGAGTATGACCCCTTGTCACTATGATCCAGCAGCTCATCAGTTCCTCTGGTACCACACTCAGTAGCACTGTTGTCATTCCAGTGTAACAGTTCTTCAGCTCAGATACGGTCAGCCCAGCAGTATGTCCCAGATTTGTGTCCCCTCTGGACCCTTATGATGTACACAGTGGTTCTCTATGTATCCTTCAGGTCCCCATATTTTGGACCCCATTGTTATTATTGTTCTATATCTTGATACAAGCATGGGAATGCCCGCCTTGTCCATATGTTCAGATTATTCCTCATCCATTATTGAGGTTATGTACTTTTAGTTTTTGCAGTTTGTTCGGGACCGTTGTTCCGGGCTCCAGTTTGTTTCTTCTCTTCTCCACACCCCAGGAAAACCATACAAGACTTATAATGTCTATCGGCCATACGATGAGCTCTTGCCCTCACACATCAGGGGGTAATCTGTTAACACCCAAAAAGTGCTCACTACCTCATCTACCCCATTGCATGACTCATTTGTCCATATTTCCTACCATATTTACCTTCAGAACCCTAAAAATCCCATTAAAAAGCCTCCAAAAGGCCACAAAACCATCAAAAAAGCCTCCAAAAGGCTAAAAAACCCCTTTTCCCCCCAAAATTATCCAAAATTCCTCCAAAATAGCAAAAACCCTCTAAAAAGGGAATAAAAAATATTAAAAAAAGGAGAAAAAAGAGGAAAAAGGAGGAAAAAACCCTATACAACTGACCTAAACCATATGGCTCCCAAAACCATGGGCCAACACTCCACCACTAAAAACCTATAAATAGGTGATGGAGACCCCTCATTTCATATCCATAGTCAAATACACCCTTACTCTGCCAAAATCACTCTTGAAACCCTAGCTCACCCTTGAGCTACTTTCACCATTGAGTGCCCCTTTTGGCCCATTCCCACCATTTGGAGAAAGAGAAGGAGCAAAGTTGGAGTTTGGAGCAACCCTCTTGGATCATTGCAAGAACTTCACCAACCTCTACACTTGAGGTAAAATTTTAATACAAAAAAGAAAGATCTTCACCATATTTCATGTTTTTGTTATGCTTATTAATGCTCATGCTAGTTTAGAATTTGTATTGTTTTATCACTTTCATTTACTGTTTATTGAACTGCTACTAAGGATTCCATTCTCCTTAGTAGGTGCTCATTTGCACAAGCTAGGGTGAAAACCCTAGCTACACCTAGTAGGTGAGAAAATGCACACATTTCATGCAGGAGAGTCAAAGAGGGAACATCACGTAGGTAGGAGGGCTATTGGGGGCTGGATACAGGCTCTAGGGAGCTAAAATTAGGCTCTAGGTGCTAGGAAGACCACCAAAATGATGACTCTATGCATGCAGTTGCATGCATGATGACTGGATGCATGCAAAATGCATGCAGACATGCAAATTTGAAAAATGATAGTGAGAATATTCCAACATCCATTTCATTGGAATTGCACTTATGCTCATGTCTAGTGATGTGAATATTCCTAAGTAAGCCTGCCACGTGTGTGGATTCCAAAAGCCTCCTAAGGCTCACGAATTTCTCCATTGAGGATGTATTATAAATGTACACACATTGTTGATTAATAGATGCATGGAAAGTATTCCAATTAATTTCCAATCTTCTTGTGTCTCTTCACATTATTTCTTCTATATTTTCCTGTAGATCTTTGTAAAACTTGTGAGATGATTTTTGTTGTTGGAGATCCACTTGTGAAATAATTTTCACAAAAGTGTGCATGGAAAGCACCTATTTGATGTTAAAGGAGGAGAAATACCATGAAGCATGCATCAGTGACAACAAACAAATACCATGAAGCATGTATCAGTAACAATGAACTACGTAGAAATGAAAAACAACAAAGAAGTATTGATCAGAGGTTGCACATAAGAGCAGAAGTTCAAACTCGGAAGAACAAAAGGGGAGTACACATAGGGGAAGTATTGTACTATGTGTAAACAGAACAAAGGAATTCATGACTAGGAAGAGCACAGCTTCATAATGTGTTGACATCAATGCCAAAGGGGGATATTGTTGAAATTTGGTTGCCATTGATGTCAAATGATGTCAAAGAGGACTTAGTATCCATGTGCTAGTTTGAAAAAAATATATGAAATCCAATTTGAAGAAGTACATAAAAGAAATTTTGAAGAAGTATATGAAATCAAGTTTGAAGAAGTATACAATTCCCGGAAGCACGCAAGAGTCTTCGAAGCAAGAGGTGGTTGGACAAGTCAAGTGCACGAGACCCACCAAGTGATGGTACTTCAAGGGTGCAAGGCCCAATGGGTAGTGGTTCCTAAGTGGGCAAGACCCACTATGCTAAGGACCAAGTGTGCGCAAGAAACACCAGGCATGATACCCTAGTTGCGCAAATCAAGACAAGTGGTTGATGCATAACTGATCTTAACTTTGAAGAAAGGAAGAAGGGATGCTATGACCAACTTGAGGAAATGTGGTCTACACAAGTCAAGTATAAATAAGAATCCAAGTTGGAGAGTGGAAAGTAAGCTTGAAGTTGAACAAGTGGTTGTATTCTAATTTTGAAAGCTTCAAACTATTGCAATATCAATGTCTCGTTGAACTGGAACAACTTAATCTAGTAGAGAGATAGATGCACAAGAATATAAATGCAACATAGCAGATGATGTGCAGGATGATATAATATCTGAGACAAGTGCGCAAGAACAAAAAGGAAGAATCGTAGATGGTGCACTAAATTTATTCATTTATATGAGAAATATGTGCAAGTACAAAACAACAACACAGTAGATGATGCATAGTATTAGATGATTATGCATATGCGTAGAACCAAAAAAACATACTGAATAACATGCAAATTCTGGAAATATATGAAGTTTGAGAAGTAGTGTCGAGTACTATTGTAGTGACGTGAAGTGATGATAAAGCACAAAAGGAGGTGTGCAAAAAGGCATATATTGCAGTAAATTTGTAGACTACACAGATCAGTAGAAAGAAATAAGAGTCTTCTACAGTCATATCAGGGAGGTAGGATGGGAAAAGGAACAAGGATTCGATGCTTCCTTCAGGTTGAAGCCTATAAATACAAGGGGTCGGTGCCTCCTTCCAGTTGGTGTTGGTACATCATGAATTTGGTGCTTCCTTTAGGTTGTAGCCTTTAAATCAAGGGGTTGGAGCCTCCTTCCAGTCGGTTCTGGAGAATCTTGGAAGTTGGTGCTTCCCATAAATGTAATGTTTACTATATAAGAAAGAATTATGTAGTTTTCTCCCAATTGGGATTCCACGTCAATTTTTTTTGAATGTGTTTATGAATGATATTGTATGGTGAATGCATAATATAAATATGGTTTGAATTTGGTAAAATTGAAAATTGTTCATAACTGCGCTTAATATTGATTCACCCCCACCCCCCGCTTAGTATTAATAATATTTCCAACATCTAATGCATGGTACATAATGCAGTAATTCTAAATATTTGTTAATTAACCCATCCATTGTCATGGCCCCCATTTTAATTTCATGAAATTCCTTTATATTTTTATTAAAAAAGCATTTATACATATATCTTGAAACATTTTATCAAAATTTTCCATGAAACTTTTTCGTTCTTTATATTCTTAGTAAGATGTAAGTCCCACCACCATCGTGCATCCTTTCCATTAAAATGACATTTGATGAACTGTGCTTTTACTTTACTAGGGTGATAATTCACTTAAAAATACTTAGCCATCTCCAATAGCCATTCCTCGGACTTCTCACTGGAGTCCAGTTCTCCCTCAAAAATAGGGGCTTTAATTTTCTTGAATTATCCTTGTAAGTCATTATTCTTATGTCTTTTTCTACTAGGGGAAAATGATGATGAATCAGAAGTATCATCACTAGTATAATTCCTCTTTTCTATAGATGAGCTAGAATGTGGTGTAGAGTTTTCCACCTCTTTAAATCTTTGGTTTCTAGCTTCTTCATAGTTAGGCCCTTTTCCAGTTTACTTGAACTATGAGCAATTTGTTGAATGTCTTTTATCTCAGATAATGTTTGCAATATTATAGAATTCATCTCTTGTTGTTATTTTCTATCCTTATAGTTATCATCCTTGCAACTTTTTAACTTAGCTCTTAAGCTTTGCACAATTTTCATTAATTTAGAAGGTGTTGGGTTTCTTTGATCACTATTATATTCAACACTTATTTCCTCTTCTTATGGTTGAGGAGAATCAAGATGTTCTTGTTGACTGGAAACTTGATTATTACTCATGTTGATGGATATTTTAATTCTTCTATTGTCTCAGGTTTCTTATTTGATCAGTAAGTTCCTCTTGTTGGGATAATGCCTCCTAAGACCATTCAAATTCTGCTCTATTCCTAGTTGTGTTGATAGTTAAATTAAATAATTGAGATGACACAAAAATTCTAATTTTATAGGTTATTCAACAAATCTGGTTGTGTTAGTTGAGGAAGTATGCTCATGTGTCTTTTTCTTACAAAAATCCCATAGGCCTCTGAGTGTTGAAACTCATCTTGTTGATGCCCCGAAGATCGCAGCATCAAGCAGAAAGGGATTCTCCCCGGTAAACTATCCCAATTAGATTGTCCACCGTTTGGTATGGGGAATCCATCCGGTTAGCGGTTCCGGAAACCATTAGATTTGGAGATTTGCTTCAAATACACCAGTTATGGCCCGATCCACCATTCTTTTTTTATTTTATGGTTAAAAATGATATGCAAGTGCCTAAGCTAACTTAATCTAAATGCAGAACTTGAAGCAAATCTGTGTCTAAAATTGAATAAACCTAAACTATCCCTGCAAGGAGCAAAACTATAAGTATGAGTAATATGCTAAAAGAAGCATCTGAAGATCAACAGACAGCCATTAAATCATAAAGATACATCCACGGCAAGAAAGGAAGAATATAAAAGATAGTTTTTAATACATGTGAAAGTAGTCTATTACTCATATGAGAGAAACATAATTGCACAGAGCATAGTAAAATCATTCATTGCACAAAAATAATTCGAACAACAGAGAAAGATTTCACTAAAATAGGTATAAATGTCACTAGAAGAATCCAGCAAACATCGTACACACATTTCCAGGAAAGATGCGTCCTCTTCAGGTTCATATTAGGCAAATTCACTTTCTAGAAGCAAGTGCAAAATAGTTCGTACAAGCTTAAGAAAATTCCTTTCCCTGCCAAAATTCCTCTGTACACTACTCCCTAAGCCTCTATTTATATCTTTACAAAATGCCTCTTGGGCTGCCACCTGGCTCTTACACTTGTCCTTTAAAGATTTTTCCCAGAAATAAACAAATCGTGGCCCTTTTCTTATAACATAAATTTTCTCAAAAAATAGAAAAGGACAGCTGTCTAGTGACTCTACGCCCTAAACACAGGGAAAACAGATCAAAATAAGAACAACGCATTATGACTAGCGTGTTCATCCTTGGGGTGGTGCTTCTGCTGGGGATGAAGTGTTTGTGCTGGCTGCTACTGCTACTGCTGCTTTCTTTTCCTCTTCTACAATATAACTAAACTAGATACCCATGTCCCTGACAACCACATTTGCTGGTGAAGGGAGCAAGATATTCTAGGAAGTCACATGCTTACCAAGCTTTGCTTCAATACCATGAATTTCTGCAATTGCTTCTTGGTGGATCTCTTTAAGCAAATGACTACATACTGATGACAGCCCAATATAGTGATGGAGATCATCAATGGCTAGGACATCAATCTTCTTTACATATTCCATTTGAATGCCTAGCTCTTCCTTCAAGTCTGACAAACATTACTCTTTGCTTGGAAACTCATTGAGGGACTGAGGAAAAATCAGCTTGCACTTATCATGCACTTCATGGATCTTTTGATACAAGCTATTACTTTTCTCAATTGTTCCCTGGATCTTAGCCATCAGCTTGAGGCCATAGTTCCTGCAAAAATCCATAAGTGCTACATCTTCCTTAAAATCATCTACCGATTTGAATGGGAGATGCTTGGGGAAATCAACCTTCCCTTCTCTCCATTCCATCTGGCTTAGGATGTTTGCTTTAACCCAAGTGTATTTTTCCTTAAGCCTAATGGCTTCTTCATTGACTTCTTTCAACCTAACCATCATGGCCTTGAGCCTGCACACTTCCTCAGTAATCAGCTCATGTGTGGCGTGCATTTGTCTCAAAATGTCACAGGACTGCTCATGAAAGGGAGACATATCTATTGCTCTGCTTTCTACCTGCTCTAACTGCTCAACCATTGCCTACTTATATGCTTCCATATGAATAACTCTAGCTTCAGAATCGTTCTTTTCCGCTTCTAGAACCATCATCTGGATTGCCAGGTGCTCCTTTTCTTCCTCTAAATGGCGATACTTATCTGACAACTCCTTATGATCAACAAACAGGTGATTATATTTATTCACTACAAGATCCCTGTAAGCCTGCTCATTAGCCATAGTATGTTGCAGCATGCGAGCTCTCCCCTTTGTTGACTCAAATTCTCTGACCATATCGACCACATTGTCCTTTGTTGCTTTTGTTGCTAACGCAGCGGCAGATGCCATGGCTATGGGAGCCTTATTTGTATTTTGCATAACCGTGGTCTCCCGTTGGGTGACAATATCTTCTTGGAAGAGTCTCTTTATCCTCTCTTCCAACTTCAATACCACGGCCTTCCTCTTCTTATAATACACAAATTCATCCCATCGGGACACAGTATGATCTTCTAATGGGGTGTAAGGGATGATCGGGAGATCTCTTACATGTACTTCTATCTCCATGGGTGGGGTCTGCACTACTTGAGATGTGTTTGTTTCCATATCCTGGGTGTCGAAGCCACCTACTTGAGATGTATCTATTTCCATGTCTTGGGTGCCGGAGCCACCTGCCTGGGCATCTTCATTTGTCTTAAGCTCTTCTTCCACCTTTTTTCCCTCTTCATCTTTACGCCTTCCTTCTTCTTCTTCATCCCACTGCTGATTTTCAATTTCTTCCCTTTGCTCTCGTTCTTCAGCTTCTCTCTGCAACCTTGCTTCTTCTGCTTCTTGTTGCAGTCTTGCTTCTTCTTTCAATATTTGTTCTTCATGGGACAGGGCCTTAGCTGCTTCCCTTTCTTTCTGCAGACTGACTTCTTAGGCTATGGTAGAGCTAGAGCTAGCTCCACTACCGTGACGACAAATCTGCAACTCAGTCATGTTGTTGATGCCTCTGAACACTTCTTCCTCTGCATCATAGTAATGAGCATACTCAAAATGAGCATATACCTCCTTGCAATGCTCAGCAACCTTGCTTCGCCTGTCATTTCTATGGAATATCACCTCACCGAAGTGGAAAGCTTTCAACTCTTGAATGTACTCCTCAGCTGTTGCAACCCTTGAGAATTTATAGGCTCCTATGCAAAAAGGCAAAGGAGGGAAGGAAGCCTTATGTTGCTTGTTAAACACTCCTCCTATTCCATCAAGCAAAACTTGTCTGACTACTTCCTTGAGGACTACATAATCAGTAGCATATTTTGGAAAAATGTGTTGTGATATTGTAACTTCAAAGAATATTATATTTGTACTTTATTATTCCGGAGATGTTTCATTCCTCCGTGAAGATCTTATTGTATATCCGGAGATGTTTATTCCTCTATCGAAATGTGGTAACTCGGGTTATTAGAGTTCCCTAGTGGGGGTCGGCCCTGTATGTGTTATGTGGGTCAAAGGGTTATTAGACCACCCTAGAGGGGTTGGCCCAGTCAGTTGTAATGGGGTATTTAACCCATTGGTTAAATACGAGCCTACGTGTACCTGTGTAAAATACATGTCAGTGTAGTGTATAAATAGAGGAGGTGTGTTCCTCATTTGACACACTCACTCACTTGAGGATAGCGCACTTGTGGAGGAGAGGTCTGCTATTGTGGAGGAGGAGATCATGTCTCAGGGTTTCATCTTTGTATATTACTGGTCATCTATATTGAGGAAGCTTTGCTGGGTTTTCTACCCCATGAGGGTTTCCCAGGATAAATCTCTGTCTCTTGTGTTTATGCTGTGCTTGTTGTTTCTTCAGTGATCCTGTATATGCTATTATTGTGAAATGGAATGTAATGCTGCTATTTTCTGTCTTAGCATATTAAATCTTAACATGGTATCAGAGCTAACCTAAAGGAAGACAAGGTATGGCATTTACGACACTTGCTTTACTTACGACAATTTGAAGGTTAGGGTTTTACATAGCAAAAACCAGTCATCGTGGAACTTTCGCTATAAATCCATTTCTGCGAAGGTTCAGGGTCTGAAAAGTTTACAGGTCGAAGATAACATCCCCAGGTACCTTGTGTCCAAAGGGAACCCTCAGATTCGTTGTACTTTATGAGTTATGATCAGTACAAGTTAGGGTTTCTGCCTCTTCCAGATCTCAGTCAAAATCAGGTGACCTTGGAAAAAAGGTCATAACCTGGGCTAGGAATCTCCAAATGAAATTTCGTAAAAAGTGACAGGTAGTACACAGACTACACTATCGCATAAACCTTTTTCAGTGGCTTAAGTTCAAACAGTGACACGTGGCACACCGTACAAGTTAGCTCTCCTGTTTTATCCCATAAACAGGTCACGTTGCGACATTTGGCATAACTCTCTCTCAGAAAATCCAATTGAGGTCAGACCTGTCAGGATGGAAAGATAACAGGTCAGGATACTTCAAAAAAAGTTTTCAGACCCTGTGGAGCGAAAATTTCAGATTTATAGCAGAAACAATCAGGTACATATTTCTGTCAAAACAGAATTATTTTTGGAGCACCTTTATTCATGGCTTCTGGAATTTAGGGTTTCGAAGAAAGTTAGAATTCTTGGAATCGGAATCCACGGCTGAATGCTACTTAGGAAAATCGAAATTTAGAGACCAAGATCAAATTTTTTGGTTGGGTAGAAGACCGGGCTTGATCAAACCCTAGTTTGGGATTTTGATCAGAAAGATGGAAAATTAGGGCTTCAACAAAAGTTGGAATTTTTGAAGTCTGTAACCACGGCTGGAAGCTCCTCAGAAAAATAAGAGTTTAGAGCCTTGGATTGAACTTTTGGATTGGATAGAAGGGTGGGCTTCATCAAACCCTAGTTCGGGTTCCTGTCCAGAAGATCTAGAAGTTTCGAAGGCAATTTTGAGGGGTCAAATTTTGGAGATTTCAAAATTGAAGAATGCTAGGTTGATCAGCTCAGCAAGACACATTCTTCCATCCATTCAGAAATGTGAAAGTCAAAGATTGAATTTTTAGGGTTTCTCTAGCAAACCCTAATCAAGCTCTAGATCAAGTTTCAGGGGGAGTTGAGGCTAAGGCCTTACATAAGAAGACTACAAGAAGTCTCGACAGGTATGACTTAAGAAGGTTCAGGTATGTCTTGAAATCTGATTCTTGATTAAGTTCATAATGTGTTTGTCTTCATATTATTGTCTTATCACTCTAGTAGCAGTATGAATGCATGTGAATAATCGAAGACATTCATTGATTAGGGCTATATGATTGTACTAATGCATTATGGTGTTGTGTGAGGTTGATGTTGTCTGCTAACAAGATACAGGTACATCATAAAAGACAAATCAAGTTCCATGACCATGACCACATGAAGACAAAGACTCATCCATAATATTTGTTCTACTTACGAGGTATGTATGACTTTGTTATATTATGCTTAACCTATGAGACATGCAGGTTCTAGCTCAAGATCTCTAAATCAATGAAGAGATTGTTTAGGTATGTTGCACATAACTAAGCAGGTATACTAATCCAGGTATGTTTTCCTATGTCATGTTAGAATCTTACCTTGTATAAGTATACTTTGTATGATTGGTTATGCTTATTCATAAAGTTAGTAATCAAGGGCTTATGCATATCATGTCTCTTATCTTGGTTGATTATTTAACTAACTAGATCAAACAAGAATATGCATGAGTAAAGGAAGACTTCCCTGAAACCTTGAATATTATCTATAATCATGATTATACATTTTCAATATTATTTAGAACTATAATGTTTTGATAACATTGAGATTATACTAATGAATGTATGTTTGTGTATGAGATCATGAGGATGACACTTGAGCATGCACAGTGGTACAGAATGAATAGAAGTTCAAAAGACATACAGAAGATCAAGCGGGAGGCAACCACACAAACAGAAAAGATAAGTATTTGAGTTGTTATTTGAAATAGTAAATGATATTGCCTGTATGCATATTTGTATTCCTAGAATATATGATGCCGAGCATAAACATTCATAGAGCATTGAACAGTATACTACTAGTATGCATATGATTGGTAAGTTGGACAAACATTCCATTGTTGCGTGTCTAGAATGAAACCTCTTTGCTGACATGCTGAGAGCTGTGCACACTCTCAATAGTATGTTCTGCTAGAGATTGAAGGCATCTAGATAGCCACTGTATGCATACAGGATATGGAAAAGTGTTGTGCCAAAGTATTGGTCAAGATAGTTGCATAACTATGTAAATGATATCTGTATGCATAATAGGTTATCATGTCAACATGATTTCATGATTATAAAGTATTATTAATCATGTACTTATTTTTTATTTGTAGGAAAGAACATGAAGAATGATGAACACCGAACAAATGATGGATGTTCAACAAGAAGATTTACAAATCAAACAAAATATAGAAGGCTCGTGGCTAGAAGATTCTCTTAGAAAGAGGAAGAGAATCATGATGAGATGTTTGCTCCAAGTGGCTAAGATAAGACCATTCTCTTAATGGTGTAATTAAAGAAGAAGTGTGAATCAGGTTCTGTATGGGTTCCCAGGATCGATAATCAATTGATGAGCTTAATGATCACCATGGGTGACGTGGATCTCAACCTTTGCTACAAGGGTGAATATGGCTTCTATACACATATGACATGGATGCAAGAAGGAACTCACCACAGAGTTCGAATGATGATGAGGCTCATCTCAGTAGACCCATCTGATGAGAGATGGCACAGATAGATGGCTGTAGAAATGAAATTGAAAGATCTCAGATTGATGCATTACTTTCTAGGTCTAAAAGTATGGAAAGTCTCAGAAGGAATCTTTCTCAACCAGAGAAAGTATGTTGAGAAATCTTGAGAAGACTTGATATGTTGGAATGGCCACTCTTATGGATTCCAACTTGAAGCTGTTAGGGGATGACTCATCAGAGTTAGTGGATATAACTCTGTACAGTCAATTTATTGGGTCATTGATGTATCTAACATATACTAGGTTAGATATATGCTTTGTTGTGAACACCTTGAGTCAGTATCTAGTGGAAACTAGATGTGTTCACCTGACAGTTGCAAAGCATGTGATGAGGCACATAAAGGTTACGATAGACTTTGATCTATGCTATCTTGGATATCATGACTTCAGATGGCTACTCAGATGCTGATTGGGCAGAAAGTGTATCAGACAGGAAGAACACATCGAGAGGATGTTATTGTCTGGGATTAGCCATGATCTCATGGTTTAGCTGGAAGCAGTCTAGTGTGGCTCTCAGCACAAGCGGAATATATGGCTGCTTGCTCTGCTAGTTGTGAAGAAGTTTGGCTTCAAGATTGTTTGACTTAGAGATAGAACCAACTATGATCCTATGTGATAAATAGAGTTGTATCAAGATGACATAGAATCTAGTGTTCCATGATAAGTTAAAGAACATAGGGAACTAACAAGATATGACGCAGAAAGGAACTATAAAGTTTGAATCTGTAACAGGTTACCGTTGTACTAACCAAACCTCTACCTCAAGTGAAGAAGTTACCAACCAAACCTCTGTCTCGAGTGAAATTTGAATACTTCTGAGCCAAGCTTGGTGTAGTTCAAAAGGACCCTCCTCGAAAGGGGGAGTAGTATAGTCACTGATGATGAGATTGTCTCATCGAACAACAAGGTCAATGATGAGGTAACCTGTTCTCTACACCTAGATACTTAGAAATATTTAGATTTAGGACTCTTATACTTAGAATACTTAGTTTTACTTATACATGCTTTTGATGTTAGATGTATTAGTAAGAATACATGCTTTTGATGATAAGATGTATTGATGAGAATACATGATTTTGATGATAGATGTATTGGTAAGAATACATACTTTTGATGATACATGTATTGATTAATGTACTTGTATGATTGAGGATACTTGTACTTGTATTGATGAGAATACATGAGAGGATTGTATCATCCTTGAACACTTGTTCTGAATTGATCCGTAGACGTGAGGTCTCTGAGAATGAAGACCTTAGTGGACAGTTGAGGGGATTGGATCATCCCTGGACTTTTAGTCCTAAAAGAGCCGTAGACGTGAGGTCTCCGAGAATGAAGTCCTTAGTGGACAGTTGAGGGGATTGGATCATCCCTGGACTTTCAGTCCTAAAGAGATCCGTAGACGTGAGCTCTCCGAGAATGAAGTCCTTAGTGGACAGTTGAGGGGATTGGATCATCCCTGGACTTTCAGTCCTAAAGAGAGCCGTAGACAAGAGGTCTCTGAGAAGTGGGGATTGTATCATCCCCGGACTTTGGTCCCTGAATTGATCCGTAGACGTGTGGTCTCCGAGAAGTGGGGATTGTATCATCCCTGGACTTTGGTCCCTGAATTGATCTGTAGACGTGTGGTCTCCGAGAAGTGGGGATTGTATCATCCCCGGACTTCGGTCCCTGAATTGATCCGTAGACGTGTGGTCTCCGAGAAGTGGGGATTGTATCATCCCCGGACATCGGTCCCTGAATTGATCCGTAGACGTGTGGTCTCCGAGAAGTGGGGATTGTATCATCCCCGAACTTCGGTCCCTGAATTGATCCGTAGACGTGTGGTCTCCGAGAAGTGGGGATTGTATCATCCCTGGACTTCGGTCCCTAAATTGATCCGTAGACGTGTGGTCTCCGAGAAGTGGGGATTGTATCATCCCCAGACTTTGGTCCCTGAATTGATCCGTAGACGAATGGTCTCCGAGAAAGTGATTTTTTTTTTTTTTTTTGGTAATGTGGTTACTTGTATCGATAGGATACTTGTATTGATGATGCGGTTACTTGTATCGGTAGGATACTTGTATTGATGATGTGGTTACTTGTATCGGTATGGATACTTGTATTGATGATGTGGTTACTTGTATCGATAGGATACCTGTATTGATGATGTGGTTACTTGTATCGGTATGGATACTTGTATTGATGATGTGGTTACTTGTATCGGTAGGATACTTGTATTGATGATGTGGTTACTTGTATCGGTAGGATACTTGTATTGATGATGTGGTTACTTGTATCGATAGGATACATGTATTGATGACATGGTTACTTGTATCAGTATGGATACTTGTATTGATGATATGTATACTTGTATTAGCATGAATACTTGTACTAATGATGTGGATACTTGTATTGTTATGGATACCTGTATTGATGACGATGCTGATGATCGTGTGATGACGATGCTGATGATCGTGTGATGACAATGCTGATGATCGTGTGATGACGATGCTGATGATCGTGAGATGACGATGCTGATGATCGTGTGATGACGATGCTGATGATCGTGTGATGACCATGCTGATGATCGTGTGATGACCATCCTGATGATCGTGTGATGATGATGCTGATGATTGTGAGATGACGATGCTGATGATCGTGTGATGACGATGTTGATGATCGTGTGATGACGATGCTGATGATCGTGTGATGACGATGCTGATGATCGTGAGATGACGATGCTGATGATCGTGTGATGACGATAATCGTGAGGATCCAGATGATGATATTGTTGTAGCTGTTCAAGTGCTACAGAAGATAAAGACTCAATACTGAAGATGTCGATGTTCCAGTATTGAAGATGTTCCAGTAACTGCTTGAGTTACTGATGATGTTGAGAAATCTTCCAATGATTTATAGATGTATCATGTATGATGTTGATGACTCCTTGCTCGTGCAGATGTTGTTATAATATCCTTCTCGTTAAGGGGGAGTGTTGTGATATTGTAACTTCAAAGAATATTATATTTGTACTTTATTATTCCGGAGATGTTTCATTCCTCCGTGAAGATCTTATTGTATATCCGGAGATGTTTATTCCTCTATCGGAATGTGGTAACTCAGGTTATTAGACTTCCCTAGTGGGGGTCGGCCCTGTATGTGTTATGTGGGTCAAAGGGTTATTAGACCACCCTAGAGGGGTCGGCCCAGTCAGTTGTAATGGGGTATTTAAACCATTGGTTAAATATGAGCCTACGTGTACCTGTGTAAAATACATGTCAGTGTAGTGTATAAATAGAGGAGGTGTGTTCCTCATTTGACACACTCACTCACTTGAGGATAGCGCACTTGTGGAGGAGAGGTCTGCTATTGTGGAGGAGGAGATCATGTCTCAGGGTTTCATCTTTGTATATTGCTGGTCATCTATATTGAGGAAGCTTTGCTGGGTTTTCTACCCCATGAGGGTTTCCCAGGATAAATCTCTGTCTCTTGTGTTTATGTTGTGCTTGTTGTTTCTTCAGTGATCCTGTATATGCTATTATTGTGAAATGGAATGTAATGCTGCTATTTTCTGTCTTAGCATAGATAAGACAAAGATAACGGTTGAAAAGCCTACCTGGAGACGAAACAGTGGTGGAGTGAGGTTGACACGGTGGTGAATGTGCTGAGCTGGAGCGAAACAACGCAATCTCCCAAATGGTGTTCTTTGAATAAAAAACTAACAATGGGAACAATGAATCCCACCTCCCTTATATAAAGTTTGATATGTGCGAGCATTTAAACGGGTAGGTGACGACATTAAAATGGAGTTTAATGCTTGTATGGTGCGGTCTTTTCAAACCAACTCAACATTTAAGCGTGACCGTCAGTTGCGGCGAGGACTCATGAGTTTCATCCACAGATGCGGCCAAAGCTCATGAGTTCCTCTCGAAGGGAGGGAGACTTGGCGAGGCATTCGTTTACTGCGGGAGAGATGAGAAAGACGCCCCGTAATGGAGGGAAGGTTTAGCGAGTTGTTTCGATGTTTCGGGAGGACTTTGTGAGTTCTTCCGAAATTCACTCTCCCGAAAGTTTATTGCAGCGGGTTTTGTCGAGTTGTCCCGAAGTTGCGGAAAGACTCAGTAAGTCCTTCCAAGATTGACGAATGAATTTGTTAAGTCTTTTTCGAAATGTGAACGGTCGAGTGACTTGGGGAAAAGAACAACTTACTGCGGCAACACTTGACGAACGTTTCCGCAATTTCGGGAGAGAATTCCAAGTTCTTCTGCTGTTTCGGGCGAGAATGTTGAGTTCATCCGTAGTTTCGGGAGAATATTTTGATTTCTTCCGAAGTTTCAGAAACGCTAAGTGTTTTCGCTGTTTCGGGGAGCAACTTTGAGTCTTTCCGCAGTTTCGGGAGAGAATCCCAAGTTCTTCCGCTGTTTCGGGCGAGAATGCTAAGTTCATCTGCAGTTTTGGGAGAGAATGCTGAGTTCATGACTTAGAAGAAAAAATTCAATTTTTAAAACAGATTCCTTAGTTGAAACAGAAACTAAGTCCAAAAAGTTTTCAAAGGAGACTTAACTTTTTTTAGGCAGTCTTTCTAGGAAAATGAAAGGAGGGCCCCAATATCTACAAAAAAAAAATTGGGGGGGGGGGATGTTGCTGCAACAACACATCTCTAATACCAATTCAAATGTCCCCAACTACCAACATTTTTTGTTTTGTTTAAGACATATCTTATTTAAAACCTGCATTAATTGGTTAAAGTATCATTGTATATCCTCAACAAAATGCTTATCATCAATACAACACTAATCATGAAAATAACTAAAATGTAAGATTCCATTTACTTGTTGGACATCACAACTTATTTGTACAGTTCAGTTTTGGCCAACATTTAACTTATTAAGCTAAGGGAGCTTTAAACCTAGCTTAGAGATCATTGTTTACTTAGCTAGGTGGCTAATATTTATCCCACTTTGCTCATGAAGGTATATTTATTGAAGGGGATTGCACCTAATGTAATCTTGGTCCTTTCAAGTACCAAGGCATTCATAGTAGAGGTGATACTACATAATTATTTATTCATACCTCATATTGGTAATATCATTAAAATCTAATTCTTTGTTATTCTTTTTATGATTATAGATGTACGATCTAACTTGACCTTCTTTTCTCCAATATTTAACTCCAAGTTTGCATGGAGGAGCTTCACTATATCCATTAACCCAAAGGTATGTTTGTACAAAAGGAGGGAAATTCCTATGCCTTAAACACTATTATGAATATATATTGTAAACATTTATGGTTTAATGACCATAAACTTTGTTAGGATTTGAAAGGGCATTCCTCGATACATATACAGTTAAACGTAATGAATTTATCATAAAAAATTTGGAATGATACTTTAAACTATACATTGAGGCTTTGGTTCGGAGTTTAATTAGCACATAATTATGTTTGTACTGTGCTTGGTGGAAAGGGCATTCCTCCATATTCATCACTTGTTAATCACGGCCATGTTATGTTTCAGGTGTTGGGGTAATGTTTGAGCACCGTATGGATGCGAGACTTTAATTGTTCAAACTCAGTCTTTGGCACCGTAATGTCTATTGATCTCTATGCAATTGTTTAGAATAGTTATTTCTCCTTTGATTCTTCTTATAGTTTGAATATTGTATGCATAGTTAAATTCACAATTGATTAGTAAATGATAAGGCTACTCAATCGTTCATTTTCTTTTATTGAAAGGAAGGAAAACCTGACCTTCTTTTCTTTCTCTTAAGATCGTCATGTCCAATTTTGTTTATGAGTTTTCATGTATCGCTTTCTTTTATGTACTAGGGTTGGTTTGCAATGGCCTATTCATTTATGTGTTGAAGAGTCGGTTGTATTTTTTGCTACTCCTGTAATTGTTGATTATGCATTTTATTTTACTTATCATATTAACTTAAATTGAAATTTTATATACTTCTTGTATTCTAATTATGGTAAATATTATATATATAATTTTTCCTAACTATGGAATTAGAACCTTGTGCTCAAGGAATTAATCTGTTCCTTCCTTCATAATTGGTTTATATGGAAGATTTCTTCCCAGATTTTTAATAACCCTAGTAAATATTTAAATAATTTATTTGAAACTAGATAATAGACTGCCTCAAATTCAATAGAATATAACTTCCAAAAAACTATTCATACCTTAAGAACAATATAGAGTATTGAAACTTCAAAATCTTATTTATAATTTTCCTATATCAATATCGAGCTATATAAAATACAAAATGAAAATCTCTTACCCTTTTTTAAGAAAAGAGGACTTAAATAACCATAGCAAAATATTGATAGAACTTATTTTCTTGTTTTTTGAAATTAAACGAAAAGGATCCAGTTCTATAATTTTTCTAAAATCTATATTAACAATTCTGTGCAATGAAATTTAGACAAAAATGACTTTAAATAAGTCACATGGAAATTCAAAGAACTTTACAAGGATAAAAAAAATGTAATTGATATAAGGTAAACAGTGAGAATAACTTATCGAACTTAGCAGACCAATTGAATTAGGAACTTTCATGTTCCTCCCAGTCTTAGATTCCTGAGTAGTTCAACCACTTAACTCAACCAATCACCCCCGACCCAGACCAAGCACACTATTAGGGAATAACCAAGTAAATTTTTCACTATGTCTTAACTAATCTACTGCAAAGTACCCACAAGGTTTTTTACGAGCTCTGCGTAAAACCTTATATAATTACCTTCTATAAAATTTAGTCTTTCTAGGACTACCATGTTGCTTTCATGGTCAATGAGCACTCTAGGCTTTATAATTGAACCTTCCAATGAAGTACAGACCAATACCCCCTTGTAATGTCTATCTCTGCAATTTCTTTTATGGAGATGGTTATGTTCATATTTCATGTTGCAACCTCTTTTCAAGGGAAAAGTACCTCTTTTTAATTTCATTATCTCCTTTCATATAGTTTCTTTATTCAAAAAGTAGTTAGGTTTCTTTTTCTGATTTATTTTAATTTACTAAACTTTCCTTTTCTTTTTCTTTTTCTTTTTCTTTATTATTTTCATTTATTAATATTTAAATGGATCATTCTCAACCTAGTGTCCTTGGTCCCTCTTTAAGTAGATTTTCCTAATTCAATCAGTATTACTAAATAGATAAGATAAAATAGCATTTTAATTTATTAATCCTCGATTCTCTAGATTCTTTCCAACTCAACATCAAATTCAAAAAAAACATTTAAGTTCATATGTTTGATGCTCCAAATCCTCCAAGCTCAACATCAAGTGCAAAATATATCAAAAGGTAATTGATGCTCCAAATCCTCCTAGATCAACATCAATTCTTGAGAAAACATAAACATGTAAGTCTTTACAAACTTTCAAGGGGTGTCAAAACTTCGAATATTACAATTACAATTTGAATAGAATTAAGGAAATGGGTAATTTTGTTTTACATCCTATATCCATCATGTATGAATATACTCATTTGCAATAGTTTTACCTTATAGATATTTTATCATCATAACCTACCATCATTCTATATGTTGTAGATTGAAAAAATGTGCATTGAGTGATATTTGCAAATATTTCTTAGTTGCACATCAGCCAACAAAAGAAACGTCATGAGATTCCTATTGTGTAAATTATCATCCATATGATGTTTATGTTGATTCAATGCATATTCTTGCCATTTTATCAACCATGTCCTATGGGAAGATAAAAAATGTATGATTATAGACATGATCTTGAGTGCCCCATGCACTAGGAAATTCATAATTTCCAAATCTATCTAGTCCACCAATAGAATTCTTATCATCCTCCTTGACACCTACTTTCCTATCAACTAAAATTGACTCTAGCTGCAAGCTCAAGAAATAAATGTGTATGGCTAAGTTAACTATAGGTGATCCATGGAATCATTTCAGCTCAACCAATCAACCCAAATTAGAAATGGGTCAATCATCCACTCAAACAAAACATTTTGAAGATGCAATGCTTTTTAATCCTATTCTAGATGACGTAGAATATGATTAGCCAATGGGGTGCACCTGTGGGGAACATGAATGTATGTGTTTTAATGTTGATGATTAGGAATGTAATAAATACTTCTTCTAATGAAAATTATAAAGTACACAATTTAGTTGTTTTGTGCATGAATGTGTGTTCAATATGAATGTTTAGGCATGTTTTGAATAAGTATTTGAGTATGTTTTGAAATTTTGCACCAATGTATTTCCCTTGAGTAAGCTATATAGGAAAGTGTTTGAATTGGTAATATGGACATGGTATTCTAGTTAATTATTAATATTAGAATTGAATTAAAGAATTATGTAATTATGTCTTACAATTTATGGTTGTCATTTATTAAATATGATTTGCATTAGTTTTATCTTATTTATGCACATTTCCTCTAATTAACACACTGTTGGAATATTCACCAATATTGAGAGGGGTAGTGAATCAATATTGAGCACTTTTTCACATATTTAACCTTAAGCACATCATGCAACATTAACCATAAAACCATCACATCATTAATCATAGTAATTTATCAAGCATCATCATCAACACATAATATCATACACGGTGCAGAATATATTTAACATGGAAACCCAAATGGGAGAAAATTGTTATCACAATGTTTAACACCCTTGATGACAAGGGTCAAAAACACATATTAAGTCCAACCAACATGACAATTGAGTAAAATCACTAAAAAAAGGTACTTTTTTCCGTAGCCTGATCACTACTTTCCTAAAAGAAATATGCAAATGGTTACAAGATTTAGAAATCAAGAGGAAACTATGGTCATCAAGTTTCTAAATTAGAGCTAAAAAGGTCACCTCCAAGATTAAAATGGAGAAAGTTCCATGAAAAATTAAATTAAAAGGTGAAAAATGCTCAATTGTGGAGAAAACATGAATTAAAAAGTGAAAAAGGATCATTTATGGAGAAAATGTGAATTAGGTGCAAGTAGCATTGGGATATTCACCCACATTGGGATTTCCACCTATGTGACCTAATTCAATGCTATAAAATAGACCTTTGGGCTAGAGACTTAGGAGGATGATTTGAGAGAGTCGAAATGTTGGAGAAAAAGGAAAAAATATCTATTCATCAATGTCTTTTGTTATCATAAGATAAGGGTGAAGGATAAAGAACCTAGATCCTAGAGGAGGTTGGTGTTGCAAGCGATAAGGTTGTAATTTTGTACTTCCTCTTTAATTAATGTAAATAAATTCAGTTTTACCCTAATTTGATTTTTCATTATTGTGGTTATGAATAAGATCTCAATTTCAATTCATTTTATTAGTTTTTGTTAAAAGGAATGAGAATGGTATTTTGTTGGTGGCATGCAGGTGATTCAAAGATCATAAGAAGTAGCAAGCAAGCAAATATCAGTATATCAAAGCTCAAAGGACAACCACACTACAACATGCATTCCTCTTCCTCCTTCCTTTACTTCAAACTTTTGAGAAATGATGGATAGATATTAGGAAAATGAATATTTATTTTCTTGCATATATGTCAATGGCCCTCTCCAATCCATTGGGATATTTGAGCTTTACTTTCTAGCATTGCATCATATTTCCTCACAACATAAATGATGTCTCCACTCGGGAAAGTACTTTCTTTTTAGAATTTCATTTCTTAAGATCTAATTTTTTTTCTTGGGAATAATTCTTTTTGGAATTTATTCTTACATATCTGGTGTTTTCCCACTTTTTTCAGTATTTTTAATCTTCCTTTCTATTTATCCATCATCCATGCTTAATTAGGGAAAATTTGAAGCAAATCCGAGCAATTTTGCATGTGTTTTGAATCATTGTTTTTCAACGTTGAGATGCATGGCCACCCTTTTTGATCCGAAAAAGTATATATGTCACTAATTTCAGCTTAAAATTTGCATCCATATCAATCAATTCACCCCTTTCATGCCAACAATATGAAATAAAGAAAGAAAAATCATTTTTAGAGCTCCTTTTCTTCATTTGTTTTTCTTGTATTTTGAAGCAAATTTTCGCTCCTAGGTTGCATGGCCACCATTGGATGTACAAAAGTAGTGATAAGTCACTGATATTAGCATAATTTTCACAGCCATATCAATCTGGTTTCCCCTTACAAGCCAATAGTAGTGACTACAGTAGAAAATTCAGTTTGTCAAGCTTTTTTCTTGGTTTTTTTCGAGGATTTTGGATTTCTTTTATGGTTCGTTTTTCCTAGTTTTTTATGAGTTTTATTGATTTCATGTTTATTTTATCAATTGCATGTTGCATCCATGATTCATTTTGAAAATTTTCATTTAAAAATGTTGCTTTTGAAATTTTCCATTTGATGGCATACATGTTTCATTTTATTGGTTTTAATTGCGAAAGGTCTCTTGTTTAAAATTAGCACATAATTGCATCCATTAAAATTTAATTAAAAAACATCAACAAAAACTTTAGAAAGTGTTGCATGTGATTTGCATTAGAAAATAATCAACCATTTCATTTGATTTGAGTTCTCATTGAAAAAAATAAGTGTCTAAAGTTTTGTTTACTTTGGAATTTTTTCTTTTTCGAATGAAGTATTGATTGATTTTATTTTAAAGGTAATTGAATGTTGCATGGTTGTAAGAAGAACATAAAATTATTACCTTGCTTTAGATTAGAGGTTCATCGAAGGAAAATACTTTATTTAGTAATCATTTCATGCATTAATTGGTATCACCCTTTGAGCCACATAATATCATATCAGTTGCATGCCACACTTCGTGAACCTAATTGAATTACCTTAAAATGAACACTTTTAATATAAAAGTAATGAAAACTTCATTTTTTAGAGAAAACCAACTAGCTTAGGGATAGGGACTTGGAATAGGATTGGAGAGTTAATGTATTTGATCCCATGAAACTTTGAAACTAGCAATTACTATTGAATGTTAAAATCCATTCGTAACAAGAAACGCTTGTTGGGAAAGCACATCTAAAACACATGTCAAACACAAAGTCTAAGCTAGGAAAGTGGAGTGGTATCCCCTCTTTGCTTTTTTGGAAGGATTTGTGTGTGTACAGGGTTCTACCAAAGTGACAAGTCCTCGGGGTGGCATCACTTTTGTTCGTTGTGGAGCTTGATCTTCCTGATTCATAGATGTTGTTGCTTCAATCATGTTTGTACCCCACTTTTATATGTTGTGCGGGTGGATTGTACACTCATCCCGGTGGGGGGGTTTGGGGGGCATATTCCTGCCATGGGGGTCCGGGGGGGACCATCCCCCCCCCCCCCCCCCCCCCGACTGGAGGGTCTAGGGGCCAGTGGGCCCCCAACGGGGGTTCGGGGACAGCGCCCTCGAGAAAGGGGGTTTGAGGGTGAAGCCCCCGAAAGAATTTTTTGGGGTTATTTTATTGGTCAAAAATTTACGGGTCCATGGTTTTGGGTATCCCGTAGTATTTTCCCATGGCGATTCCCCTTTAAAAGGAAGACATTGCAATACAGTTGTGTAATGTATTATAGTATTGTAAATATCTCTGATTGTGTAAGAGAGACTATGAGATAGTGAAGAGGAAGTTGCCGCAGATGTGTTGCAGGTTGTGTCACGTCCCCATTTTGACCCCCTTTTTCATTAAATCGTAAATGATGTAAATATTGTTATTTAATCATGGTGAGGAGCTCAAGGCCAAGGCCCCACCATTGATTTAGTGTTTTATGTATCGACAATGAAAAAAATAGATTCCTATGGTTCTTGTGCTAGATAGCCACAATGTAAATTAAGACATCATGTAAATACGAATTTTAATGAAAAACCCACAACTAGCTATGCAAAGCAACAAAGAGATGGGGGCATGATTCTACAAGGAATATGGAAGGAAATTATTCAAACCCTTGAGCCAATGGTGTTAATCCATGTGTCAATGAGAAAACCCATAAACCTTCAACTACCCATTTTGGGTTATGGACCCAATCATTTAATTCTTCCAGAAATTGGTTGAGGCAGTTAATGCCTTGGGAATGAAGAGGTATGGAAGCCAATTTCGTGCATGGGCAAGCCATCAACTTGGGAATTCGTATTTTTTCTTCTTAAGCAAGAAAACACCCATGAAATGGTGCCCAAAGCCATTCTGAACCCATAGTCTTTCCTCCCTCACGCAGTCTGAGTTAGCTGGGCTTTCCCCATCACGTTTTTTACCAATTTCCTGCATTTTACCATAGCTGGGAGCTTGTTTTTGTGTTACATAGTGGCTGGGAGAAAGGGAGTCACATTTTGGGGGTTATAGAGGTCGTTTTTGCCCCAAAAATACCCATGGGTGTTTTTCTAAAAACGGTCTTTGCTCTCCAGGGTTGAATCCCCAATTGCCATTTCATTTTGGGTCTTCCCACATTTTTTTGGGCTGGTAGAAACCCCATCTTTGGGCATCTCACTGTTAAAACGTCTTTATCATGCCCAATAATTGTGGTTCTACTGTTATGTGCATCCTTGTTTTGGTTTGAATCTGTGAGCAAGAGATTTGGATTGGTAGTGGACAGAATTGGCTTGATAAACCTAATGGGGGGGGGAATAACCTCTCAAGAAGATCAAAAGGGCTGGCTACTCTTCTATGCACACCTTAGACACTCTAGATTGGAAGGTATGGCCTGAGGGACTGTGCATTGGTGAAGGGAATACTTCCTTGAGTGGGATGTGTAGGCATTGTGGATGCCAAGCTAGATAGATCTTGTAGAGGTATCCCTGGCTCTGTGTTTGAGCTCACTTGCTTAGCAATTCTTCCTTTCCATTTCCTAGCAGCCGAATAAACCCAATTGTAGATTGGCTTGGCTCATCTTGGTGTATGCTTGGCTATGTGTGAGTCTGTTGTTCCCTGATTCCTTGTAGAGATCATGCCCAGCTCGGGGGTGGCAGTGTGTTGAGATATTGATGATCACAACTGGCCTATGGTTGGGTGGAACGTTGCGGTTGCATAGCCATTTGCTTGGGACTACTTTGTTATAAGATAAGTACTCTCTTGTGTTAACTTTGCATTTATTTATTTGATGAATATCGTGAATGCATGATGGATGTGTTATTGATATTACTTCCGCTGTGTTTTTCTTATAATTATACATTTCCATATGTTCTTTTATATTATGTGAATGCTTATTTAAAATCTCATGGGGCTAGATGCCCGGTTTTAGCATCACGATCCTCTCCATCGCACTGGTATGATGGGAGGGGACGTGACAGAATGGTATCAGAGCTGCTAGTTGCAACATTAGACCTCTATGGGCCAAATCCAATTACAGTCACATGGGAAGGTCCCTTCCTAATCACCACAGATAGCAGCATCGGGCCTAAACTGGCTAAGTTGAATAAAATTGCAGAGGTAAAGTTACCTCCTACTGAGCAGCAGTTATCATAGGAAGAAGAAAAGAAGAATCCGAAATTCTTTTAGGTATTTTTGAAAAATTTTGTTTAAATTCTGTTTCGGGAAGAACTCAGAAGTCTTCGCCGCAACGACGGGAGAACTCGCCAATTTGACCTAAAAAAAGCGGAAAAACTTTCTAAGTATTTTCGGCGTCAAAAAGGAAATTTCGGAAGGATTCGGCAAATGGCCCCGCAACTGCGGAAAGATTTGGCAAATCACCTTGCAACTGTGGAAGGATTCGGCAAATTGCCCCGCAACTGCAGAAGGATTCGGAAAATTTCCCTGCAACTGCGGAAAGATTCGGCAAATCACCCCGCAACTGCGGAAGGATTCAGAAAATTGCCCCGAAACTACGGAAAGATTCGGCAAATCACCCCGTGTTGACACCAGGTCTAAGGAAACCTAAAATTTTTGCTAAAAGGTCCTAAGAGAAAAAAATCATCACAAAAAGGGTTGAATTGAAGGTTTTTATATAAAAGTATAGAAGAAAAACCCATATTTATAAAGTCCGCCAGCAAATATATGTAAGGGTTAAGCCCCAGTCAAGTTCCGTCGGCGGAGATATTATAGATCAAGATCAACGGTCAATATCAACCCTGCGTCGCCAATGTAATCGTCAACAAATGGTGGAGGGTGGTAGCGGACATAATACCACCAAGGCACGTGTCCGATATTCATTCATCCGCGTATGGATAAAGTGGTATCAGAAACCACTATAGCACCGCGCGGAACCACCCATTATGGAAATGTGGAAAGATACCTTACGTGGCAAGATGGGACCCAACACGTGGCGAACAGGGAAAGCTTGGTAGGGCCATGGCACGTGGCATCATATTTTACAATGATCGGAAGGCCGATACATACCTAAATAAAATCAACGGCCAACGTTTCATCCGCGGCCAGGAACATGCACACGGGATATAAGGAAAAGCGGTCGCGGAGAATAAACCACCATAACAGGTGTCAACAGATGGTGTATCCGCGCGGGGAGCAAACCGGAAAAAGAAACCGCCTTTTCGATCGCGGATACCACCAGTGGAATAAAGGGGGACGAGATCTGACGGTCCAAAACAAAGCTTCGAAGATCAACGGTTGGATATGACCCACGTTCATAAAGGTGCAAGAAGGTTATTTTAAAAAGGCTTATATAAAAAGAAAGGACTCCACATAACGGCATTTTGCATGTGTCGTTATCCTGGAGAGCTCCGAAGACTGGTGGAAGCTGGCGATTGCGACAGAAGGCGAAAAGCGAGCACTTACAGGTAGGGTCTGGTGACCTGTCACACTTTTTAAACGGAATTTTGTTTAAAAGAAGCGTTTAAATGGAGACTGTGCAAGATATAGACGTTTTTAGGTCAAAAGATGCCCTAGAAGACAGAGATGAAGATGTTTACGATACCCTAATTAGGTTTCCGGTCTCCAATGTAAAAATTAAGTTGTCTGAGTTATTAAAAGATGGTATAGACCCCCATAGGGTTCACCAGTCGTCTTTGATAGCTTTTTGCCCAGACCAATTTCCTGTTTTCCCAGAATTCATCTCCTAGTGTGCCGAAAATTATTCCCGGGAAGAAAGAGTCGTTTTAAACAGCCAGAAAACCAGAGCCATTTGCAAAATCAAGCCAGCCGAATTGATTAGAGCCCTGGAAGTAGATTTGCCCCAAACCCTGGACCCTGAGGTTTTTTCTGAGGTTTCAATTATTGAAAATTTTCATCATGCTTCTCAGAGTGATAGGGAAATGTTTTTGTCAACGTGTCTCAGACCAGAGACTAGCATTTCGGAACTCCCTTACCCTTTAGATATCAATCTTTTTAATGAAAATACTCAGTTGCTCTTGACACTGTTGGCCGTAGTTTTAGGGTTAGATACGGATTTGTATATAACTGAGTTTCAATTGAGTTTATTGTACAGAATAAGTATAGTCCAGTCGGGAATTGACGAAAGTCAAATTCCCCGACTAAATTTTGAAACATTCATAGCAGAAAGGATTCATGACCAGATGGTCAATTTTTCCACGCACAGACATTTCAGGTTTCAGGCCTTTTTAATGAGAATGATTATGGTATCCAGTCAGGAAGAATTACAGTTCCCAGAAATTGTTTTCACAACTCCACTGGAAAATAATATGTTCAATTTTATCAACTACATGCTCTCAGCGATCTTTAAGATGATTTTCGGAAAAAATCTGCCTAGAGTACTGCCGAAAATGCAGGTATCAATGCAATTGAATACAGAGTATGCTACAGGGGATTGGTTTTTATCGAAAGATAGTACGGTAGTCAGATTGTATGGATTTAAGCATAAACCCTATGTGTTACCAGCATTCCTCACTTTGAGGATTTTTGCCTTGGAATTCTTAAGACAGAAATTGATTGTAGAAGATAACAATTTTTTAGTTCACAGACAAGCAACGGACATCAAATACCCTTTCACATTAGGTCCGTTCACAATAAAGAATAAGAACGCTGCTGTATATATAGAGAAGTTGTTAAAAGACATGAATTTTGAGACAGATGCAGCTATGGAATATGACCCATTAAATATCATATCCAAACGAAGAATTGAACATCGTATCAAGGCTCTGAATCATCAAATTGTTGAAGGGATGGCAGACAGAGCCAACTGGCTCGAACACAAAGAAGAAGTTATTCCAGACACGTCCGACAAAGAAATATCATTGGAAGAAGCAATGGCGGAAACAGAAAGCGAAATAAATACTGCATTAGTGGGGTCCAAAAGACCTATATAGGACATTATGATCATTGATGATGAAGAGACAGAAAAAGGAAAAAGATTGAAAACCGATGAGTCACAAGAATTGACAACATTTTCAGAAGAAGCAAAAGCGACAGAAGATGAAATACCAGAGGTTACAGTGAAGGAATACAACATTGAAGAAACCCCTGTAGGGGGTGATGTAAATAGACCCAGGAATATCATGGACGTATTTGATGAACATAGTAAAAATAAACAGGAATCCGCGAAGCAAACAAGTCAATTGTTTCCGAAGGTCAGGAATATATCAAATAATGAAGTGAGCTTATTTACCAGCAGGAACATCAAAGAAAATTCTTTGAAATTTTCAGTTGTGACAAAAAACAAGATCTCAAAGATGAAGATAGACTTGTCAAAAGTAAATGCCCCTGATAAAATTTTGTTACATAGACAAGCTGGAGAGGTCATATACTCAGACTATTTGGGGGCCACATTGAGAGCAGACAAACTGAAGAATTCGGTAGACAAATTAAATAATCAGTTGAGACAGGAAAAGGCGGAGAATAAGTCTCGACAACAACAAATTAAGAAATTGCAAATAGATTTGACTAATAAAGATGGAGATGCAGCCGCTAAACTGCTCAAGGAGAAGGAAGATGTAATCTTAACATTGAGACGAAAATTAAAAATCCCAGACACTGTACTCATTCAAGGTGCAGAATTGACAGTATTAGAAAAAGAGAAAGAAGAACTATCTAACGAAGTCAATGATGTCACTGCTAAAATGTTAAATCTTTCTGACGAAAAGGATTGTTGGGAAAAAGAAAGGTTCATTTTAGAAGAACAGTTAGCAACAGCAAGAAAACAATTAGCAGAGAATAGTCAGCAGCAAGTACTGACAGGCTCAGAAGAGGATAAAACCGGTGTAGATGGAATTTTACAGGCAATGTCACAAATAAGTTTAAAAGATAATGAAATCAAATTGTTAAAGACAGAAGTACAGAAATTGAAAGAAGAAAATGAAGTAAAAGAGAAAGAAATAAAAACTTTGCAGGCAAAAAATCAGGAATTGAGCAATAATAATAAAGGACTAGCAGCTCATGTAACAGGGCAAGCTGCTATGTAGGGGTGTAAACATATGGTGTGGGACCAGATCATTAAAGAGGTTGAAAAACTTAGGCCATATCTGGATTATATAAGAGTTAAAGAAAAGGTAGCCAAAGATGCCTTCGAAAGTTGCCGAGCAGTCAGAGAGAGCCTGAATAGAAAGCCGAAAGAAGTAGCCCAGAGAGCAATAACATTTTTAAACAGTCTATCTGAGGCAGACCTGATAGCCATGAGTATAATGAACAGAATTTCTGTCATCACTTGGGCCAGAAGGATCTTGGTAAAATACTCACATGTCGAAAATGTCGAGGCTAAAGCAGGAGAAATAAGGAAAGAAGTAATCCAGTTCAAAAAGCAATTTGAAAAGTTAGTGAATAAGGGATTCCCAGCTTTCTGGGACGAAAAGAGTGAATTAATTCCTCCAAATGAATATAAAAGATTACTGTTTGATATCAGGATGGATCACCGAAATTTCCAGCAGCTAGATCATATGCTCACAGGAAAAATTTTAATGGAGAAAATGTCAAGGGAATTTGAAATTTTAAATATGCTAATTTCAACTTGTGCAAACCTTCTTCCTATTTCTTATGCAGGTCATATTGAGATGCGAGTCTTGGTGAAGGAAATGACCAGTTATGACTTACCCACGGTTGACCAGTGGAATTATGTGGAGAAGTACGGAAAGACCAGATATTCTGTTCATACCTAGATGCACTTGAAACTCTTGCCATGTGGTGAAAGGGTGATATCCAAAAAGTTTTGCCAAGTGGCAAAAAGACATTTTTATTTTAAATTTGTAATATTATTTGAAATACGGTTATGGGTTGCTCAAAGACAGTTATCTTTTAGTTAAACATTTTTAATTATTAATTAGAAGAAGCAGTTATGTAGAGTTTGTATAAAAACAATGGAGGTCATTGTTGAAGGGGTTGGAAAAATTTTGAGAAACAAGTATGTTTTGAAGTTTATTTTTGAGAAATAAAAGCAGTACAGTGATGGTACCTATCTTTTGATATCAGAGATTCATGAGTTAATCAGCCTTACAGTCTGTTATTCTCCTTATCTTTATATGTGTCTGTTTACTTTCTTCGTTATATCTCCCATAGTGTTTTTCTTCCATATTTAAATGAGCACTTGAAATAACTTGAGATTCATGCTGGTTATGCCTCATTTTATTTGCATTTAAATATCCCTTATATTCTCCAAAGTTGACAATAGATTCATCCTGGATAGATGCTTGTTGTTGATGAAATGTCTTTACTTCTTTCTACGCCACCTGAAAAATTGAATTGACTGTAATATGGTTACTATCTTGCCTCTGTGTAAATTTGTATGGTGAAAATCTCTTATTGGTTTATTATATATTTTGAAAGCTTCGACTCCATGCCCAATGTTTCTTGTTTACCTTTTTGACCAGAAAATATTTTTTGAGAAATTCTAAAAGAACTTTTGTATATTTTAGCCTTCACATATATATCAAGAGAGAGCCCTCTCTGGTGGAGAAAATGGCTAGTTCTTCTACCTAAAGCTTGGTTTGAAATAGGTTACCTTAGGTCTTATTTTCTTACAACCGAAATAAAATCTAAGTGCTAACATTTTGGCGCCGTTGCCGGGGACCGAAAGTGAAATTTTCCCTGGGAGAAACGACAAAGAAAGCTCAAATTTCTTGGGCAAGGAAGTTTGAAACAAGTTGGTTGTAGATATTGCCCTGGCGAATTCACTTGTGACAGTTTTCAGAAGTTTTGAGAGTAATTTGAGAAAGACATTGTGGCTACAAGAAGGAATCCAGGTTCGCAGTTCTTTTCAGGCGTGGAAAATCCAGAAAAGCTCCTCAAGACGGAGAAAGTCAAAGGCAAGACGAAAGAAGGTATTTCTCAGTTTTCGAATATATTCCCTTCTTGACAAGAACATCTGTTTGAGGAAGAAAATATTGGTTCAAGTGAAAAGATTTTGCTTAGAACTAAGTCAGATTCTGATTTGAAAGAAACAAAAGTTGATCCACAAAGTTTGTGGGACTATTCTTTAAAATCTGTTTGGGAAAATTTACAAAGATCTGAGAGGAAAGAACCTAAAATATCCAAAGCCCAAAGAATACCTGTACAGGGTAATAGACAACAGGGGACGGTTGTTGCACCTTATAATCCACCACCCATGGTATCCAGATTTGCTCCTTTGGTTTTGCCAGCGGTTTTACATGATTTGCCTCAAAATTATGCACAGAGAATCTTTACTTTTGATAATGAGGGAAATTATACTGCACAGCAACATGTTGATAATTTCAGTGATTTTATTGATTTAGAAGAAGTGGATTATGATGATGCTAAAATGAGGTTGTTTGCTCAAAGTTTGAGGGGTGAAGTGAAAAAATGGTTTAGAGCTTTAGCCGCTGGATCTATTGCAAATTATGATGCCTTTACAACCCTTTTTATCGAAAGGTGGGAAGATCAGAAAAATCCTTCGCAGGTATTGACCCAGTATAACAATCTGAAAAAGGGAGGTTTTGAGTCAGTTCAAGAGTTCTCTACCAGATTTATGAAAGTCTACAATTCAATCCCTACAGATATAAAACCTCCAGTGGGAGCAGCCAAGTTACATTATGCAGATGCTTTTGAAGGTGATTTCTCATGCACATTAAGAGAAAGAAGATCTACTACTTTGGCAATAATGATGAAAGATGCAGTAGAAGTTGAGGCTAATATGATGGCTTCTGGAAAAATGAGGCATAGAGATATGGATAGAAAGAAAATTAGAGAAGATAATCAAAATGCAGCTTCTTCTTCTTCTTCCTCTACAGACGTAAAATTCGAAGCAATGATGAAAACTATGGAAAAATTGCTAGAAAGATTAGTAGTGGATAACAAAGCTCCAAATAAAGAACAAGCAGAACCTCAAATCAGAAACCCGAATTTTAGAAGGCCTTTTGTTCCAGCTGCAAGGCCGAGAGAACAGTGAAACCCAAGAAATGCAGAAGAAGATCAAATCCGACCTCCTTTTCCTGAAAATTATATTGCTGGGGAAGCTGAAGCCGAGATACTTGAAGGAGATATTCACCACTACGGCAGTTCTGATCCAGAAGTGTATTTGACTAAACAGGAGCATGATATGTTCATGGCAGAGGGAGAATGTTGTAGTTTGGAGATAGGAAGTGATCAATACCAGATTGGTTATCAAAATGCCATAAACGATCTTCAAAGAAAGATAAATATGAGGAACCGAGATGTTGTAATTGACAAAGGGAAAGAACCAATAGGCAAGTCAAAAAGAAATGCTGATAAAACTTCTACTAGTCAGTCTGAACCACAAACTAAAAGAAAAGAAAATGAAGATGTGCCCAAGGTAATTCCAGATAGCAAGAAAGATCCAATGAAGGAAAGTGATAAAAATTTGGTTCCTTTCAACATACAGAATGAAATGTCAAAAGTCAAGATTTCAGTACCCTTTAATGAAATACTGAAGAACAAGGAATACAAGGAACAAATTTTCAAGATGATGCAGGTAGAAAATCGGGTGGAAATAGACACTTTGGAATTAGATGATGATAATCCTAATATCTGTTTAGGATCAAGAATGGAAGACAATAGTTTGGAAGAAGTTTCTCCCTTCTATGTGAAT
The DNA here is from genome assembly GCA_027924585.1 of Larix kaempferi. Classification (NCBI taxonomy): domain Eukaryota; kingdom Viridiplantae; phylum Streptophyta; class Pinopsida; order Pinales; family Pinaceae; genus Larix; species Larix kaempferi. Next base: position 8,959,066 of record BSBM01000091.1, on the reverse strand, counting down.
TTGGATATTCATGATAAAGTGGTGCATAACTGTATGTTGGATTCTGGAGCTTCTCATAATTTGATGCCCAAACTTGTAGTAGAATCTTTGGGATTGGAAATTACAAGACCATATGATGATTTATTTTCTTTCGATTCAAGGAAAGTTAAATGTTTAGGGTTGATAAAAGATTTGACAGTCAATCTCAGTAAAATACCAGCCAAAGGTATTCTTATGGATGTGGTGGTTGCTGATATTCTTGCAAAGTTTGGTATGTTATTGTCTAGGTCATGGGCCTCAAAGTTAAAGGGAACTCTACAAATGGATATGTCTTTCGCTACTATTCCGGTGTTAGGGGTACACAGAAGATTGTATACTGAAAAGAGAGCTGCTTATTTGGTAAGTGATCTAAAAGAGCCTGAGAAACATGCCATATATGCATTAGACACCGATTTGGGTTCTTGCATTTTGTACAATGATGTTGAATCCAAAGAAAAGATTGATTTAATTGAACCAAAAGAAAATGAGAGGGAAAGATTGTTAAGAGAAAAGATTAGAAGAGAAGGTACTTGGACGATGCACTTTGATGGGGCTAGAAGCAGAGAAGGCGCTGGAGCAGGAGTATGGATAATCACACCTGACAGAGAATTTCTAATGTTTTCTTACCAATTGAATTTTGAATGTACCAACAATGTTGCAGAATATGAGGCTTTAATTCTGGGATTGAATGTGTTGAAGGATTTGAAAGCAAAAAAGATTGAGGTATTTGGAGATTCTGAATTGGTTATAAATCAGGTAAAAGCTATTTATCAGACCAAACACTCTAAAATGAGGTCCTATAGGAATGAAGTGTGGGATTTACTGGAAAATTTTTTCGATGAACATGATGTTATCTCAATTCCCCGAGTTAGCAACACTGTAGCAGATTCTTTGGCCATGGCAGGAGCTGCGTTCAAAACTCCCATCTTTTCTAAAAAAGAATATAATATCGAAGTCATACATAGACCGTCTATTCCAGACAATGTCAAACATTGGCAGGTCTTTGAATATGACCAACAGATCAAACACTTTTTGGAAATGACAGATGAGTTCAATTACAGGTCTATTGACGCAGAAGGTGATGAGTTGGGGTCAGATGAAGTGGATTCTCCGGAGGAAACTGAAAAATTCAAGCAAAGGATCGGAGGTAAGGATATTATTCAACTGAAGAATAATGTTATCCCTAGAGGTTTAATTCCTTTAGAAAAGCTATTTGATAAAAATGATGTGGTAAAGAATCCAAAGATTGAACCAAAACTTGAAGATGTAAAATATTATAATTTAGGTTATGAAAAAGATCCCAAATTGGTAAAACTTTCAAAGAAATTACCGAGAAAAAAAGAAGATAAAAGTGTGGAAGTAATGAAAAGGTTTTCAGATGTTTTTGCTTGGAGCTATGAGGATTTGAAGGAATATGATATTTCTGTTATACAGCATACAATTCCAATTAAACCAGATGAAAAGCCTTTTAAGCAGAAATTAAGAAGAATAAATCCCAAGCTACTGCCAGTGATAGAAAAAGAGGTGAGGAAGGTGTTTGATGCTAAGATAATTGTGTCTCTGAGGTTTTCCAAGTGGTTAGCCAATTTAGTACCTGTAAGAAAAAAGAATGGATAAATAAGGCTGTGTGTGGATTTTAGAAACTTGAACAGAGCTTCTTTGAAAGATAATTATCCACTTCCTAAAATGGACCAGGTTTTACAGCAAGTGGTGGGGGCCGAAAGAATTTCCATGCTAGATGGTTTTTCGGGTTATAATCAAATTAAAGTTCATACAGAGGATCAAGAAAAAACTGCTTTTACTACTCCTTGGGGAACGTTTATGTACGCCAAAATGCCATTTGGTCTAATGAATGCAGGCGCAACATTTCAGAGAGCTATGGATATTGCATTTGCAGATGAAAGGGACAAAATTGTGGTGGTATACATGGATGATATCACTGTTTATTCAAAGAACGCTGCTGATCACTGGAAGCATCTGGAAAGAGTCTTCATAAAATGTAGAAGGTTTGGGATTTCATTAAATCCAAAGAAATCGCATTTTTGCATGGAAGAGGGAAGGTTATTGGGACACATCATATCCAAAGAAGGCATTAAGATCGATCCGGAGAGAGTATCTGCAATACAAAAGGTAGGAATCCCTAGGAGTAAGAAAGAGATTCAGTCATTCATAGGAAGGGTAAATTGGTTAAGGAGGTTCATTCCCAGTTTTGCTGAAATTTTGAGAAATATAACTGAAATGTTGAGAAAAGATAAAGAAATTAAATGGAATGAAGAAGCAAGAAAATCCTTTGACAACATTAAAAAAGCATTGACTGAAGCACCGGTGTTAATTAGTCCAGATTATACAAGGGATTTCATTATGTTTACTTATGCATCGGAACACACAGTGGCTGGGGTATTGTTGCAGAAGAATCAAGAAGGTATAGAACAGCCTATTGCATTTTTTAGTAAGATTCTGAGAGATGCAGAATTAAAATACAACATCATGGAAAAACAAGCTTATGCTTTGGTGAAAGCATTGAAATATTTCAGGATATATATTTTGCATTCTCATACAATAGCACATGTTCCATCAGCAGCAGTAAAAGACATTCTTACGCAACCAGATCCTGAAGGGAAAAGAGCAAAATGGATAGCAGTATTGCTGGAATATGACCTGGACATTAAACCCACCAAATTGATAAAAGGTCAAGGTTTAGCTAAAATGATGACAGAAACAAATTGGGATTCCCTCAGTATAAATTTTCTAGCTGAAACTTCGTCCGAGAATGTTCCAAAGTCACCGATAATTGAAGATTTCTCTTTATCTCCCTGGTACTCAGATATCATATATGTCTTACAGAATCTCCAAGCACCTGCAGACATGGAAAAAACTAGGGCAAGGTCAGTAAAACTGAAAGCAGCAAAGTTTTGCATATTGGATGGGAATTTGTTTTGGAAATATCCAGGAGGAATATTGTTAAATTGTCTTTTAGAGAATGAGGCACAGCATATTATGGTGGAATTTCATAAGGGTATGTGTGGAGGACATCATTCATGGAAGGCTACAGTAAACAAAATTCTTAGAGCTGGTTTTTACTGGCCCAGCATGTACTCCGATGTGTATAAAGAAATAACAAAATGTCATGAATGTCAAATTTTCGATGGAAAAAGAGAATTATTGCCATTTCCATTGAAACCCATTTCAGTCGAAGCACCTTTCCAACAGTGGGGGTTAGATTTTATTGGTGAAATTAACCCGAATTCTTCAGGACAACACAAGTGGATTTTGACTGCTACTGACTACTTCACAAAATGGATTGAAGCCATCCCAACCAAAAATGCTACAGAGACGGTGATTATGAACTTTTTGGAAGAAAACATTTTGTCCAGGTTTGGTTGTCCTAAAAGGATAGTGACAGATAATGCCCCAGCGTTCAAGTCAAAAAAGATGATAAATTTCTGTCACAAATACCACATACATCTGAATCACTCAACAGCTTATTATCCGCAAGGAAATGGATTAGCCGAATCTTCAAATAAAAGTTTAGTGAGAATCATAAAGAAGTTGCTAGAGGATAATAAGAGGGCTTGGCACACTAAACTGAAATATGCTCTATGGGCAGACAGAATCAGTACAAAAAGAGTAATTGGCACTTCCCCTTTTCAGTTGGTATATGGTACAGAAGTAGTTTTCCCTGTTTCTTTAGGATTGCCAGTCATGAAATTATTACAAGAAGTTGATGAAGAACCAAATCATATGCAAATAAGAATAAATCAAATGATAGAGTTGCATGAAGTCAGAGAAAAAGCATATAACAAGACTCAAACACATCAAGAAAAAATGAAAAAAACTTTTGACAGAAAAGTTAAAGAAAGGGATTTTCAAATAAATGATTTGGTTTTGAAGTGGGATTCCAGAAAAGAAGAGCACCATGGAAAGTTTGAGCATTTATGGAAAGGTCCATATATTGTTGCAGGATGCCAAGGAAAAAATGCATTCATCTTAAAAAATTGCAATGGAGAATTTTATCCTGGAGGGCCAGTGAATTTGAGACACCTCAAACATTATTTGTCCTAACAGATAGAAGTGACAGAAAGTTCCTGTACAGTGTAAATATATATATAAAAAAAAAGGGGTTTGAATGCATCCCAATGGATCAGGCACTTGGTCTACGATGTTCTTTGCTACCTCGTAGGGAGGATAGCATCCGCAGTTGGAGCCAGTTGTTGACACCAGGTCTGAGGAAACCTAAAATTTTTGCTAAAAGGTCCTAAGAGAAAAAAATCATCACAAAAAGGGTTGAATTGAAGGTTTTTATATAAAAGTATAGAAGAAAAACCCATATTTATAAAGTCCGCCAGCAAATATATGTAAGGGTTGAGCCCCAGTCAAGTTCCGTCGGCGGAGATATTATAGATCAAGATCAACGGTCAATATCAACCCCGCGTCGCCAATGTAATCGTCACCAAATGGTGGAGGGTGGTAGCGGACATAATACCACCAAGGCACGTGTCCGATATTCATTCATCCACGTATGGATAAATTGGTATCGGAAACCACTATAGCACCGCGCGGAACCACCCATTATGGAAATGTGGAAAGATACCTTACGTGGCAAGATGGGACCCAACACGTGGCGAACAGGGAAAGCTTGGTAGGGCCATGGCACGTGGCATCATATTTTACAATGATCGGAAGGCCGATATATACCTAAATAAAATCAACGGCCAACGTTTCATCCGCGGCCAGGAACATGCACACGGGATATAAGGAAAAGCGGTCGCGGAGAATAAACCACCATAACAGGTGTCAACAGATGGTGTATCCGCGCGGGGAGCAAACCGGAAAAAGAAACCGCCTTTTCGATCGCGGATACCACCGGTGGAATAAAGGGGGACGAGATCTGACGGTCCAAAACAAAGCTTCGAAGATCAACGGTTGGATATGACCCACGTTCATAAAGGTGCAAGAAGGTTATTTTAAAAAGGCTTATATAAAAAGAAAGGACTCCACATAACGGCATTTTGCATGTGTCGTTATCCTGGAGAGCTCCGAAGACTGGTGGAAGCTGGCGATTGCGACAGAAGGCGAAAAGCGAGCACTTACAGGTACGGTCTGGTGACCTGTCACACTTTTTAAACGGAATTTTGTTTAAAAGAAGCGTTTAAATGGAGACTGTGCAAGATATAGACGTTTTTAGGTCAAAAGATGCCCTAGAAGACAGAGATGAAGATGTTTACGATACCCTAATTAGGTTTCCGGTCTCCGATGTAAAAATTAAGTTGTCTGAGTTATTAAAAGATGGTATAGACCCCCATAGGGTTCACCAGTCGTCTCTGATAGCTTTTTTCCCAGACCAATTTCCTGTTTTCCCAGAATTCATCTCCTAGTGTGCCGAAAATTATTCCCGGGAAGAAAGAGTCGTTTTAAACAGCCAGAAAACCAGAGCCATTTGCAAAATCAAGCCAGCCGAATTGATTAGAGCCCTGGAAGTAGATTTGCCCCAAACCCTGGACCCTGAGGTTTTTTCTGAGGTTTCAATTATTGAAAATTTTCATCATGCTTCTCAGAGTGATAGGGAAATGTTTTTGTCAACGTGTCTCAGACCAGAGACTAGCATTTCGGAACTCCCTTACCCTTTAGATATCAATCTTTTTAATGAAAATACTCAGTTGGTCTTGACATTGTTGGCCATAGTTTTAGGGTTAGATACGGATTTGTATATAACTGAGTTTCAATTGAGTTTATTGTACAGAATAAGTATAGTCCAGTCGGGAATTGACGAAAGTCAAATTCCTCGACTAAATTTTGAAACATTCATAGCAGAAAGGATTCATAACCAGATGGTCAATTTTTCCACGCACAGACATTTCAGGTTTCAGGCCTTTTTAATGAGAATGATTATGGTATCCAGTCAGGAAGAATTACAGTTCCCAGAAATTGTTTTCACAACTCCACTGGAAAATAATATGTTCAATTTTATCAACTACATGCTCTCAGCGATCTTTAAGATGATTTTCGAAAAAAATCTACCTAGAGTACTGCCGGAAATGCAGGTATCAATGCAATTGAATACAGAGTATGCTACAGGGGATTGGTTTTTATCGAAAGATAGTACAGTAGTCAGATTGTATGGATTTAAGCATAAACCCTATGTGTTACCAGCATTCCTCACTTTGAGGATTTTTTCCTTGGAATTCTTAAGACAGAAATTGATTGTAAAAGATAACAATTTTTTAGTTCACAGACAAGCAACGGACATCAAATACCCTTTCACATTAGGTCCGTTCACAATAAAGAATAAGAACACTGCTGTATATATAGAGAAGTTGTTAAAAGACATGAATTTTGAGACTGATGCAGCTATGGAATATGACCCATTAAATATCATATCCAAACGAAGAATTGAACATCGTATCAAGGCTCTGAATCATCAAATTGTTGAAGGGATGGCAGACAGAGCCAACTGGCTCGAATACAAAGAAGAAATTATTCCAGACACGTCCGACAAAGAAATATCATTGGAAGAAGCAACGGCGGAAACAGAAAGCGAAATAAATACTGCATTAGTGGGGTCCAAAAGACATATACAGGACATTATGATCATTGATGATGAAGAGACAGAAAAAGGAAAAAGATTGAAAACCGATGAGTCACAAGAATTGACAACAATTTCAGAAGAAGCAAAAGCGATAGAAGATGAAATACCAGAGGTTACAGTGAAGGAATACAACATTGAAGAAACCCCTGTAGGGGGTGATGCAAATAGACCCAGGAATATCATGGACGTATTTGATGAACATAGTAAAAATAAACAGGAATCCGCGAAGCAAACAAGTCAATTGTTTCCGAAGGTCAGGAATATATCAAATAATGAAGTGAGCTTATTTACCAGCAGGAACATCAAAGAAAATTCTTTGAAATTTTCAGTTGTGACAAAAAACAAGATCTCAGAGATGAAGATAGACTTGTCAAAAGTAAATGCCCCTGATAAAATTTTGTTACATAGACAAGCTGGAGAGGTCATATACTCAGACTATTTGGGGGCCACATTGAGAGCAGACAAACTGAAGAATTCAGTAGACGAATTAGATAATCAGTTGAGATAGGAAAAGGCGGAGAATAAGTCTCGACAACAACAAATTAAGAAATTGCAAATAGATTTGACTAATAAAGATGGAGATGCAGCCACTAAACTGCTCAAGGAGAAGGAAGATGTAATCTTAACATTGAGACGAAAATTAAAAATCACAGACACTGTACTCATTCAAGGTGCAGAATTGACAGTATTAGAAAAAGAGAAAGAAGAACTATCTAACGAAGTCAATGATGTCACTGCTAAAATGTTAAAGCTTTCTGACGAAAAGGATTGTTCGGAAAAAGAAAGGTTCATTTTAGAAGAACAGTTAGCAACAGCAAGAAAACAATTAGCAGAGAATAGTTAGCAGCAAGTACCAACAGGCTCAGAAGAGGATAAAACCGGTGTAGATGGAATTTTACAGGCAATGTCACAAATAAGTTTAAAAGATAATGAAACCAAATTGTTAAAGACAGAAGTACAAAAATTGAAAGAAGAAAATGAAGTAAAAGAGAAAGAAATAAAAACTTTGCAGGCAAAAAATCAGGAATTGAGCAATAATAATAAAGGACTAGCAGCTCATGTAACAGGGCAAGCTGCTATGCAGGGGTGTAAACATATGGTGTGGGACCAGATCATTAAAGAGGTTGAAAAACTTAGGCCATATCTGGATTATATAAGAGTTAAAGAAAAGGTAGCCAAAGATGCCTTCAAAAGTTGTCGAGCAGTCAGAAAGAGCCTGAATAGAAAGCCGAAAGAAGTAGCCCAGAGAGCAATAACATTTTTAAACAGTCTATCTGAGGCAGACCTGACAGCCATGAGTATAAAGAACAGAATTTCTGTCATCACTTGGGCCAGAAGGATCTTGGGAAAATACTCACATGTCGAAAATTTCGAGGCTAAAGCAGGAGAAATAAGGAAAGAAGTAATCCAGTTCAAAAAGCAATTTGAAAAGTTAGTGAATAAGGGATTCCCAGCTTTCTGGGACGAAAAGAGTGAATTAATTCCTCCAAATGAATATAAAAGATTACTGTTTGATATCAGGATGGATCACCGAAATTTCCAGCAGCTAGATCATATGCTCACAGGAAAAATTCTAATGGAGAAAATGTCAGGGGAATTTGAAATTTTAAATATGCTAATTTCAACTTGTGCAAACCTTCTTCCTATTTCTTATGCAGGTCATATTGAGATGCGAGTCTTGGTGAAGGAAATGACCAGTTATGACTTACCCACGGTTGACCAGTGGAATTATGTGGAGAAGTACGGAAAGACCAGATATTTTGTTCATACCTAGATGCACTTGAAACTCTCGCCATGTGGCGAAAGGGTGATATCCAAAAAGTTTTGCCAAGTGGCAAAAAGACATTTTTATTTTAAATTTGTAATATTATTTGAAAGACGGTTATGGGTTGCTCAAAGACAGTTATCTTTTAGTTAAACATTTTTAATTATTAATTAGAAGAAGCAGTTATGTAGAGTTTGTATAAAAACAATGGAGGTCATTGTTGAAGGGGTTGGAAAATTTTTGAGAAACAAGTATGTTTTGAAGTTTATTTTTGAGAAATAAAAGCAGTACAGTGATGGTACCTATCTTTTGATATCAGAGATTCATGAGTTAATCAGCCTTACAGTCTGTTATTCTCCTTATCTTTATATGTGTATGTTTACTTTCTTCGTTATATCTCCCATAGTGTTTTTCTTCCATATTTAAATGAGCACTTGAAATAACTTGAGATTCATGCTGGTTATGCCTCATTTTATTTGCATTTAAATATCCCTTATATTCTCCAAAGTTGACAATAGATTCATCCTGGATAGATGCCTGTTGTTGATGGAATGTCTTTACTTCTTTCTACGCCACCTGAAAAATCGAATTGACTGTAATATGGTTACTATCTTGCCTCTGTGTAAATTTGTATGGTGAAAATCTCTTACTGGTTTATTATACATTTTGAAAGCTTCGACTCCATGCCCAATGTTTCTTGTTTACCTTTTTGACCAGAAAATATTTTTTGAGAAATTCTAAAAGAACTTTTGTATATTTTAGCCTTCACATATATATCAAGAGAGAGCCCTCTCTGGTGGAGAAAATGGCTAGTTCTTCTACCTAAAGCTTGGTTTGAAATAGGTTACCTTAGGTCTTATTTTCTTACAACCGGAATAAAATCTAAGTGCTAACACCCCGCAACTGCGGAAGGATTCGGCAAATCGCCCCGCAACTGCGGAAGGATTTGGCAAATTGCCCCGTAACTGCGGAAGGATTCGGAAAATGGCCCCACAACTGCGGAAAGATTCGGCAAATCGCCCCGCAACTGCGGAAGGATTCGGCAAATCGCCCTGCAACTGAGAAAGGATTCAGAAAATCCCCCCGCAACTGCGAAACGATTCGACAAATCGCCCCGCAATTGCGGAAGGATTCGGCAAATTGCCCCACAACTGCAGAAGGATTCGGCAAATCGCCCCGCAACTTCGGAAAGATTCAGCAAATCGCCCTGAAAATGCAGAAGGAACTTTCAATTCTCTTCAGAAACTGCGGAAGGAACTTTCAATTCTCTTACGAAATTGCGGAAGAACTCCGGAATTGCGGAAGAACTCCACAAGTTGCTCCAAAACAAGAAATTTCAGCCATTTTTCAGGGAGATTTTCAGCTACCGAAAATGGAAAAATCGCCATGGAACTTATGCGCCATATTGCACGAAATGGAAAGATTTACAAAAAAAAAAAAAAATGAGGGCGCTGCCCTCGACCCGCCCTGCAGTGGCGCAGGGAAGCCACAAGGGGGAAAGCCCCCTTGACCCCCGTCGTTCCCCCCTCATATGTCGTTGATTGTGAGAACATTCTATGATTTGACAAATTGTCAATATAACATTTTTTCCACGTGCATGAAAGTAGTTATGAATTTCTGAGAATATAAGGCAGCTAACAATTGTGTTGATGAACACATTTTGCAGAATCACAGTTACATCAGGACAGCACTCTAGATAGTATAGTTGGAAAGTTTTGGACCTTGGTTGGGCCAAGAAAATCAACATCATGGATGATGCACATGATCCCTATGAGCCTGAGACAGATTCCATGGGGGAGAACATACATGTTGAAAATGCTGAAACAGAATCTAATGGGAGAAGAAATCAAGAGACTCCTCCAGATATTGCAGCCACCATGAGAAGCCTAAGGGTGGAATTGTAAAGTTGTAGAGAAGATAATGAAAGGATGATTAAAGATCAGGAAGAACAAAATCAGTTGAATGCAGCCATGCTACAGAGTTTGACAAACATCCAAAGGAAAATAAACTCTGGGCATCAGACATCAAATCCAGAAAGGGGTGGGAGTAGTTCTAGAAGGAATTCGCGTAAGAGGGCTAGTAGCTCAAGAAGAGTTTCTACAGACCGAACTTATACTCCAGAAATCTCTTCTAATGAATCATCTGACTCTGAAGAATCCATTGAGGGTTCGAGCTCTTCATCCCGCAGAAGCAAGAGGAAGAGGCATTACAAGAACAATTCACATGGGGAATTTAAGAAGGCAAAACCTCCTACATTTAACGGAGAGGTAAAATCTGGTCAAGAAGCTGAAGCTTGGATTCTTGGGATGAGAAAGTATTTCCAAGTCCAAGACTACTCGGGAAATATGAAGGCAAGGGTAGCCATCTTCAACTTGAATGGAAGAGAATCTATATGGTGGGAACACATCAGGCAAATGAAGAAGATCAATGAAAGGAAGATTGTGTGGAAGCAGTTCAAGAAATACTTCAAGCAGAAGTACCTCTCTGATATGTACTATGATGATAAGATCAAAGAGTTCCATGAGCTGAGATTAGGACAATTGACCATGGAAAAATATGCAAACAAATTCTTGAAGCTGCTAAGAGATGTCAGGTACATTCGAGATGATAAGTTGAAAATTCAATGTTTCCTAAGTGGACTCCCCCAGTCATATAAAGATAGAATTGAGTTCGATGAACCTCGAACTCTAGAGGAGGCCATAAGAAAGGCCAAGTATTGCTTTGATCAAAATAGAAGTAATCCAGAATTACATAAGGCATGGAAGGATAAGAAAAATGAAAAGTTTGATCAAAGGAAGAAGGGGTTCAAGCCTCCTCAATTCAAGAATCAGCAAAGGCAGCCATCATAGGTTGTGACTAAGCCAACTAGGATGATGGGAGACAAGCCAAGAGATCCAAAGGAACCAAGAGAACAACTTCAATGTTGGGGTTGTGGAGGAGACCACATGCTTAGGAACTGTCCACACCGGAATGGGAATACAAATCAAGTCCACAACATCCAGGGAGCTGAAACCGTGGGTCAAGTGGCGAAGACAATCCCTAGAATCTATGCAGCACTAGACGACCGCCAAGTAGATCATTAGTCAACTGTGGTTGAAGTTGAAGGTAAGATTGCTAAGCAATCTGTTTCTATTTTGATTGATCCTGGATCTACTCACAGTTATGTCACTCCTAGAATTGTTGAGATTTGTGCTTTCAAGAAATTAAAGCATAGTAAATCGTGGCTAGTTCAACTAGCCACTGGAACCAAGAGAAAAGTTAGTGAAATAGTAGAGAAATGTCCATTAGAGATGGATGGGATATTCACTTATGCCGATCTGAATATTTTACCACTTGGTTCCTATGATATTCTCATTGGAATGGATTGGTTAGAAGCACACAGAGTCAAACTTGACTGCTACAATAAGACATTTGAATGCATAGACGAAGAAGGAAACCTGAGGGTTGTAAAAGGCATTCCAAAGGTGACTTCTGTCAAATAGGTTTCAGCCATGCAGCTGGAGAAGTTCTGTAGGAAGGGATGTCAATTGTATGCAGCCCACATTTTAGAGGCAGCAGAGAATGAAACTCTTAAATTGCAGGACTATCATGTATTGCAAGAATTCAGGGATGTTTTTCCTGATGAGATTCCAGGACTCCCTCCAGAGAGAGACATTGACTTTACAATTGAACTTGTGTCAGGAGCGGCACCAGTGTCTAAAACACCCTATAGGATGAGTACATCGGAATTGCTAGAATTGAAAATGCAATTACAAGAGTTGCTGGAAAAGAAATATATTAGGCCAAGTGTGTCCCCGTGGGGAGCACCTGTTCTATTTGTGAAAAAGAAAGATGGAACACTCAGGTTATGTATTAACTACAGGCAGTTGAACAAAGTCACTGTGAAGAACAAATACCCATTGCCCCAAATTGATGACCATTTTGACCAAATGAGAGGAGCAAAGGTCTTTTCAAAGATTGACTTGAGGTCTAGTTACCATCAGGTAAGAATCAAAGAAGAAGATATTCATAAGATAGCCTTTAGAACGAGGTATGGACACTATGAGTTTGTAGTGGTACCATTCAGTCTCACAAATGCACCAGCTACATTCATGTGTCTCATGAATAATGTTTTTAGCAAGTATTTGGACAAGTTTGTTCTTGTATTCCTAGACGACATTCTCATCTATTCTAAGAATGAAGAAGAGCATGAAGAACATTTGGGAATGACAATGCAATTACTAAGGGAGCATAAGCTGTATGCAAAGTTGAGCAAATGTGACTTTTATAAAGATAGAATTCATTATTTGGGTCACATCATCTCCGACGAAGGAATATCTGTAGACCCTGAGAAGATTGAAACCATTATGAATTGGACAACTCCAAGGAATGTGACTGATGTGAGATATTTTATGGGCCTTGCAGGTTACTATAGGAGGTTTATCGAAGGATTCTCCAAGGTTGCAAACCCGATCACTTCTTTGCAAAAGAAGGGGATAAAGTTTGAATGGTCACAAAGATGTGAGGAAAGTTTTCAATGGTTGAAGAATATTCTTACAAGTGCACCAATTTTGAAAATTGCAAACCCAGAAAAAGACTTTGTGGTGTGTACCGATGCATGCAATCAAGGACTTGGAGGAGTTCTTATGCAAGACAACCACATGATATGCTATGAGTCAAGAAAGTTGAAGGAGCATGAGAAGAACTATGCTACTCATGATATAGAACTTGCAGCCATAGTTCATGCTTTAAAGATGTGGAGGCATTACTTAATGGGAAGAAAATTTGAGTTAAGGACAGACCATTGTGGTATGAAATACTTGTTTGATCAGCCAACTTTAAATGCTAGGCAAGCTAGATGGTTGGAATTTTTGTGTGAATTTGATTTTGAAATCAAACACATAAAAGGGAAAGAAAACAAGGTGGCTGATGCACTCAGCAGGAAGGTACATGAAATGCATGTGGCAGCACTTAGTACTTGCCAACCAGATTTGAGGCAGCAGATTGTTAACCATATGGTTGAGGATGAAGTGTATGAGCAGATAAAGGACAAATTGCAGCAGCAAGACCTTGGCAAGAAGTATGAAGGCTATCATTTGGAAGAAGGCAGACTTCTTACTTATAAGAATAGAGTCTATATTCCAAATGCGGCATATTTGAGGAGAATTGTTATGGATGAAATCCATAAAGCTCCATACTCTGGTCACCCAGGATATCAGAAAACAATTGCTACATCAAGAAAATATTATTTCTGGCCAGGCATGAAGAAGGACATCGCTGAATACATTTCTAAGTGCATGAAATGTCAGCACGTAAAGGTTGAACACCAACACCCTGCAAGTTTATTGCACCCAGTGCCAATTCCAAAATGGAAATGGGAAATAATTTCCATGGATTTTATTACAGGATTGCCAATGACTATGAGACAACATGATTCCATCATGGTTGTGGTGGACAAGTTAACAAAGGCAGCACAATTCATGCCGGTTAAGTACACACATAAAGCCGATGCCATTGCAAATATTTTCATGAAGGAAATTTTCAGATTACATGGGTTGCCTAAGGCAATAATTTCTGACAGGGATACAAAGTTCACTTCCAATTTTTGGAAAGGTCTCTTTGCAGATTTGGGTACACAGTTGAACTTTAGCACCGCGTACCATCCTTAAACAGACCGAAAAACAGAAAGAGTAAATCAATTGCTTGAAGACATGCTTCGCATGTATGTAATGGACAAGCCATCCAAGTGGGAGGATTATCTACACCTGGTAGAGTTTGCATATAATAATGGGTAGCAAGAATCATTGGGAATGAGTCCATATGAAGCTTTGTACGGAAGAAGGTGTAGGACACCAGTGACTTGGGACAATCCAGTGAACAGAATTGTACTTGGGCTAGAATTGCTTAAGGAAATGGAACAGAAGGTTGCAAAGATCCGACAAAATTTAAAAGTAGCCCAGGATAGACACAAAAGCTATGCAGATAAGCATAGGATCCATAGGGAATTCAGTGTTGGGGATCATGTGTATCTTAGAGTGAGGCCAAGGAAGGATTTCTTGAAGCTAGGGAGTTGTGCCAAGCTATCACCTAGATATTGTGGGCCATTTGAAGTGCTTGAAAGAATAGGGCTAGTTGCATATAGACTTGCATTGCCTGCTAGGACTAAAGCTCATAATTTGTTTCATGTCTCTTTACTTAAGAAATATGTACATGATCCTAACCATGTGATTAATTGGGATTTGATCCAGGTGGAATTTGAGGGAGAGTTCCAAACCGATCCATTGCGCATCCTATACAAGAAGGTAACATTGCTCCGGAACCGAGCCATCAGACAGGTAAAGGTGCAATGGAAGCACTGCGGTCTCGATGAGGCTACATGGGAGCTGGAGGATGCCATGAGACTGGCATATCCATTTTTGTTCAGTTTTGATGAGCACTGAGGACAGTGCTAATGTAAGGGGAGGGGAATGTCACGTCCCCATTTTGACCCCCTTTTTCATTAAATCGTAAATGATGTAAATATTGTTATGTAATCATGGTGAGGAGCTCAAGCCCAAGGCCCCACCATTGATTTAGCGTTTTATGTATCAGCAATTAAAAAAATAGATGCCTATGGTTCTTGTGCTAGATAGGCACAATGTAAATTAAGACATCATGTAAATACGAATTTTAATGAAAAACCCACAACTAGCTATGCAAAGCAACAAAGAGATGGGGGCATGATTCTACAAGGAATAGGGAGGAAAATTATTCAAACCCTTGAGCCAATGGTGTTAATCCATGTGTCAATGAGAAAACCCATAAACCCTCAACTACCCATTTTGGGTTATGGACCCAATCATTTAATTCTTCCAGAAATTGGTTGAGGTAGTTAATGCCTTGGGAATGAAGAGGTATGGAAGCCAATATCGTGCATGGGAAAGCCATCAACCTGGGAATTCGTATTTTTGCTTCTTGGGCAAGAAAACACCCACAAAATGGTGCCTAAAACCATTCTGAACCCATAGTCTTTCCTCCCTCATGCAGTCTGAGTTAGCTGGGCTTTCCCCATCACGTTTTTTACCAATTTCCTGCATTTTACCATAGCTGGGAGCTCGTTTTTGTGTTACACAGTGGCTGGGAGAAAGGGAGTCACATTTTGGGGGTTATAGAGGTCGTTTTTGCCCCAAAAATACCCATGGGCGTTTTTCTAAAAATGGTCTTTATTCTCCAAGGTTGAATCCCCAATTGCCATTTCATTTTGGGTCTTCCCACGTTTTTCTGGGCTAGTAGAAACCCCATCTTTGGGAATCTCACTGTTAAAACATCTTTATCATGCCCAATAATTGTGGTTCTGCTGTTATGTGCATCCTTGTTTTGGTTTGAATCTGTGAGCAAGAGATTTGGAGTGGTAGTGGACAGAATTGGCTTGATAAACCTAGTTGGGGGGGGAATAACCTCTCAAGAAGATCAAGAGGGCTGGCTACTCTTCTACGCACACCTTAGACACTCTAGATTGGAAGGTATGGCCTGAGGGACTGTGCATTGGTGAAGGGAATACTTCCTTGAGTGGGATGTGTAGGCATTGTGGGTGCCAAGCTAGATAGATATTGTAGAGGTATCCCTGGATCTGTGTTTGAGCTCACTAGCTTAGCAATTCTTCCTTTCCATTTCCTAGCAGCCGAATAAACCCAATTGTAGATTGGCTTGGCTCATCTTGGTGTATGCTTGGCTATGTGTGAGTCTGATGTTCCCTGATTCCTTATAGAGATCATGCCTAGCTCGGGGGTGGCAGTGTGTTGAGATATTGATGATCACAACTGGCCTATGGTTGGGTGGAACGTTGCGGTTTCATAGCCAGTTGCTTGGGACTACTTTATTATAAGATAAGTACTCTCTTGTGTTAACTTTGCATTTATTTATTTGATGAATATCTGTAATACCCCAATTTCGACCCTTAGGAAATATTGGCTCTAATGTAAATATTGTAAACACACGATGTATGTTTCCCTAGCGTGGAGCTCAAGGCCAAGGCCCCGCTAGTTTATGCTCGAATTTTATTTAAATTAGACACGCTTGATGTTTTGTTACCCACGTGCTATTAAGCCATGGGATATTGTAAATTGATGTAAATATTTAACATTGAAATAAAATACCCAAAAACTGGCTATGGAGGCAACGAATGAGAAGGGGCCACGTGTATCCACTAGGGAGTGGTGAGGGGGCTATGGGATTAAACCCTAGGCTGCCATTTGTCATTATGAGAACCCATTGACTTCCCTAGGTGACATTAATGCCTGTTGTAAGAAGGTGGTTGAGATTTCAGCCCATGGCTTCAATGGAGCATGGGCAGCCCTGAAATTCGTATGGGTGGGCATGGGCTCTGATTACTTGGGAAAGAAGTCACTCAACCTCATGAGAGGTTGCTTCATTCTCACCCCATTCCATTGTGAACCTACCTAGCATCATTCCCATCCAAAGAAACGAGAGCCAACAGCGAGGAAACCAGAAAAACGCGACCTTGAGAGAACCCAGATTTTGAAGGACCAAAAACGTCCAGATTTGGCATGGGATAGGAAAATCCAATGGGGAATCCATTAGCATGAACCCTGGGGCGAATTTGGGAGCATTAGCTACCCCGAAATCAATGGGAAAACCCAGTTTTTGCAGCTCAGAAAACGAGTGACGGATTTGAGTGTTTAGTGAGCAAAATGGTGAGAACTCAAGTTGGGATTGACTATGCAGAGGTTGGGTGTGCTTGATAAACCCAGTGAAGGCTAGGATCTCAAAGATCAGCAGCTGGACCTTTCTATGCCCATCCTGAAGAGCACTGGAGGGAAGAGTTGCCTGAGGGACTGTGTAACAGAGAAAGGGATCTTCCTTGTGTTGGATGTGGTAGGTAATGTGGGTGCCTAACTGTTGAGCTCACTTGAGATGCCTGTAGCTCTGTGGTTGAGCTCACTGGCTTAGCATTATCCTCCTCTATCCTCTTGGATGCTTGATTGAAACCATGGCTGTGAGTGAACCCAGCTAGTCCTCCTTAGTGGATACACAGCCCAGCTCGGGGTTGATCTCTCAGCTGAAGGAATATAGGCTGGATAGAGATCTACGGTTGGGAGGAACGTTGCCTTCACGTAGCCAGTTGTTGGACATCAACTTCTCAAGATAAGTGTTCTGTGGATTATAAATTATTCCATTTTGTGTTCTGCAATATGTTAAATTGCCCATGTTTAATGAAATGAATTATTATAGAATCCATGCATGGCATACGAATGAGATTGGATCTATGTATGTTGAATCATTCTTTGCTGTGGTTGTTATGATTGCAATTACTGTCTATTTGAGTGCTTGTTAGCACGTTCATTCCGCTGTGTTTATATTGAAACGAATTTGCATATAGAAGTTTTAAAAAGGTTAGGAATTTATGCACAAAATTATTGGGGCTAAGTCTGCGATAAGCCCGTGTGTTGTTAACGATTCCCCTCCTTGCATTTGATGATGATGGAAGGGGGCGTTACAATATCATGAATGTATGATGGATGTGTTATTGATATTACTTCCGTTGTGTTTTTCTTATAATTATACATTTCCATATGTTCTTTTATATTATGTGAATGTTTATTTAAAAGCTCATGGGGCTAGATGCCCAGTTTTAGCATCACAATCCTCTCCATTGCACTGGTAGGAAGCATCTATTCCTACAGTTGGGACCAAAAGAAAAAAATTCGGCGACTATGAAGGACGAAGAATGAGAGGTTCTTGACAAAAAGGAACTGGGAACAAACGGTTGTGCCTGGCTTCGTCGGTGGCTATCAATATCTCAAAAGAAAAGATAATGGAGGGTCTGATGAGTGCATTGGGTAATCTGTATGAAAAAACCTCGGCCTCCAACATGGTATTTCTAATGAAGCATTTGTTTAATATGAAGATGTCAGAAGGTGGATCTTTTGTTGATCATTTAAAGTGAATTTAATACGATTACAAATCAGCTAAGTTCTGTAAAAGTGGACTTTGATGATGAGGTTATGGCTCCTCTAATCTTGTGCTCGTTGCCAAAAAGTTGCAAAGGCTTGGTCATCGTTGTAAGTAACTCTCTCGGATTCAAAAACTTTGAAATTTGATGTTGTTGTTGGTGTTATTCTTAGCGAGGAAATGTAAAGGAAAATCATAGGTGAGACATCACATAATGCGTTGACCATGGAGAGCAGGGGAAGACAAAGGGAGAGAGTAAAAATCCTAGGTAATCGCAGCAAGTCCAGGAAGGGAAGAGCCAAGTCTAGACTGGGAAAGATAGAGTGTTGGAACTATAGAAAGAAAGGACATCTGAATAAAGACTATAGATTTCTAAAGAAGAAAGGAGATGGACAACAGGAGACTACTCAGGAAGCAAATGTAGCAGGTGATGTGTTACAAGATGATTTGATTATTGCATTAGATAATACAAGTGATTACTGAGTATTAGATTCAAGGGCTTCGTGTTATGCTACACCCCATAGGAAATTCTTTCATGATTATGTTTCATGCGATTTTGGACATGTTTTATTGGATAATGATGAACCATGTAAAATTGTTGGAATGGGTAAGGTACGAATAAAGTTAAAGAATGGTGAATGGTTGTTGAAATATGTAAGGCATATTCCTACTATGAAAAGAAATGTGATATCAATAGGGCAGTTGGGAGATGGTGGTTTTTTATCTACGTTTGGAGAAACGTGGTGGAATATCAGTAAATGATCAATGGTGATAGAAAAAGGAGACATGATAGGTACATTGTATTTATATCCCCATAATACTGACTATTCTATCTCTTTAGATTCCACAGGAATAGATACAACATTGTGGCATCATAGGCTTGGCCACATGAGTGAGAAGGGGATACAGATTCTCCACTCAAGGAAGTTGCTGCCAGATCTGAAGTAGGTAAGTTTGGAATTCTGTGAGAACTTTGTTTATGGAGAACAAAACAAAGTCGGATTTCTCAGGGTTGGGAAATAGAAAAAGAGTGAAGAGTTAGAGCTTGTGCATATAGATGTATGGGAACTGGATCAGGTATAATCTCTTGGTGGCTCTCGTTATTATGTTAATTTTATTGATGTTGAAACTTGAAAAACTTGGGTTTATTGCATTAGACATAAATATGATGTTTTTGCTACTTTTAAGAAATGGAAATATTTGGTTGTGAATGAGACAGGAAAAAGGTTGAAGTGTCTCAAATCTAATAATGGAGGTGAATATTGCAACAAGGAGTTTGATAGTTATTGTTCATACCATGGGATTCGTAGAGAGAAGATAATCCTAGGAAGACCACAAGAAAATCGTGTGTCAGAAATGATGAACAGAACAATCATGGAGCGTGCTGTTAATTTTTTTTGCATTAATTCAATATACTCTATGATCTTTATTGAGAGAATAACATGTACATCATATCAATCATATCAAACATGTCAATCATGTCAATCATAACAAGAGGAAAACATAAGAAACAATAGATACACAAAGTTTCCGTGGGAAAACCCGAAGGTGAAAAACCACACAACTTCCTCAGAGATAGATAGAGCAATAATACAACCAAAGTACAACCCAAGTACAAGAGATAGTCTTCTCCTAGCAGATGGTCCTCCTCCTCACATGTGCACCATTTTCCAAGTGATGTAGAAGTGAGTAATGAGATGTCCAAATAGAGATCTCCCGATCTCTATTTATACTTGTCCTGTCCTGCCCAATAAACAAATGGGGCTGACTTGTCTAGCTTAGTCTAATAACCCATGGTTAACTTAATCAGGTCCGACCCCACACATGGTGATCTAATAACCCACTGACAAGTTATGACACTTGTCAATACAAATGACGACACTTCCTTCTAGAGGAATAACACATCTCTATAGGAGTACAATATACATAGATGAAATACATAGGTGAAATACATTCCAAAGTTACATATACATCAAAACTCCCTCTTAACTAGGAAAGTATTTCTCGACACAGATCTGCTAGCACAAGTCTTCTTCTCTGGATCATCATTAGCGAATCATCGTCCTTGAATCATTGTCGTTGTCACTGTTGCTGCTATCTCAATCAATCTCTGAATCTACTTGTCATAGGAAGTTCTACAGAGCCATTACTTTTTCATATTGGATGTAGGCCCACCACCTGTAGGTCTTCATCATCACTGGCCATACTATGGAATTCTCAGGATTTATTACGTGCGTCACAAAACCTCACAAGAGCATCCCAGGCTGTTACAGGCACACAGCTCCGACCTATAGGATCTCCCAGGGACAAATTACATGTGACCCCACCACAAAACCTCGCAAGAACATCCCAGGCTGTTATGGGCACACAGCTCTGACCTATAGGATCTCCCAGGGTGCTATTATATGTGGTCACCACAAAACCTCGCAAGAGAATCCCAGGCTATTACGGGAAAACAGATCCAACCTATAGGATCTCTCACGGCCCTATTATATGTGATCATGGAAAAACCTCGCAAGAGCATCCCAGGCTGTTACGGGCACACAGCTCTGACCTATAGGATCTCCCAGGGCGCTATTATATGCCATAGGACAAAACCTCGAAAGAGCATCCTAGGATGTTACGGGCACACAGCTCCAACCTATAGGATCTCCCAGGGCGCTATTATATGTCCTCTCAAAGCAATGCCTCAAAAGAGCATCCCAAGCTATTACAGGCACACAGCTCCGACCTATAAGATATCCCAAATCAACTTACATGCTCATCTGCACAACCCATTCCACGGCCATAGAGTATCATCCTGATACTCACCATACATCATCCTGATGTACACATGATCATCCTAATCATCATCGCTGCATCATCTTGATGCATGTCATCTAGAGCAACATCCTGAAGCTCATCATCTATGATCATCCTGATCATACAATGCATCCATCTGATGCATACACAACATCTGCCTGATACATATCATCATACATGATCTCCTTGATCATACAATGTATCCACCTAATACATATACGAACACATGATCCACCTGATCATACCTAATACATATCAACATACATGATCT
Organism: Larix kaempferi; assembly: GCA_027924585.1. NCBI lineage: Eukaryota > Viridiplantae > Streptophyta > Pinopsida > Pinales > Pinaceae > Larix > Larix kaempferi. Next base: position 8,937,694 of record BSBM01000091.1, on the reverse strand, counting down.
ACCTGATCATATCCAACATCCAACATGATGCATACATACACACATATAAATGATCCAGCTGATCATATCCAGCATCCAACATGATGCATACATACATACATATAAATGATCCAACTAATCATATCCAGCATCCAACCCGATGCATACATACATACATATAAATTATCCAACTGATCATATCCATCATCCAACATTATGCATACATACATACATATAAATGATCCAACTGATCATACAGAGCAGAAACTAGAACATCGTCTTGATGCTCATCATCCAGCGCTTATATCCATAGTCAAGGGAAGGATCCACCTCTCACCATGCTTGGAATGGCTCTAGAAAATGTGTCCATCACTTCTTCCTCGAAGTGTCATCAATCTGAAGAACACCAAGCCTCTCTCTGAAGTACTCAAACTTCACTCTGGCTAGTGGTTTCGTCAGCAAATCCGCAACCTGCTCATCCATCGCAACATATAGGAGCTTCACTGCTCCTCTCTACACCATATCCCTAATATAGTGATATTTGATCTCAATGTGCTTCAACCTGTCATGGAACACTGGGTTATCAAACAGCTTCACACAACTCTGGTTGTCACAAAAGATACCAGTAGCATCCAATGGGAGATCAAATAACTCAGACAGTAGCTTCCGGAGCCATACTGCCTCACAACTAGCTGAACAAGATGCAACATACTCTGCTTCGGGTGTACTTAGTGCTACGTAGGACTGCTTCCTGCTAAACCAAGAGATCACACCTGATCCCATACTAAAGCAACACCCAGATGTGCTCTTCCTATCTGTAGCACTACCCGCCCAGTCCAAATCAATATAACCTTCCAGGTTAAACTTTTGATTCACATCATACTTGAGCCCATAATAAACTGTACCCTTCAGGTACCTCAGAATATGCTTTACAGCAACCAGGTGAACACGTATGGGATCCATCAGGAACTGGCTCAATGTGTTCACCGTAAAGCAAATATCTAGTCTCGTGTTCGTCGGGTACATCAAGGACCCAATCATCTGACGATACACTATGACATCAACCAGATCAGATGAAGCATCACACAGAAGCTTCAATTTCGATGCCATAGGTGTGGCCATGGCCTTGCAGTCCATCATCTCGAACCTCTTCAGAATCTGTACTACATAATTCCCTTGTCCAAGGAAGATTCCATCTGCACTCTGCCACACCTCTATGCCTAGAAAATAGTGCATCATCCCCAAGTCCTTCATCTCAAACTCGGCAGCAAGCTTCCTCTTTGTATCGGCAATTAGTCTATCCTCACCTGTAACAAATAGGTCATCCATATACAAATGTAGTATTATTGGATTTCCTTCCTCAACCTTATAGTAAAGGTTGGAATCCGCTTTACTCTTAGTAAACCCCAAACTGGATAGAAAGTTGTCCATCCTACCATACCAAGTCCTAGGAGCTTGCTTCAAGCCATACAAGGCTTTCTTCAACCTACACACATATGACTTCTTGTCATGTGTCTCGAAACCAAGTGGTTGCTCCACATATACTTCCTCCTCGACTACACCATTCAAGAAAGCAATCTTGACATCCATCTGGTGCATCTTCCATTTCATCATTGCATCCAGAGCAAGTACTGATCTGATGGAAGTGTACCTAGCTACAGGAGAAAAAGTCTCTTCATAATCAATCCCTTCTTTCTGCGAGAAGCCACGAGCTACAAATCTTGCTTTGTATTTCTCTATGCTGCCATCTGTAGCATGCTTGATCTTGTAGATCCACTTGGAAGTCACCACAGACTTCCCTTTAGGTCTTGGGATTACATTCCAAACATCATTCTTCATGATCGACTGGTATTCTTCAATCATGGCATTCTTCCCGAATCCTGGGAACTTCAATATCTTCAATAGATAACTTTGTTGCTGAACAAATGTTGCAATCCTTCTTTTGTAGGTGATGGTATATGATCTTTCCTACAAAACAAGTTATATTGCATGATTAGAAAACATCTCATAGTTTTCAGAACAAATTCTTACACATAAATAAATATGTCATATAGTCATGCAATTATTTTAGCCAATGCTTCAATACAACATTTATCCATGTCATGTAACTTTCTAGATGCCTTCCAATCTCTACCAGAACATTGTTAAGAGTGTGCACAACTCCCAACATGTCAGCAAAGAGGTTTCATACTAGATAAGTAGCAATGGAATGTTGCACAGTGCCATAGGCCACTTACCCATCACATGCATATTAGTAGTATATTGTTCATTAATGCAATTATTCTAATATGCATTATTCACACCCTAAGTCTAGGAACATAAGCATATACATCACTGAATAACATTATTTTAAACAAACAGAATATTCAAGAAATGACAATTCAAATACTTATCTTTGTTTGTTTATTGGGTGGACTCCCTCTGAATCTTTGCTTCCTTGCAGGAGTTTCTGGAGTCCTATTCTGAAGTAACTTCTTCAACACCTTTCTGTTGTGAATTGTAAGGATTGGTGAACTCCCTCTTAATCACTGTATAGCACTTGAATTCTGTTGAAGTGAATTCTCCACCATTGTCAGATCTAAACGTCTTGAACTTCTTTTCAGTTTGGTTTTCTATCAAGGCCTTGAATTCCTTGAACTTGCTGAATATTTCATCTTTGTTCTTCAAGAAATATACCCAAGTCTTCCTAGAGAAGTCATCAATGAAAGAGACATAGTAAACATACCCACTCAGAGAACTGGATGACATCGGACTGCATACATCAGAGTGGATGATTTCGAAGATTCCTTTTGCCTTGCTTTCACTATTTGGAAATGCTTTCTTTATGTTATTTCCTTTTGCACATCCTTTGCAAACACCTTCATGCTTTGTCTTGATTTCAGGAAGACCCTCTACATCTTTCTTGAAATTGGTAGTGCACATGAGCAGCAAGCCTTATATGCCAAAGTTGACTTGCCTACATGGATTCACATACCATGCCATGTTCAGGTTGTCCCTTTAATTTATACAATCCTCCCTCTTGCTCTTTAATCACCACTACATCATCTATAGTTTTACCTTTGGGCCACATTAGGACTTGGCCATCTACAAATGCAACCCGCATGCCTTTTGCATCCAATGCAGATATGGAGAGTAAGTTTTTCTTGAGCCCAGGTACATACAAAACATCTTTCATATTCAAAGACTTCCCAGATTCTAGGTTGTAGGAGGCTTCCCACTTCCCTTGATAGGGTATTGATAGTCATCCCCAAGTTTCACCTTATGGGGTGACTCATGTTCAGATAGATTTACAAAAGATTCTTTAAACCCAGTCATGTGTTTGGAAGCCCCACTATCAATAAGCCAATCATTTCAACCATGAGAGATAGTACCTGTGAGAGCAGATATTATAACATATTCATCTTCGCTTGATGAGTCATCACTTTCCGCTCTATCCTTCTTCTTGGGGGATTCATCATCCTCAGTAGCATGAGCATGATATTTCCTTTTGTTATTCTTCTTCTTGTTGTTGAATTTGTTGTTGTTGTTGTCCCTTTTGTTCTTGGGACAATCTGCAGCAAAGTGACCCTCCTCATTACATGTGAAGCATCTTAGATCCTTCTTATTCTTTTGATGATAGTGAGTGGATCTCTTGTGCTGGGAGTGCTCCTTCTTAAGCTTGCTTCTTTTGGTGTGAGATGCGAGAGCTTGGTCTTCACTTCCCATATTTTCTTCCCGGGCTACGAGCCTAGCCTCTTCTTGTGAACATTCCTCCCACAGTCTACTGAAGGAGACCAACTTCTTTCTTGCACAGATTCCTTGGATAAAGGAATCCCATGACCTAGGTAGGCCATTTAGTGTGGTCATGACAACTTCGCCATCGTCCACAATTTCATCCACGGCTTCAATTTGTTCCTTGATCTGAGAGACCTTAGAAAAATAAGATTGAATGGTCTCTCCATTCTGAAGTTTTACCCCTTTCAATTAGTTCTGCAGGGTCATCTTCTGATTTATGTTCTTCCCTTCAAATATCTTGGTCAGGGAATCAAACATCTCTTTGGTTGTCTTCAAAGATGACACATGTGGGATGAGATGGTCCTTGATAGAATCAGCAATGATTCTCTTTTCCTTAACCAAGTTCTTCTTGTGAAGAGCCTTAGCCTCTTCTCCCTATGGGATAGGGACCTCTTCACTTATATAAGTGTCCAACTCATTTTCTTCCAGGATTAACCCAATCCTATACTTCCATGCTCGAAATTTATCAGCCCCTTCAAGCTTATCCTCAAGCTTGGTGTGGTGGGACATCTTAAAGAGTACTTCAAATGGAAATAGAAAAGATATAGGTCTTACCACTTGATTTGTTGAAAACTGGATCTGGTCCAGGATTAGGGTTTGTCAGAGAAACCCTAAAAATTCAAAATGTGAATTTCAACTTTCTTAAAGGATAGAAAGATGCACCTTGATGAGCTGATCAGCTTGGTATATTCATAATTTGAGATTTGCAAAGTTTCACCCTTCAGAAATGCCTTTTAGTCTTCCCAGATTCACTAGGGAGGACCCTAAATTAGGGTTTGAGTTTCCCAGAGATTCACCCAACCAAAAATGTCGATCCAAAGCTCTAAACTTCGATTTTTTCAAGGAGCTTCCAGCTATGTCTTCAAATTTTAGAAATTCCTATTTTTGTGAAAACCCTAATTTTTAGGGCCAAAACTAAAAGTGCTCAAAATTGAATTCTGATTGGACAGAAATATTCACCTTGCCGAGGAGAGTCAATCTATCATATTACTTTTCCAAAATCTGTGGAGGGAAACCCAATAAACAAGAAACCCTAGTTTTTGCCACTGCAGAATGTCTTCTTCTCAGGGAAGCTCTGATACCATGTTAATTTTTTAGCATTAATTCAATATACTCTAGGATCTTTATTGAGAGAATAACATGTAAAGCATATCAATCATATCAATCATGTCAATCATAACAAGAGGCAAACATAAGAAACAATAGACACAAAGAGTTTCCATGGGGAAAACCCTAAGGTGAAAAACCCTACAACTTCCTCAGAGATAGATAGAGCAATAATAGAACCAAAGCACAACCCAAATATAAGAGATAGTCTTCTCCTAGCAGATGATCCTCCTCCTCACATGTGCGCCACTTTCCAAGTGATGTAGAAGTGAGTAATGAGATGTCCAAATAGAGATCTCCCGATCTCTATTTATACTTGTCCTATCCTGCCCAATAAACTAATGGGGCTAACTTGTCTAGCTTAGTCTAATAACCCATGGTTAACTTAATCAGGGCTGACCCCACACATGGTGGTCTAATAACCCATCGGCAAGTTACGACACTTGCAATACTTGTCCATACAAATGACGACACTTCCTTATAGAGGAATAACACATCTCTATATGAGTACAATATACATAGATGAAATGCATTCCAAAGTTACATATACATCAACACGTACAAGGTGTATGAGATTGCATGCAGGGTTTCCCTTACAGTTTTGGGAAGATGATATAGATACTGTTGTTTACTTAATAAAGAGAGGGCCTTCAAGTGCTTTGGATGGTGGTATTCCAAAGGATACATGGACAGATAAAAAGGTAAACTACTCATTTCTAAGAACTTTTGGTTGTGAAGCATTTGTCCATATTGATAAAGAGAATAAAACAAAGCTTGAGGCTAAATCCAAGAAATGTACCTTTATTGGATATAGGGTTGATGATTTTGGTTATCGCTTATGGGATTATGAAAATAACAAAATCATTAGGAGTAGAGATTTGGTATTCAATGTAAAGGTCATGTATAAAGATCAGTTGCAGAGAAATAAACAGGAAAAGGAAAACAAAGAGTACATAGTTCTTGATGAAATCAAAGAAAATGAAGTTCCAAAGGTGCTGGAAAATCAAGAACTCAGGTACCTCAAAATCATGCAAGTGTTAGAAGATCTACTAGGTTAAGTAGACCCTATGAAAAATTCTCTCCTTGACTATATTATTTATTGATGACTAATTCTGGTGAACCAGAATGTTATGAAGAAGCAATGCAGGTGGAAACTAGAAAGAAGTGGGAGCAAGGCATGAATGTAGAGATGGACTCATTGGTAAGAAACCAGACTTGGGATTTGGTTCACTTGCCTGCAGGTAAAATAGCATTGTAGAATAAATGAGTTTACAAGTTGAAGGAAGAAGATGGAGGAAAGAAGTAGTACAAGGCTAGACTTGTTGTAAAGGGGTTTTCAAGGAAGAAAGGTGTAGATTTTGATGAAATATTTTCTCGTGTTGTTAAAAATGAATTCAATTGGAACTATTTTAAGTCTAGTGGCAATAGAAGATTTTCATCTTGAACTGTTAGATGTAAAAACAACCTTTCTCCATGGGTATTGGGAAGAAGTGATTTATATGTAGCAGCCACAGGAGCATAAGGTCAAAGGGAAGGAGAATTTGGTATGCAGGTTGAAGAAGAGCTTGTATGGACTGAAGCAAGCTCCAAGGCAGTGGTATTTGAAATTTGACAGGTTTATGACAGAACAAGGTTATAGTAGATATAATTCTGACCACTGTGTTTATTTTAAGAGGCTAGATAATGGAAGATATATTATCTTGTTATTGTATATGGATGGCATGCTTGTTGCAGGGTCTAACATGTACAATATAAATTTGCTCAAATGGAAGTTAACTAATTCATTTGCAATGAAGGATTTGGGTCCTGCAAAGTAAATCCTTAGTATGAGAATAACAAGAGACAAGAAAAATCACAAATTGACATTCTCTCAGGGTGAGTACATACAAAAGGTGTTGGAGAGGTTTAGAATGCAGAATGCAAAACTAGTAAGTACACCTTTGGCCAACCATTTCAAACTAAGTAAAGAGATGTGTCCCAAGGCACAGGAAGAGATAGATTACATGTCCAGGGTTCCTTATTCATCAGTAGTCGACAGCTTGATGTATGCCATGGTGTGCACAAGACCAGATATTGCACATGCAGTGGGAGTTGTGAGAAGGTATATGAAAAATACAGATAAAGAACATTGGAAGGAATTACAGTGGATTCTCAGGTATTTGAGAGGTACTACCACTCATGCATTATGTTTTTGAGGTTTAGACACTGTTCTACAGGGATATGTTGATGTAGATATGGCAGGTGATAAAGACAGCAGGAGGAGCACCACAGGGCATGTTTTTATTGTAGGTGGAACAACAGTAAGTTGGATTTCGAAGCTGCAAAAGGTTGTTTCATTTTCAACAATGGAAGCAGAGTATGTTGATGCTACAAAGGCTAGTAAAGAGATGATTTGGTTACAAAGTTTCATGGAGGAAATGGGTAAGAAGTAGTAGAATAGAAGGTTGTACAGTGACATCGAAAGTGCCATTCATCTTGCAATGAACTCAGCCTTCCATTCTAACACTAAACATATACATCTCAAGTACTATTTCGTACGGTCTATTCTAGAAGATGAATTGTTGAAGCTGGAAAGGATACATAGTAGCCAGAATCCTGCAGACAGGTTGACAAAGGTTTCAGTTGGAATTCAAGCATAAAGTTGGAGATGAGAAATGTTCCAGTTCCAAGGTTCAAATCATAGTCCATCAAGTGTAGCGATAGTGGAGTTGTTGTGATCAATCACCAAGTGGGATATTATTGGTTGTGGAGCCCGATATTCCTGATTCAGAGATGTTTTTGTTTCAGTTGTGTTTGTACCCCAGTTTTATATGATGTGCAGGTGGACTATACACTCATCCTAGAGGTGGGGTGTAGGGGGGAATCACCCCCCCAAGGGATTCTGTGGGGACCATCCCCTCCGGTTGGGGGATCCGGGGGCTAGCAGGCCCCCAACAGAGGTTCGATGGCACCGCCCCCAAGAAAGGGGGTTCATGGGAGAATCCCCCAAAGGAAATTTTTGGGTTTTTTTGATGTCCAACAATTTATGTGCCCATGGTTTTGGGTATCCCTTAGTATTTCCCCATGTTAATTCCCCTTTAAAAGGAATAAATTGCAATACAGTTATGTAATGTAGTGTACCATTGTAAAGATCTATGATTGTGTAATAGAGACTGCGAGAAAGTGAAGAGGAAGTTGTAGTGGATGTGATGCAGGTTGTATCCCTTCATTTTTTGGATGGTATAATAGTAAGCACTGGAAATTTATGTGTGGACGTATCCCATCTTGGGTGAACCACGTTATATTGGTGTCTCTCTTTTAATGTGTTTTATGTTATTTATATTTGCATCTTGTTTATTGTTATTTCTCTGCAATCCTGGTTTTCTAACAAATTTGTTAGGATTTCAGTTCTAGGACATTTGTCCAATGTTCCCTACTCACACATCTTATTCCAACTATCGGTTGTTTCACCCAGTCGTTGATTATGAAGTGGTATCCATAGTTGATTTTCTTAGGGATATACCAAGGTGACTGCTTGTGCGAAATTCTTGCACTAGAGTGAATGATTGTGGGAATTTCTTGCAGCACCAAAGATAGACATTGTACCTAGTCCGTTTTAGCTCCTTAGGAGGGTGCTTACCAAAGGAAAGTAGTTGCACCCCTGGTGATTGATTAAAGGAAGGGTTACATAACTATCTATTTCACACCTTCGTATAGTATTTTTTAGGATTGATATCCCTCAATGACTATTACTTTGGAAGGCATATGATCTCAACTTTTCACTAACTTTGGTCTTTGGAAAAGTAGTTTGCTTGTTGAAATCTATTGGGAAATTTTGTAGTTGTGTGATGCTATGATAATTACTTAACTCTAGATGGTCATAGGGGTATTTTTTTCGTAGGTTATACATTATTATAATATATCCTTACCCCCGTTTTCCAAAGTGGATAGCCCCTTAAACCATCATTCAAGTTGGATAAGAGGAGAGTCACTACAATCACCTAATCCTGCTACTACACGGAGACACATACAAGAATCAAGTTCAAGTGACTCAGAGAACAAACAAACCAATGATATAGTCAATATCATTGGAGAATAATATCTTTGATCTGAATATGGTTATTCATCATCATCCCAAGAATCAAACCCAGTCACAATTTACAGTCACGATACCTTTGGCATTGAAACCTTATAATATCATTCACTTTATTACACCAATCCTCCTTTGAAAAATATTTTTGATCTGGTGATCCTATCCATTAGTCAATAACTTGGAGATATAACATATATTTTTTAAATTTGGAGAGACATACAACACATATATTTCAATCTGATGTCTTCAAGATTCCAAAATCCCACACCCACATAGCCTCAGATGTCTATAGGAGATCACCAATCCTTTATTTCGACCATTGTTCCATTTAATATGAATATAATTCCTCTTGGAATGCCATCAGTTAGTGTTACAATCCCATCATCTAGCATGCCTATTCTTATTATGACTTTGACTAGCACTTCAGTGCCAGTCGGTATTATTCCAAATTTCAATCCCGGAAGTACGTCTACTTCAACTTTAGGTATACCCACTAGTGGGTCTACTCAACCGAACATGGGTTTTCCATACGAGTGGTTTAGTCAGTCACATGTGACACACACATAAGTAGGGTGTAAAAATACTCTTGGTCTTCCCAATACATGGCCGTATCCTACTTTCGGGAGCAACCCTTTTCCTTAGAATGTAAATATTCCTAGCAGAAGCACTTGACCTTCACTTATGAATGCTAACTAGAATTATTCCATGAATGAGTGCTAATTCCCTAGGGGATCATCCTTCATCATATACTAGCACAATCCTTGGAGGACATCATCCCCAGACTATAGGTACCATTCTAGGGATAAATCCACCTCTGCAATGGAGTGTTCAAGTTCCAGTAAGTACCCAATCTTCTTGGGGATCACCTCCACAAGGGATCAATACACCTCTATAATGGAGTGGTCAAATTCCAAAAAGTACCCAATATTCTTGGGTCCAACCTCTTCAAGGGGTAAATCCACCTCCACAATGGAGTGGTCAAGTTCCAAGAAGTACCCAATCTTATTGGTTACCACCTCCACAAGGGGAAAATACACCTATCAACTCCATTCCACAATGGAGTGGAAATGTTCTAGGAAGTAATATTATTGGGGACCACCTCTATAAGGGGGAAATACACCTTGGAATGCAAATCAATTCCAAGGACAATATTCATGGGGCTATCATGCTCCATCCATGCAACAATCCTATGTGGTGGCACTTATGAAATAACCATTTTTGGATACCCTAAATTTACCATATTTATCCTGATTGATGAATGATCTTGTTTTACATATGAATGGGTGGCCAACAATACCAACCAAACTCCCATCAAATATTCCCAAATTTGATGTAAAAACAGGAGATGACCCATCTAACCTAACCATGTGATGACATTTCACTTATGGTGTTTATCTAATTCCCTAGCTAATGATAGTGTCAGGTCGCATTTGTTCCAGTGAAACCTCTCAGGAAGTAATGTGAAATGGTACATTTAGTTTCCTTGTAGTACAATCATGGATTTTTCATCTTTAGCCATGGTAGTCTTGACACATTTTCAACTTCTTATTTGCTATGAAACGGGTACATGACTATTGAATTCAGTTAGGAAATCTACTTCTACTCACATATCTGATCATATTCATGATTGGGGAGGTGACAAAGGCTTATCAAAGGATATATCCCAGATCAATTATTATTAGACTAGTTCATAAAATCATTGTTGCCTACTCTTCACAATCTAGCACACTTTATGATTTGATAACCCATGCTACACAATCGATGTCTGATCCAGCTAGGCCACCTCACGGACCTCATGCTAATGATGTGATTTGTTCAGTTTCTTGGCTTACCCAACAAATGGGACATATGTTTGTTCAAAATTCACAACCCATAGTTGGTCGGGCAATGCAGCAACCCGCAACTCTTACCTATACTTTGAATGTCCTTACAATTCAATATACAAACCCTAAAGGAAAGAGGAAGAAAGTAAAGAAGAATAAAAATGATACTCCTAGGATGGGAGATGCACCCAACGTGAACATCCAACTGGGGGAACCCAAGAGCAAAGAAAATGTAAGTACCCTTGCAAAATTTTCTAGGGATACTACCCTACTCACCAATGCCATTATATGGATGTTGTTCATCACATGGTGGCTCAACGTGGTGTGCAACAACAACCCTCCATTTTGACACAAACCTTCATGTGTCACCAAAAAAATATGGTTACTATGGCATTTGTACCTCTGCCAGAGGGAAACTAGAAAAATCCCCCACAAGGGGGCAATGTTTTTGGTGCTAATGTCTTCATATGTGATCTTGAAGTGAATATTCAAATGCAAGTTCATTCTTATGAATCCCTACCTATTGTTTTATATCCATCGACATCGCTTCCAAGTAGTTCTCTCACCATCAAGAAACCAACCATTGACATAGCACCTCTCCCTCCCAAAGATGTGCTACATAAAAAAACCCATAACCCTAATGCATGTGCTACTCACAACTACAATGTTTGCGAGGAACTAGATCAAGAACCATGTGCCATGTCGGCCTTAGAGGTATTGCATAGTTGTCTCGCACAACGAAAGGAGCTATTATCTACTATTGGATTTGTTGATCCATTCGACACTAACTTGATCACATTTGACTTAGACCACTCGACCTATAGGCTCCCTTTACATATAGATTTTCATATTAAAGTGGTATCTCATGTTAAGAACGTATTTCAAACCATCACATATGAGGCAACCTCTACCTATGTTATGTCATTAAAATTTTGGAAAGTAGTAGGATCACCAACCTTATTCCCAACCCATACTATGCTATAATCATTTGATGGGCATTGTTCCCACCTCATGGACTTATCGATGCCTTCCCAATTGAATTGGTGGGTAAGATTGTTACAGTGGAAGTTGAGGTAGTGGTGTGCCCATAGATTACAATCTTCTATTGGGACGCAATTAGATACATGCAATTGCAGTGGTAGTATATTCAATTTTTAGAGTGATTTGGTTCCCCCATCAAGGGAAGATCATTACGATCGACCAATTAGATTATTGTATGCCTAACATTAGTGTCCATTCGAATGTCCCTTTCATCGGGTATTCGCAAAAGGTGATTCAAGATATTTGGTTAGGAATGTTTAAGGACACTTTCCTCATGGGAACTTTTACAATCCCACCACTATTACCCATCCAACAAGTTGCTCGAGTATTTACCATAAAATTTGTGTCTTATCTCCGATTATCAATTTTTTTCTAAACCCATTCTAGTGGATAACTCTACTTCATCAAATGGAGTCTTGACGGAATGTTCATTAGTAGAAAATGATGAAGGGATAGTTCCCAATTCTTTGCAATGTCGTGATTTAGAGAGTAGCATACCCTTGTCTGATGTAGAAGTTTCATACCAATCTATTCAAAAGGCTTTTTGGATGACATATGATCAGGTATATCAAAGTCCACCCTTGCAGGAGGAATATGATCCAATCACTTCACTCATATGGGATATTAACTCTCCTAGTTCACATGGCTTTTTGGATGACATATTATCTTCAAATGAAGCTATCCTTGAAGTTATGAACAGTTGGTTACACCCACTTAAAGGAATCTTGTGTGGGGTCACTAGGAGAATACTTGGTTTAATTGTACGTAAGTATAGGAGCATGCTTTGCACATTCCTAGATATGATCAGGTATATTTGAAATCTTGCATATATGTTTAGGTTATCCATCTGTTATGATGCATTTGAATCATTGCCACCCAAATTTTCCCTAGGGCCGAACCTATTGGAAGTTGGTCTGTCAGCCCATCCTATCTGCATTTTCCACCATTCTGACAGAAGTTCCTAACGAACATGGAACACTATAGTCAACACCCTATTTCCATTTTGGTGCCCAGGCTAAAATTCTCTCATAGGACTAAGATCCCTATTAGTACCATCATGACTTGGAGTGTGAGATGACATATTTCTCTTTCATACATTTTTGGCTAGTTCCTAATGGGATCCCTATTTTGTGTCAATTTACATCAGCAGCCGGTAAAATACCCACTTGTGCATCTGTTCCTACTGCGTCGCTACCTACTACTTGTGTTGCTTCTTTTCCTTCCCAAACACTTTTTGCTACTTGATGTCTATAAACCATTTCTCTTTTTCAGTTGACCTTAATCCCTGGAGGGGACATCATGATGAGTGTGCATAAATAGCTCATCCCATTTTTTCAACTTTATCCTTTTCTTGGCCTAACCCGTTCTCTTGAAATGTAAGTGCATTCTCTTGTGACACTTGTTTCCTCGAATGTACTATAGCATTCTTTTTTTTTAACTTATAAATGAAAAAAGAAAAAAACATTAAAAAATATAAAATCAAAAAATGGAAAATAGAATTCATTTGCATTTCATCATCGGAAGAATGGAAACTGTCAATCTTGGTCACCCTTGAACATAACACATATTTGCGTCCATTCTTCGTACACCTAGTTAATCTGCATTTAACTTAGGAAACTGTACCATTATTATGAATATAACTTAATTGATGGGTTATCCTTCTTTTCATTATGGCGCATCTATCAATGCATTTATCATTAGTGTATTTCATTAAATTCAGTTACTTGTCTTATGTCCCCAAGTGTCACTATGCGTCGTGTTTTGTGTTCAAGGGAAGTCAAAAAAATATTAGCCATTCCTCAAATATCCTTGACCAATCATGTCAATACATAGTGTTGGATCTTGTTAGCTCTACCAAATTACATCAAACCTTTGATATATGTTTCGTGTCGATTTATGTGGGATAAATTATGTCCCTCCCTTTGATAGATCTCTTCCCATCGATGCCAAATCACTATCTAGGAAGTGTATCTAGGAACCGGAGAGTACCTTGGATCTTGTAGTCATGAGTGGAAATTTTCCTCACAAATGATAGTGAGTATACATTAATGACCCCTTATTGTTTGATTCTACAAGTGTTCGACCACAATTCATCTATTCACACTTGTTATATTTTACTCAATAGCTTGGAGTCCATCATCATTATCGGTGGGAATCTTCACATCTATCAATGGTATACATCAATAACCAGTGATCATATGATTTCTTATTATTCTCAACTACAGTCCATTTATTCACATGATATAGACTCAGACTATCATTATTTTGGATTGAATACCTTGTGACCAATGGTAATATCACTCATCGATGCTAACTTCCTGAGTTTTGCAAGATTAAATTGCCATGTTGAAGTACCATGAAGACTTTGATAGCTCGAACTTATCATAGTGCATGTTGACTTTATCAATATGTACTTTTGACATGGATCCACTATGTATTTTTTGTGGCCATGATTGTTTATTGATGAGCATCGGTATACCCACCTCGGGAATGTTATTATATATCTAGGAAATCACCTTGTTTTTCTTGTAGGTGATCTCCAACTCTTGCCTCCATGGTTATTCTCCTTATCCCTTCAGCTAATATTATTAGTTATTTAGTTTATGTATTTCATCCATCATATAAACTTCTGACCTCACACATTAGGGTGCATCTGTTATCATAATATTTAACACCCTTGATGACAAGGGTTGTAAGCACGTACTAAGTCCAACCCAACATGAATATTGATAAAAATCACTAAATTAAAGTACTTTTCCATATCCTGATCACTACCTTCCTAGAAGAAAGATGCAAGTGGTTACCATATTTGGCACTCAAGAGGAAACTATGGTCATAAAGTTTCTAAACTAGATCTAAAAATGTCGCTACCAGGATTAAAATGGAGAAAGTTCCATGAAAAAATAAATTAAAAGGTGAAACGGCTCAATTGTGGAGAAAAAGTGAATTAAAAAATGAAAAAGGATCAATTATGGAGAAAATGTGAATTAGGTGCGTGTAGCATTGCAATATTAACCCACATTGGTATTATAAACCACACTAGGATCACTGTCCACATTGGTATATCCACCTATGTGACCTAATTCAAGGTTATAAAGTAGACCTTTGGGGTAGAGGCTTAGGAGGATGATTTGAGAGATCCGAAACATTGGAGAAAAAGGAAAGAGTCTTCATTCCTCAAAATCTTTGGTGATCAAAGGCTAAGGGTGAAGGAGAGAGAAATTGGATCCTACAAGAAGTTAGTACCACAATTTATAAGGTTGTAAGTTTGTACTTCCTCTTTGATTCAATGCAAATAAATTCCATTTTCCCCCAATTTGATTTGTCATTATTGTGGTTATGAATAAGATCTCAATTTCAATGCATTTTATTAGTTTTTGTAAAAAGGAATGAGAAGGATATATTTTTGGTGATATGTAGGTGATTCGAAGAGCATAAAGAGCATCAAGCAAGCAAAGATCGGTAGATTGAATCTCAATGAAAAACCATGCTACAACAGGTATTCCTCTTCTTCCTTCCTTTACTTCAAACTTTTGAGAAATGATGGGTAGATCTTAGGAAAATGAATATTTATTTGTTTTCATCTCTATCAATGGCCCTCACCAAGCCATTGGGAGATCTGAACTTTTCTTTCTAGCACTGAATTCATATTTCCTCACAACAAAAACCACAAAATATGTTCTTTTATAATTCATTCATTACAATATCAAGCTCCGAATTGAGAGTGACACCCATCCCTAATGGAATATCAACTTGCACAAACTGCAGATATCAACATGTTTATAGTAATCTCCAACTTACTAATTTGGTAAAGGATCCAACCTTCACTACAAGCACCAACTTGCAAAACAACCTCCAACTTGGTGACAGGCTCCAACTATCTCTAGGATAAGTACACCAATCCTCTTTAGCACCAACTCAATGTTCCCTGCACCACCCTACCACCCTAGTTCTCCAACACCAATTTCAAGGAAGCGCCAACTCCCTAAGATCATATGTACAAACCTGCCCTAGCACGACCCTGCCACCCTAATATGAATAAGAGTATCAACATATCATTGTCACTCGCCTTCACACTGTCACTATAATTGTCTTCACACTCTCACTATCACTTTCTTCACACTATCATTATCTTGATTTTGTCACTATCACCGTCTCTATCAATGTCACTGTCATTGTCACTGTCAACATGTCAACTTGTACATTCTCTACAAATATGCAATCAAACCCTTCATGAAGAAGACCAAAACATATATGCAATATAAATTTCAAATCTGCAATAATGTTTTCAAGGATAGGACCAAAAAATGTCTCTCAAGTTTGTAATCAAACCCTAGAAACAATCATCCATATAATTCATTTGTTTGCTTCTTCAAACCCTTGACATCATTATAATCTTCAAACCTTATTTCATTCCAAGAAAGGGATCCTATATCATGCCAATAACATCACCATAATCCATGCTAATAACATCACAATAATATATGGAAATAACGTCATCATAATCTATGTCAATATCACCATAATCTATGGTAATAACATCGCCATAATCTATGCCAATAACGTCACCATAATCTATTGATTTAAACTATTTAGAGACCCTAAGTTCCAAAGGGAATATCTAGAAAAATATAGTGAAACAATATCTAAAACTTTTACCACATGTTCATCAAGATATCTATATCATCTCATCCAAAGGGAACTATTTGAAGATTCCAAGACCATAAGTTATAGAGAAAATTCCAAATTGACCTATTTAAATATGATTTTGGGATCATTCAGAAACCTTAACTTCCCAAGGTCATATCTCCAAAAATTGAGTGAATCAGAATCTTAAACTTTATCCATATTTTATTCAAGATATCTACATCCTCTCTTTTTTATTCAAGATAACTACATCCTCTCTTCCAAATGGTGTCATATGAATCTTTCTTGAACATAAATTACACTGAAAATTCCAACCTGACCTATTTAAATATGATTCAGAAACCCTAAATTCCCTAGGTCATATCTCTTAAAATATAGTGAAACAACGTCTAAAATTTTTACCACAAGTACTCACACATCTTAACTCCATCCCAAAACAATTTCACAGTCAAAAACCTCCCAAAATAAAATATATAGTGAAAATTCCAAGATGACCTAAAACAAATTTCACAACCCACTCCACTTCCTTCCCTTAGAAATTTGCTCTTCTAGGTTGAAATTTTCTCCTCTTCCTTGGTTTGGTCTACTTGTAATTCATCCTAATTCAAAATGAGGCCCCTCTTATTTATACAATTCCAAGATCATTTTTTAGTTCACTTTAGGGATGACCTACAACTTAACATTAATTTTGTCTTTTACATTTTAGGGGCTTCTTCAATGAGTCAATGACCACTTCATGACTTCATCTAGGGTATTTGACTTGTCTTCTTGACCACTTCATGTCTTCATCAAGGGGATTTGGCAATTCCTTCCTTTTATAGGATCCTACAAGATTGAAAATCCACATGGGGTTACTTGACCCTTCAAACCTTTTCCTTTCTTCACAAGTGAGCAGATACCTTGTCATTAATGCCTCTAAGACCAAACGAGCTTGCTCATTGCCAAGTGTCATGAGAGGTTGCTTCCTCACTATATCAAGGTGTCCTCCTACACCCTCAAGATGGTACCAATACATAATTTATTCATATTTCTTAGGTTTGCTTGTCTCCACAAGTGGTAAAGAGGGGTGTACATAAATATATTCACCTGGCTTTAGGGGCTTCTTCTCACTTCTCATCATCATGGTCTTGTGGACATATCATCATCACTTTAGGGGCTTCTCGACACTTATCATCATCATGGTATCCACACTTCTCATCATCATGGTCTTTAGGACACATCATCATCACTTTATGGGCTTCTTCACACTTCTCATCATCATGGTATTTAGGGAATTATTCAATGACTTTAGAGGCTTACCTAGTTGTGTACAACTCAAAGTCGTCCTATGGAAACAACCACATTCTATCTCATCTTGTGAGGGCCATGCTTAATAGATACACCATAAAGGTCCCATATTGGATTTATATACACTTATTTCAAGGCTCCTTAAAATATCTTTAAGGATTCAAACAATATCCCTTTATTACTTCCATATCATCATCATCATTGCCACACCATCATTACCATTGCCACATTGACATCAATGAAAACGTCACTCAACAATATTGTAAGCTCGTGACATAAATATATTGACCCTATTGACATCAATGGAAATTTTACTCAACAATATCCCCATTTCTCATTGATGGAAACAAATTTAACTCTCCCCCTTTGACGTTAATGACAAAGGGGTGAAGCAACTTTATTCACTTGCTTCCCTTGTCATTATTTTGGGTCCCCTTTCCAATATGCTTATTTTCTGTGAGTGTGTTTTGCTAATAATTCTCTTCACTTTTCTCTATCTCTTCCACTTGAACCCTTAGACAAGTAATAGTATTTTCATAAATTTCTTCTTGTTTTTGAAAAAAATCTTTCTTTTCTTGAAGTTGGCTTGTTATATCTCCTTCAACATTCGTGTCTTCTTCTATTTGACTTCTAAGACCAACAATGGTCTTTTCATCTTCTTCATGGTTGTTGTATATTTATTCTAGTTGTCTTGTCAACCTTTATTCAACTTTTCTTACCTCTTCCTTTTGAATCATAACATTCTATATATTTGTTCTTAGTTCGGTATCTTTCTCTTCTAGTTGATTCTCCAATGTTTCTTCAGTATTCTTTTTTTTTTACGGAAACGGTTAAAATTTATAAGTGTCTGGCAAATGGGCTGCCAGGGCCTTTACAATTCAAATCCCAATACGCTGTATGGAACTTCATTTCCAGCTTAATAAACCAGTTAGAATAATGATGTTGGGTGCTGGGAAATGCCCAAAGGAACCGGAAGACCATGTCTCTTAAACTTAGGGGAGAGGGTGCTTTGAACTTTCTCCGTTAACAATAAGTTGACTCTTACTCAGGCTCGCTCCGCGATTAGCTTCAGCGTCTGCTAGATTGTTGAGACTCCTTAGAACGTGGTAAGCCTTATGAGTTCTGAAGTGCTTCAGCATGAGTAGGACTTTCCTGTGGATGTGG
Organism: Larix kaempferi; assembly: GCA_027924585.1. NCBI lineage: Eukaryota > Viridiplantae > Streptophyta > Pinopsida > Pinales > Pinaceae > Larix > Larix kaempferi. The sequence continues at coordinate 8,918,800 of BSBM01000091.1, read as the reverse complement.
GTCAGACTTATACCGGCAGGCATCTTCTTGGTGTGTAGATCCTTGACTATCAGCCTGGAGTCACCAAAGATAGTAAGCTTCTGAATGTTCATCTTTCTTGCTTGATTCAGTCCTTGCCACAGCGCAAGATACTCAGCATGATTGTTGAATGCATGTCCTAGGCCCCAGGCATAGGACAAGACGGTGGTGCCGTAGGGATCGAGAATAATGCCTCCTCCTCCAGCTTGACCGGGATTCCCTTTCGAGGCCCCGTCAAAAAAAAGGCACTAATCATTCAGGACAGATCTCCACTTGATGAATTCCTGTTCTTCCAGCCTGATTTCCCAGCGAGCCTTTTGAGGAGGATTGGTAGCTTGATTGCTTTGCTGGTTCACATTGATCTCCTTAAGCCATCGCTCTTCTTCAGGCGAGAGAGAAGCCTTATTTCTGATCACTGACTTGGTACTTAAAGCTTCAGAAAGCATGGACCTAGCCTTCACGGCCACTTGAGTTGGAAGTCTGCATTCCTCCTTAAAAATCCTGTTATTTCTTTCCAACCAGACTTTCCAGCAAAGGAATTTCGGGGTCCACATCCACGCTAGCTTGAGGATGTCTTTTTTGTTTAAATCGAAGGGGGCAAGAGCAATCCAGCTGCTGATCAGCTCCTTGATCGAGTTGGGCAAACTTACAGCGTTTGATCCTATCATGAGACTCCAAACTTCTTTGGTGAAATCGCAGGAGATGAACAAGTGATCTATGGTTTCTTCAGCATGGTAGCACAAAGGGCAACGTGATGGCCCTGCCCAGCCTTTGATATTCAATTTTTCTCCTGTCAAGATGCTGTTGTGGAGGACGGTCCAGATAAAAATATTGATTTTAGGGATAGAGGCAAAATTCTAGAGAGCTTTCCACGGCCCAGGGTTGGGAGGGACCCATGGCACCTCCAAGATCACAGCATAGACCTCAGCTGCAGTGTACGTGCCCGATTGGGATCCCCAGCTGCGTGTGTCTTTAGCTCTAGCGCTGATGGGGGACTTCCCTTGCAAAAGATCCAGCAGGGTAGCAGCTTCATCATCTAAATCGTGAGGATAATCACCCAGGTTCCAATTTTCCCAGGATTCATCCTCATCTCTGTTCCAGACTGATATGTCCCTCAGCATTCTGAAATTATTATTGTGGAGCCAGTCTTTTATATTGCCCAGGTCGCTGAAATTGATGAGAGGCTTATCCCCAAGGATCGAGTCCTCCCAAATTCTGATTTTTTCTCCATTGCCAGGAGACCACGTAAGCTTGGAGGTGAAGAATGGGATGGCTCTTTTACACAGTGAAAAAATCGGGGAGCCTTTCTGCAGTTTTGTGGCCCTTTCAAGACATCTCTGTCTGTCTCCTTTAAAGTATTTCTTCTTGAGGATTTGCTTGCTCCAGGTTCTTTTTCCAGTTATCATTTTCTAGAGAATTTTGCCTCCCATGGAAAGATTTTTGGTGGCCACATCTCTAATTTGAAGGCCCCCTTCCATTTTTGGCCTAGTGATCTTGTCCCAGCTTGCTAGATGGGGTTTTTTCTCACAATTACGGCCACCCTCCCACAGAAAACGATGGAGCAGCTCATTGATTCTATTGGTAATGTTTTTTGGAGCTAGCAACACCGAACATTGATAGATTGGAAGACTGGTGAGGATAGAGTTCATCAAAATCACTTTGCCTGCTTTGTTGAGCCAATTTTCCCCCCACACCTGGATCTTTTTTTTTAGTTTGTCCAGCATTGGCAGCCAGTGGGCAACTCTAGAGGTATCTTTGAAAATAGGGATGCCCAGATAGGTAAAGGTGTCCCAAATGGTAATGGCTACCATTTTGAGAATCCGAGCTATATCCAACATTGCACGAGGAGAACAGTTCCATCCATAGACCTTGCGTTTGAGGAAATTTATTTCACTTCCGGATGTATTCCTGTAACAGTCCAGCTCGAATTTAAAGTTCCTAGCTGTGTTGAGATTGGCAACTCCCAGTAGGAGCGTATCATCGGTGAACTGGGCGTGGTTTACATCCTTGACCTTTGGGACAATTCTGATGCCTGAGAGAGACTTGTTTTGGATACTTATGTTCAGTTGATAGCTAAGGACAACGGCTTGAATGACAAACAGCACCGGGGAGAGAGGGCAGACTTTCCTTAATCCTCTTGAGGCCTTGAAAAAGTCAGTAGGACGCCCATTGACTAGCGGGGCAATCCATGGGGCTGAGATGCAAGCTTTGACCCACATAATGAAGTTCTGATTGAATCTGAAGTTCCTCATGGCTGCATAAAGGAAATCATGCATGACTCTGTCAAAGGCATTGGCCAAATCTAGCTTTACCACCATCCCCTTCTCTTTTCTCTTGTAGCTAGAATGGATGGCTTCTTGCACTAAGATAATGTTGTCCAAGATCTGTCTTCCTCTTACAAACCCCCCTTGGTTTTCCGGAATCAGCTTAGGCAGGATTCTTTTAATTCTATTAACCATAATTTTGGTTATGATTTTGTAACCTATATTACACAGGGATATAGGCCTGAATCTGCTGAAGTTTTTAGCGCCTTTTTCTTTCGGGATGAGTGCCAGGAAGGAGGAATTAGTGCTGCCCCCCCAATTTGTTACAGTTTTGAGCCTTCTTCACCATTCTGTACAGATCCTTCTCTATTATGTCCCAGCAAGAGATGTAGAACCGGGCTGTGAATCCGTCCGGCCCAGGTGCTTTATCAGGGTTCATGTTGTCAAGGGCTTTCTTAACTTCTCGAACACTGATAGGTCTGATCAGCTGCAGGTTGTCCTCTTCATTAACCAATATTGGAATCTCTGATAGAGGATAGGAATTCAGTTCCACAGGATCCTGTTCAGGGGCGGAGTATAGGATTTTAAAAAAGGAATGGGCTGCCTCCTTAATGCCTCTAAAGTCCTTTATCACTTGGCCTTGAGTCTGAATTTCAGTGATGGAATTATAAATATTTCTGGCTTGGGATTGCTTGTGAAAGAAAGTGGTATTTTTGTCTCCATCTTGGAGCCAAAGCGTTCTTGATTTGACTCTCCAGTAGGTTTCCTCTTCTCTGCAGGATTTATGGTACTCCCTTTGAAGCTCAGCTTCCCGGAATAGCATAGCAGGAGTGACAGGGGACTCTTCCAATATTAACTGGTGCCGTTCCAAGGCCTTCTGGATTCTCTTCCTTTCATCCATTGGGGAACCCATCCCTTTATCCCATTCTTTCAGGGCCACTTTGAGCCTTCTAAGCTTTTCTTCCCAAACAAAGAACGGGGAGCCACGAACCGGTTCTTTCCAATATTTAGAGACAAGGTCGAGGAAACCTTCCTGGGTTACCCAATTAGGGCTGAACCAAAAGGGAATGGGACCTAACCTTTCTTCGGGATGAAGAGAGAGGGAGATCGGCTTATGGTCAGAAGTATAATGCGGGTGAATCTTAGAGGATGCCATCATCCCTAGGGTTAGGAAGGAGGAGTGAAGGAGGAACCGATCAAGGCGGGCAGCAATGTGACCAGGTCCCAATCTTTTATTTGACCAGGTATACTTTCCTTTAGCAGGGGTGATGTCTTCAAGGTCCCAATCCAGCATCAGGTATTCAACCCACTCTCTTGCGGGGTCCCGCACAATAGATCCCCCTTTTTTTTCCGCCAGAGCTAGAGTGATATTTAAATCTCTAGCCAACACTAGGTTTTCAGGCTTGTGGAGCGTCAGGAACAGTTTTAAGGTGTCCCAACAATCTTTTTTTTCAGAATAAGAGACAGGAGCATATATATTAAAGAGACTTACATGATGGCTGGAATCTTTATGAAGCAGCTTGGTGAATAGCCAGTGAGTGGTTCCTTCTTCTTCAACTAGGTCGAGCTTTGCAGAGTCCCAGAAGGTTGCTAAGCCTCCTGAGGCTCCTCTTGCACTTGTAGCCCTAGCCGGGCCTTTCTTCCAAAACGAGTTGCTTGCACGGAGGAGAGCATCTTCCTCCAGTTTCGTCTCCTGGATTAGTAGGACTTCAGGCTTCATTACTCTTACTAAATCCCTTATAGCTTCTTCTTTTAGAGGGTTTCCTAGTCCTCTGCAATTCCAGGAGACGTATTGCATTATTTACCTGGGGGAGGGTGATGACCCCCTTTTGGGGTCTTTCCCAGCCTCATTCCAGATCTCGTGTTCATCATTTCAGGTATGGTGTGTTGAGAGCCTTGGACCACGTCCTTGTAGGATTGCTCTCCCCTTCTCTTCTTTTCTGACTTCCTTCCGCATTTTGGTTGATCCGGGGAGCCTGATTGACTGCTAACTTCGGTATCACCTTCCTCGGAGGAGTCAACTCCTGTTTCCGAGGCTAGACTGATGTGATCTTTGGATGGACTGGTGACACTAGATTGATGAGTTGGATCGGTTGGGTCTTGTGGTGCCCGGGCTTCATCAGCTTCTGGTGTATTCCCATGGTTTTGGGATACCATAGGATCTTCCTGAGTAGAAGGCTTTGAGCTTCCTTCCTTTGGAGGACCCTAGGTCATTCTTTCCTTGCTTCTGGCAATATTCATGGGTTTCCCCTTTTTTACTTTCTGCCATCCTTCAGCGTCTTCTTTCTCAGCAACTAGCTTGGGACAGTATCTTTGGAAATGGCCATGTTCCTGGCAGTTTCTGCACTTGAAGGGAAGATGCTCATAATCTAGCTTCTAGTAATGAGTCCATGATCCGACTTTTAGTTTTATTGCCTCCGAGAGACCAGCTTCCAGGTCGACTTCAACGCAGATTCTGGAACAGGTATATTGGCCCTTATTATCATCTTTGTCAATGAATCGCCCGATTCCATTCCCTATTCTCTGCAAGGAATCAAAGTCCCAGCAATGCACCGGGAGGTTAGGGAGCTTGACCCACACCGGCACTTCCTTGGGTAGATTGATCGAGGGATCAAAATTTGGTGTCCATTTATTCAGGTATAAGCCCTACGTCCCCATGAATTAGGGGCCGTTTCTAAAGATTAAGTCTCGGTCTTCTTCGGAGATAAATTCAAAGATGAAGAACCCTCTCCCTACAGGGTAACAAGTCACTCCATTTTTGAGATTGGGCCTCCAATTTCTCTGTATCCAGTCATCAGTTGTTTTAGTGGATGGCCATAGGCCCATGAACTGCCCCACGAGACCTCGCTTTGCCAAAGCTAGAGCTATTTTCATTGGTTTTTCTTCAGGCAGGGTGATTTCTGGGATGTCTTCAAGCTTCTTTATGAATTTCAGGACCTCCGGAGGAGAGGTTTTCTTGCCTCTGCCATGGACAAGCCTGCTGAAGGCTTCCTCATCTGAAATGGATGGGGGGGGGCGTCCTCCCCTCCCCCAGGCGCCGCCATCCTTCTCAACTTCGTGCTAGGGTTAGCAGTGTGATCTCAGCTGCGTGCTCCAGTCATTGTCAAAAAAAAATAATCTTGTTTAAAAATAATTTAACCAACATTTAAAAAATTAATTTCTTCAGTATTCTTATCCCCCTCTACTTGTGCTTTTAAAATAGCGACAATCTTTTCAATCTCATTTAGATTTTCTTCTAGTAATCTATTCTTTTATTGATACATTTGTAGTAGTTCCATTAACATCTTGTTCTTGTTACTTGCATTATTCAAATCATCTAGATCATTAATCAGTTCCCCTTCAAGGTTTACTTCATATTCTAATTCATCGTTCTCTTCTTCTTCCGATGAATTGATTTTTCTCTCAATGGATTCATCATCTGCTTCAGAATGTTCTTCATTTTCTTTATCTGACCTTTCCTTTTGATTGTCTTCATGTTTGTCAAAACTGCTTTTATTTGCATAGGCACATCTAATGTCACAAGGGTTTGATTTACAACAAGAATACTTACTTGAATTGACTTCCTTTACCTTTTCTTCATTTGATTCATCGAAAACATGTTCATTTGAGTTGTCTTCCATCTTCTTTGATGTTTCTTCTTCCTTTTAATCTTTTGCACATTTATGCGTTGCTTCCTTTGTATAGTTTTCTTATAGTTTGTCCCATAGATATTTAGATGATGTGCAATGTCCTATTTTGACTTTCACACGATCATATAGTCCATCCAATATGGTATCCATTTCCATTGCATTGTTATTTCTTAACTCCTTGGATACAGTTTTTGGTGGTATTTTTATAGTGATGTGACCATTCAAAACAGATTCCCAGATTCCAAGACCTTGTGCTTATAAATATAGTCTCATCCCTATGATCCAACACTCATAATATGAACCATCAAACAATGAAGCTCCATTGTGACAGAATATATTTTCATATTAATCCATGTGTGATCCAGAGATATTCCTTTTGTATATTAGAATGTTTTGAAGGAACCTTGATCTGATACCAATTGTTGGAATATTCACCAATACTGAGAGGCGGGTTAAATCAATATTGAGCACATTTTCACATTTTTAACCTTAAGCACGTCATGCAACATTAACCATAAAACCATCACATCATTAATCAAAGTACTTTATCAAACTTCATCATCAACACATAAGACCATACGCAGTGCACAAGAGATTTAACGTGGAAACCCAAACGAGAGAAAACCAGAAAATATGTTCTTTATAATCCATTCATTAGAATATCAGGCTATGACCTAAGAGCGACACCCATCCCTAATTCAAGCTCCAACTTTCACAAATTGTAGATATCAACATGTTTACAATAAGATCCAACCTACTAATTTAGTGAAAACTCCAACCTTCACTATAAGTACCAACTTGCAAAACAAGATCAAACCTATTATAGCCATCTCCAACTGACTGATTTGGGGAAGCACCAACTTGTTTATAGGCTCCAACCTATCTCTGGGATGAGGACACCAATCCTCTTGAGCACCAACTCAATGTCCCCTACACCACCCTACAACCCTAGTTCTCCAATACCAATTGAAAGGAAGCACCAGCTTTCTAGGGTCATAGGTAGAAACCTACCCTAACACCACCCTCCCACCCTATTATGAATAAGAGTATCAACCTGTCACTATCAATATATTCACATTTTCATTGTATTCACGCTATCACTATAACTCTCTTCATACTATCACTATCACTATCTTCACACTATCACTATCACTGTCTCTGTCATTGTCAGTCACTATCACTATCACTATAACTGTCATTGTCAACCTCTACATGGTCTAAAAATATGCAATCAAACCCTTCATGAAGAATACCAAAAAATATCTACAATATAAACTTCAAAACTACAACAAACTAACCCTTCAAATATGTAATAAAACCTTCAAGGATAGGACCAAAAATTTCCTCTAAAGTTTGTAATCAAACCCTAGAAACAATCATCCATAGACTTCATTTGTTTGCTTCTTCAAACCCTTAACATCATTATCATCTTCAAAACCTAGGTAATTCTAAGAGATGAACCCTAGATTATGCCAATAACATCAACGTAATCCATGCCAATAACATCTAAAAATATGTGGCCATAACATAATCATAATATATACCAATATCACCATAATCTATGGTAATAACATCACCATAATTTATGGCAATAACCATATTTTATTGCTTTAAACTATTAAGAGACTCTTACTTCCAAAGGGAATATATTTGAAACTATAGTGAAACAATATTTGAAAACACATGTTCATCAAGATATATACATCATCTCATCCAAAGGGAACTATTTGAATCTTCCTAGAACAGAATTTATAACGAAAATGCAAAACTAACTTGTTTAAAGTTGATTGCAGGATCATTCAGAAACACTAAATTCCCGAGGTCATATTTCCGAAAATTTAGTGAATCAACATTTGAAACTTTTACCATATGATAATAAATATATATCCATCATCTCATCCAAATGGAACTATCTGAATATTTATAGAGCATAAATTATAGCGAAAATTTCAAACTGACCTATTTAAAGATGATTTAGAAACCCTAAATTCCTGAGATTGTATCTCCTAAAATATTGTGAAAAAGCATCGAAATTTTTTACCACGGGTACTCACACATATTAAATCCATCCCATAAAAATTTTATGGTCTGAAACATCCCATAAAAAAAGATATGGTGAAAATTACAAGATGACCTGAAATAGATTTCACAACCCCCTCTACTTTATCTTCCCTTGGAAATTTGCTCCTCTTCCTTTTCTTTGTCAAATTATGATTCATCCTAATTCCAAATCAGATCCTCTTATTTATACAAGTCCAATTTCACCTTTTAATTCACTTTAGGGCCAACCTACAACTTAACATTAATTTTGTCTTCCACATTTTAGGGGCTTCTTCAATGGGTCAATGACCAATTCATGAATTCATCAAGGGGGTTTCACTTGTCTTCTTGACCACTTCATGTCTTCATCAAGGGGATTTGAGGATTCCTTCCTTTTCTATGAACCTACAATATTGAAAAACCACATGGGGTTACTTGACCCTTCAAACATTTTCCTTTCTTCACAAGTGGGCGCATATATTACACAACCATTTTTAGTTTCAAAATATGTGTTCACATTAACAAGGAGATACATAAATTCATTCAAAGGAACATTGACCAACATTCAGTAATACATTTAAAACATAAATATCAATATTTAAGCAAATGCACCTCTCTATGTCCTTATTCTAAATTTAGACTAGAGGAGGCTCTAAAATCATGTTGTTCATCAATCTAGAAAACTGCAATCAATAAAAATTATTTAACAATCATTGTTTTATCTATAATTATATTACAAAGCCATATATGTAGCAACCAAAAGTTATCATAATGAATGAGAAACAATTATCGATTAATTGTAAACACAAAATTCTCCTGTACTTTCTTTCTCATGAGATTGGAGGTCAAAAAACCCATCAAGACATATCTTGGCATAAGCCCTAATATCTTCAAGGATCATAGACCCTACCTCATGATCTCTGTTGACACAGATTTGTCGACAGGGGTTCACTTTGTGCAGTTCCAACAAATCTTGACACAAACACCCATAATTTCGGTCCATAAAGGGTTTAGCCTTTCCAGCAACACTCGCAAAGCGAGTGAGGTCTCACCCAAGGCACCGAAGGGATATGCAGGAACCAAGATTCCACAAGTATAAGAGGACATGCATCATTAACAATTAATTGAATCATAACTCAGAGATCGACATAATTAGAAATCGCATGATAACACTATCATTGCATACAAAGACATATATCTATGCAGTATCATATCATAGGAACATATTTAACAAATCTGTGATACATATCATAACTGCGACATAACAGATCTAATCAAACTACGACATAACACAACTACAATACATCTAATCCTACTACAACATACACATGAGCGACAAAGTCATGGATGAAACATTCCTTCTTATTAAAAGAAGATTTCATACATCAAATCCATCTTACAAATCCCAGAATCGACAGAGATACATATCCGCATAACCGATCCTCCAAAACTCAGTTCAAATTCAATACCAAGATGATGATATAGATGATTCCCAAAGTATTACAATGTGACTCATATTTATAGGCTTAGCGGTCGTTACAAAATTGGTCCACTTCGCAAAGTGGACATATCTTAACCACTATGTCTAACTAACTCCTACTCCGCTTTAACCTCTTTAACCGCTTTGCTCCGCTCCACGATCACTCTTTAATTTTGTTGTTGTCCACTTATCTTCCTTGTCGTTGTTTGTACCAAAAATTCTATAAACTAGCCCTGTGCCAACAGGGCCCCAACATAAACTTTTGGCTCTCCCTCGAGCCACTTCATCCAAATGTTTCCGATGTGTTCACTTGCGCCTTAAATTGTTCGGACGTTGCTTTAATTTTGTCGACGTCTTCCCTAAATGTTGCTTTGAGCACTATGCATTCCTCGACCTCTTGCTACATTGGATGCTCACATTCTTTCTGCTACACTTTCACTAAATTTTCCTTGATTTGTGTCAATAGTGGCATTGCTTCGATTTCCAGTTGCTCCACCTTAGACTGTAATTTGTCCAACTACGTTGTCCTCCTCTATTGTTGTTGTCACACCTTGTTGAACTGTTGTTGCGAGTCCTTCAACTCTGTTTCTTTAGTTATTTGTACAAGTAGGGGAATTTCCTTTAGCGATCCCCTCAATGTCTCCAGTTGTGCCTCTGCTTCCACAAGTGTCTCATTCAACTGGTGCAACTGCTCATCTTGTACGAGGATTCCTAAAAATTTTGATACCTCCTCTGCAATGTGTTGTGCTTCTTTTTCCAACTCTGCGATTTCTGTCACAGCATCCTCGATACTGGTCTTCCGTGCTTCTACTTGTTTTGGTGGTCTGCTCGACGCCACCCTTGTTTGCATCTCCTCATTGAAATTTCTGAAATCTGCAAGCGTTGCAACCAAATTCAATGCCTTGGCCTTCGTGACCATCTCCTCGAATATTTCTGGTGCACCTGCGCATGCCATAGATATGGCATGTTCCAGTCTCTTCTTGTCATCCATTGCTTTCTCCTTTTCCTTCATTGTTGTCTCTTTTTCCTTGCGGATTTGTTCAATCGCCACCTCAACACTTCTTTCCTGCCTTTTGTAATTGATCATTTGGTCATGTTTCAATGCTTCTCGCTCACATATTTCTTCACTAGTCTCAATGTGGGTGTGATGATGCATGAACATAGGTAACATGTTCAGGTCTATACTTACAGTGTCGAGCCCAGGTAGGGATAGGTATAAATCTTCCTTCCTGGTCATGATCGCGCTAGGTAGAACCTGCATGATTTGTTGTTGAGTGCAGATATCAGCCTCTTCCTATCATAACTTTGTCTGACTTTCCTCTTCAAGCCCTGGCTTCACCCTGCTCTCCATAACAACATTACTTAGTGTTTGTAATAACTACGACACTTGGTGGAAATACTCTGTGATATGTTGTGTCACTTTTGCTCAATTTTCATGTGCCACTGTTGTCATCATGTCGAGAAACATATTCATCTGCTCGTCGGGGAGACCAATAGTGGTACTCCCTTCTCCTTTGTCCCTATTCGTATTCGTTCTTGCTTCTTGTCATTGCACTTCACACTACAAATCTATTAGAGTGTCGCTCAACCCATCATGAATTTCGCTCACTTGTCATGATTGATAGTCCTCGCCTTCATCCTCGTCCTTTGAGGACTTTGTCTCAGTTTGTGTCTTTGGCACACCCATCATATTTCCATCCTTAGGATCTGATACTTGGTTGTTGCCGACCGGGCTCTTCCATTCACTTTTCCATTCCTCTATGATGGCGTCCATCTCTTCTTCAGTCATCTTGTACTGCGTAGTTAACCACTACCTCTCTGGGACTACGTGTTGTTGAATAAAAATTGCTTGAGGCCCCGCAGTGAGCCTCATGATCTGTCTATTATTATTTTCCACGAACTCTGTCAATCGCGGGATCTTTACTGCTTGCATCCGCAACTCTTCCACGTAGATGTAGAACTGTATGTTGTGCTCGCTGCCTTTTCTTGTCATTCAACTCCCATAAATTTTGATACCGTTCCCCTCGGCACACTTTGACAATTTGCGTCTCCGCTCCTTGGTACTATGGTGGCTCCATACACGTGACCAAAGCAATCAGCAGGAGGAGCCATGAATACATAAATGGATTACCATTTTCCTACGCTGCAACTGCATCCTCCATCAGTTCGTTCAATAAGAACAGAGACTAGTTCATCTGAACCTTGGTCGTACATTTCTCTGTTGATGCGATCACCCCTATTGTGCATTGGTTGGGGCGGTTTTTCTGAACTAACTTGATTTCCTACAACTTTACTGCAAGCTTGACAGCTCGTTCCTTGATTGTCTCGATCAAGTAACTGCGGGTTTTTTTTACTACCCCGTTTTTGGCTTTTATCTTCGCTGCTAAGTTCTTATCGTTATGTTTTCCTTGGAAGTACTGCGACAGGTCTACCCCCATCTTGGGTAACCCGGTAATCCTCGCAATAAGATCCATGTCAATTGGGATCTTTCTTTCAAGCCACAAATAGCCGTTGTGGAGACAGACGAGAAATTTTTTGATGCATGCATTGACCTCTGCCAAGCACCCAAAATGCAGCATGTTTATGATCGAAAGAAATCACGATCATTGTAGTACCAACGCCCATAGCATTGGTTCTAATGTAATTGAGCCTCCTCCCTCCTACAATTTATCCATAAACATCTGCGGGGTGCAGTCGACATATGCCAAAATGTCATGGTTGCTGTATTGCATCTTACGTAGCCGCTGCAATATTCTGCTGGTAATGTGGACACCTTTCGGTGTCACTAGTTCCACTATCATATACTTGGCATTCTTTCCAAGTCTTACTGGTAGGGCCCCTTCCCTCCTCAATGGCACATATCCTGGAATGTTTGCCACTATTGGCCCTTGCTACTGCTTCGTCTTTCCTCTAGTCGTTTCCACCTCTTCTTCTGAGGCCCTTGAAGTGCCTTCTTCCCCTCTTGTAGCTGCAACATGTGTTTTGTTGCAGGTGGTTTTTTTTCTTCTCTCCACATCCACTGGTCGATTGGATCCTCTCTTCTTTCAAAAAATCCGGGTCGGTGCCGATGCAATCTCTAGTTTCTCCTCGACAATGGGTGCCCTTGCAGCAGGTGGCTTCTATGTACTGGTACTGGATACCATGTGAGCCACCACAACTATTCGACCACAATATTTTTAACTTTGTTCTTCAATTTCTTCAACACTCTCACCTTCAACACTCTCACAATGCGCAATGGATTAGAATGTTTCACTGCACATCCCTTTATAACTTTGGTTTCACCCATCAAATTTATTTGGACAATGATTACCCAAATCTGTTGTCGATTTACCCAATATGGATTAATGATGCGGCATTAGATGCATCTCCGTCCACTTCCATCGTCATCCGCCACGTCTTAACTGCTTCATTTATTGCCCGATATGACCAGTTGATGCTCGTCGCGCTCACCGGTTTGGACATCGACCAAGCCCAAACCTTGTCGTTGTTTCATGAACTCAAACCTTGTCATTGTTTCATGAACTCAAACCTTGTCATAGTTCTGTCGAATTTTATTGTAAGATCCCCACCCATCCATCCAAGGCAAGGGAGGGAGCATGAAGCCAATCTATGGGGATTTTTAAACGAACTCATCCATTCATTAAATTCATAAAATTAAAAACCATTGTGTGCAGATGTGTTGTATTCAAGCAGAGAGGAAAAACTTCTGAAATGACATTGAATAAATGTTTATGTGTGTCAGTACCGGGGGCTTGATCAATTTAAGTGTTCTTTTGTCATTATTAATGTGAAGTTCTTTCTCTGTGTGGTATAGATGTCTTCTGCTTGAGTACATGGTTTTCGTAAACTTATATGTCATGAGGCTTCCTGCAAGCTTTGAATGTGTTGCTACTGCTTGCGGTCAATACCAACTGATATTGGTCGACTGCTAACTGACTCGACTTGACATAACTTACTTGACTCGACATGACTTACACTGGTCGGCAAGAAACCGACTCGATTTACAACTTTTATGAAAATACATGGTTCAATAAGCTTTGAACGTCCCTTTTTTCGACTTATTTTCAATGACCCGACGCTTTTTACAACATCATGGACACTTTTAGTACCGACCATATACCACCGAGCATAATTTACAAATCGAGCTTCGAGTTTCGACTATATGATAGTGACCCGACTACTTTGAATATTGACCATTTTTAAAATTACAAATACATTGACATACCGACTAGACTTACATATCGACCAAACATAAAATTTAAGAGTCGACCAAAATAGCTTCGACTACATATATACAAACAGTAACCCGACCATATTAAAGTGTTTCCTCTCTTGACAATTACCTTCGGCCATTTGATACTGACTATATTTAAAGACACAACCAATTGATGGTATCGACCATTCATCAATCATTTTACAGCTTATACATTATATAGACGTCTAAAATAGCCAGTTATGTCCTTGACTGGAACTGTCAGTGTACTCGGTCGACATCTCCTCAAAACATAATATATGGTAAATTATACACATAAACAATGCGATAACCTTATAGTCGGCATGAAGTCGTTCAAACTATGAGTCGACCAAAACTTATGCATAATGTATACACCAACCGCATAATAAATAGTCTCTTCCAAAACATTTCTCTACAGATTTTCAATTCATCATGACAGGTCATCGGCCAACAGCTTTTGGTGTACAGTCGCCAGGCGTATTGGTCGAAATGGTCATAAGGGAGCAAGTTTCTTCAACTCTTCCATACGTATAGACGAGCAGAGCAACCTCCTGAGAACAACATGTCCAACATGTTGCTGTCCGATAAGTTACATTTATTGACAATTTGCTAGCCGACAGGTTAGCTCTTACTCTATTGTCACGATTCTCAAGCCGGTTTCTTCAAAGAACAGGAGCATCAACTGACTACATCGATCGGTTGTTAACAGAAAAAATCGACAATGACTGGAAAAACTCGATGACAATATTTGCATCCTCGGTGAAGCTACATATTCATCTTGTAATCCGACTATTCACATCCACGGGGGTTGACTATTCCAGTTGATAAATTTCCAGAAGATTATTAATATTTCACTGTAGCAATCGTGGAGGTAGGAAGACAGTACATCGACGATGGCATTTGGATCACCAAAAAATTATATAAAAAGTCAAACGCTTTTACCAAAATATTGGGACGTCGAAGCCTCCAAGCCATCAATAGTTAATGAGCACGATAGCGGCATCGTCATTTTTGAGCATTTCTTGCAGGGTTCTTGATCGCTCCCATCGGCTTCCTTCTCCTCACGATCTTTTGCAGGTTCAAACCGGCTCCCTCTGCTGCTACTGTCACCCAGACCAGAAGAAGACGACAACGGTTCCTGATGTTGTATTCAAGCAGAGAGTATAAGCATACACACATATATATTCAAGACAAGAGATGAGTCGAATGCATCCAACTGTTTGTATTCATCTTGAACAATGTTATTTATACATCATATGTGTGGTTGGAGCGGTTGCACCCGCTCCAACGGCTTCCTTAACTACACTATTACCTAATAACTAATGACATTTAAGGAACCCGAAGGGTCCCCTCTAACAAGATGCAACTCAATTGAATATGCACAACGGAAATAAACAAATCATCCACACACATTTTATATGCATACAACATATCAAAAATAGTCATCAATCTAAACATTGCAGAAGTAAATGCATAGATAGCAAGACACTTATCTTTATGGTGAAATGGCCCCAAACAACTAGCTATGTTGCTGCAAAGTTCCTCCCAACCGTAGGTCTCTGCCCAACCTGTATTATTTCAGCACTCAGAGACCACCCCCGAGCTGGGAATGATATCTACAAGAAAAAGGGGACTCTCAAGCTCATCACAGCCCAAAGCAATGGATACCTGTTGTATTCAAGTAGAGAGTATAAGCATACACATAGATATATTCAAGACAAGAGATGAGTCGAATGCATCCAACTGTTTGTATTCATCTTGAACAATGTTATTTATACATCATATATGTGGTTGGAGCGGTTGCACCCGCTCCAACGGCTTCTTTAACTACACTATTACATAATAACTAATGACATTTAAGGAACCCGAAGGGTCCCCTCTAACAGCTCCCCCACCTCAAAATCTTTCTTCATCCCGAAGAAAACATTAACAGCCATGAACTGCAATTCCTTTAGTCTCTGTCAGCAGTTTGGTAGTGGCCAACCGAACCTTCTCACCCCTTCCTGCGGGATTCTCTTCCATGGTCCAGGAGCTTCTGGGCTTTGTTGCTCTGGAATTGCACCAACTCACCATCTACCTGAAAATTTTTGAAATGACACTGAATAGATGTTGATGTGTGTCAGCACCGGGGGGCTTGATCAATTTAAGAGTTCTTTTGTCATTATTAAACATGAAGCAATTTCTCTGTGTGGTATAGATGTCTTCTGCTTGAGTACATGCTTTTCATAGATTCAACTATCGTGAGGCTTCCTGCAAGTTTTGAATGTGTTGCTGCTGCTTGTGATCGATACCGACTAATATTGGTCAACTTGACTTGACTCGACATGACTGACACCAGTCGGCAAGAAACCGACTTGATTTACAACTTTTATGAAAATACATGGTTCAATAAGCTTTGAACATCCCTTTATTCAAACCTTCGACTAATTTTCAATGACCCAACTACTTTGAACATCGACCAAAATGACCCGACCACAAGGCAAGTGGTCGACCAAAAACAAAACATTACAATTTGTATATGTGGAACTTCGATCAAAGGGAAATTCCAACCATATGACTCAAACTACAAGTTCAACCATTTCTAAAAATTACAAATGATTTTACTCTGACCAAGAAAGAAAATATCAACTAAAATTTTAAATACTTGGCACCGACCAACTTTACATAACGGTCGACCACTTTTTAGAAGTATGTCGGCTCAACCAAGAGGGTTACGTACAACAATGACAGACAATGGTCGACAGGGTTACGAGTGGTCTGCTATGGTCGCTGCCCGTCGATTCACCATCCTCCACTACTATTCGAACTTCTTTAAAAAAAATGGTGGATAATCATCTTAACACGTCGACAACTTTTGGTTGACTGCATCTTTCTTTACGTAGATATATCTTAGCTTCCTTTCAGCAATTTGAAATAAACAATTCAACAGACTACTTGCTATAGATTTGGCGGCCCTTAGTCGACAGCTTCCTTCATTCCAATGGCAGTCTTTCTTATTTTGTCTACAATTGATAGACATAACTCTATTTAATCGACTAGCATCCATTGTTCTCGTCCAAAACAAATCAATACTTTTGTCGACTAAGGCTAGCACCCACATTATGACTCTAAGTCGACGACATGAAAAGATGGTAATAATTCAGGCGAACTAATGCATCATTCATCTTGAGTTATTCGCAGTGAACAAAATATTCCTTGCAGGCTTCTTTCAACGAGCTTTGATTAGAGATTGGTGACTCTTCCAGAATAATGAACAACGAGCATTAATGGTGATGACGATGGTACGAGCACTCGGAACAATAGTGCGTAGCAGTATGGGCAGTCTTTTAATAGTTTCTTGTAGGTTGCTTTCCACAGCACGCAGCTATCTTCCAGCTTTGATCCATCAAAGATTGAACACGCTAACCATCTTTTTTCTTTTATTCTTGCATGGATTCTTTCTTCTCACGATCTTTTGCAGGTTTGAACCGCTCCCTCTTTTGTTGCTGCTATCACCCAGCCAAAAGAGAACGGAAACGGCTCCAGATGTTGTATTCAAGCAGAGAGTATAAGCATACACACAGATATATTCAAGACAAGAGATGAGTCGAATGCATCCAACTGGTTATATTCATCTTGATAGGTATATTTATACATCTTACATGTGGTTGGAGCGGTTGCACCTGCTCCAACGGCTTCTTTAACTAGATTATTACATAGTAACTAAGGACAACTAAGGATCCTGAAGGGTCCCCTCTAACAATACCCATCTCAACCCCAACACTTCTTAACACACAGCAACTCAAAACTGAGCATGGATACTCATAACAACAAAATCACAATTTCTGGGCATGAAGAAAAACATTGGGCAACCAAAAATGAAATGGAAATTGGGGGATGACCCTGGGAGAACAAAACCGTTTCCAGAAAATGTTTGTGGGCACTCAAGGGACAAAAACGGCCTCCATAAACCCCAAATTCGTGGCTCCCTTCTTCCCAGCCATTGTGCAATACAAAAATGAGTTCCCAGGCATGGAAAAATGCAGGAGATAGATGAAAAACATGATGGGAAAAGCCCTAGCTAGATTAGACTGCGTAAGAGGGCAAAGGCTTGGCCATTCAAGGGCCAAAAAAACCTTCACACGGTCATTAACTGGCAGCAAGGAACCAACACAATTTTTGGGCAAAACCGTGACAGGTTGGCACCTGAAATTGACACATACACAGTCACACAATTGATGGGAACATTCAAAAATGATTTCCGAGGTAGGAGATAACAGCTAGGTTCACAAAAATGATTTTTCCACAAATGAAACCAAATCTAGAAATTCAAAAACATTTTTACAGCAATAATGGAAACAACAAGCTATCAAAATTATCTATTGAGCTTCCTAATGGATTCTCTTCTTTCCCCATAGTTCATCCATCACAAAAAACGCCCTTCTCATCTTGAAAACTAGTGAGTTTACAACGTACTCCATGAGAGAAACGCCCAGCAAGCTCCTAAAACGTGAGAGAGTGAATTCTGATCATGAATAATGGCTTGGGAAGGAAATGTGTGGGTGTTTTCTTTCCCAAGAAGGAGAAACACGATTTTCCATGAGGGTGGCTTGCCCATACTCGAATTTGGATAGCCATACCTCCCCAATCCCCAAGGCATTAACTACTTCAGCCAACTCTTGGGAGAAATGAATGATTGGGAACCAAAGTCAACATGGGTAGTTGATAGTTGATGGGTTCTCTCATTGACACTTGTCTTGACTTCATTGGCTCAAGGGTTTGAATATTTCCCTCCCAATTCCTTGTAATATCATGCCCCCATCTCTTGTTGCATTGCATAGCTAGTTGTGGGTATTTATATTAAAATGCATATTCACAATTCCCATGGCTCACTAGCACTTGGGTTAAACAATACCAACATACTTTCCTCTTCAAGGTCGAGTGTTCACTAGCGGGGCCTTGGCCTTGAGCTCCACTCTAGGAACCATACATAATATGCATACAATATTTACATTATAACCCAAAATATTACAAGGGTCAAAGTGGGGACGTGACAATCCCATCCCCTTGGAATAACACAGTCCTCGGTGTTCCAATTACTTAGGCATACATACATGTTTTATACATGACCAAAATTCACAAAATATGGCAAGTCTGTCCTGCATTTCATCTTTTTACTTTGAACCTTCAGGAACAAGCACTTTGGCTTCCACAAGCTACTCCTATTGGCTTTAATCTTCCAGTTCTGCAAGTGGGCGTTGCTCCATAACAATCCCTTCCCTTTATTTACCTTCCAGCTGATCTACAAGTCTGGAATTTCATGGATGCCATCTTTCTTGCTATCCTGACAACTATCTAAGGAATATTTTCAGCCAAATCAAATAGTTTTTGGTCTGCTGCCATGATCACGGTGCACGACTTGATCTCACTTTTCTCACCAGCAACACTTGGCTAGTAATAGCTGCAATCAATGGCTTTCGATTTCTCACCTATGAGATTCATCATGACAATTCTTGCTAGGACAAGTAGAACACAATTTAAAATTAGTCAATTATAAGCTCAATTGACATGGAACGTCCATGCTTTACTCATGAGACTTCCACACTTTCCTGCTTTCCCAACATACACATGAACTCATTCATGTTCATCCTTTCAAAGGAAAAATAACTATTTCAGCATTCACAATTAATTTCAAGCAATTAACACAATCTACTTCCAATCACGACATGCATTCAACAGTCCTTTGTTTCTGAAATGCAGCAATCAAAAAGGAAAGAGGAGAGTAAGAGTTTCCCCCTCTTAGTCTTGTTCCAATCCGAAGCCACACCATCACTTGTGGTTCTATGCTCCTTAGCCTCTTTCACCTCAATGTGAATGCTTGCCTTGCCCTTTCTTGGCTATGACACTTAGTGTCTAAGGTCTGTCTAATGCTTTTCAGCTAGGGAACCCTTCCCCATTGCTGCTTACGGAACCTTTGGCTGCTAGGACCCACACATGTCCACTAGCACCATCTTTCATTACTGCTCATACTGAGCTCTCTTTAGGACGGTCACATGTCCACATGCATCCTCCATATGCTTTCATAGTCCTTGCTTCCAGCAGTACCTACACTCAAACATTGAATCAATTCACGTGCTTAATGTATTTTCATAAGGTTTATCTCTAAACAAGAGTTTAAGAAATCATAATTAAATCATATACACACGTATATCATAAGCAAGAGTTGCAAGATAACCAAATACTTATCTGTATTGGATGTCTTCACTTTACTCCACAGGATCCTTCTATGCTTTACAAGCCTCGGATCACCTGTGGGGTGGATGCTTGGCCAGCACACATGCTACTCCACAACATCATCCGAATAGGCAATGCCGAGCCAGTACGCCGACTGGGTTTATCAGGCATCCCAAAAATTAGTATGCTAAGCCAGTACACCGACTGGGTTTATCAAGCATTTTAAAAATCAATATGCTAAGCCAATACGTCGACTGGGTTTATCAAGCATTTCAAAAATCAGTATGCTAAGCTAGTATGCCGACTAGGTTTATCAAGCATACAACGATCATTTCCAATCCATTTCATCGACTGGGTTTGTCAGGAAATAACACCCTTCACCAATACCTCCACAACATGCAAATAACCAATGCCAAGCTAGCACACTGACTGGGTTTATCAGGATTCCAATTTAACAACATGCCAAGCTAGTACGCCGACTGGGTTTATCAGGCTTCAAATTTAACAACATGCCAAGACAGTACGCCGATTGGGTTTATCAGGCATCCAATTTAACAACATGCCAAGCCAGTACGCCGACTAGGTTTATCAGGCATCATACAATTCTTCATCCACCCAAGAATGGCACTCCTTCTCCTGTGCAAACCAGCGGTTCCCTTTAGGAACTCTATAGGTGACTTTCTTGACTGCAAGTTAGCATGAGCCCACTCACACAAGGATGATACCTCTTCTTATTACACATCTCTTCGGGGCTGTCCATCCCTTCTGGTAATATTTCATGTGAGCATAGAAAGGTTATCGATTCCTATACAGTCCCTTTGCGTACCCTTCTTCACTTTGCCTCTTAATGTGCAGTATCAATCTGCATCTGTGTAGGCTGACAACACAAGAAGGATAAGCAAGCTCATCAGTATTGTTGTTCAATTTTGTAACCATAATCCATATCATTCACTATCAAGTATTAAAACACCAAGAATGCGTCCATTCCCTTAGGGTGTGGTCAATATTGAAAACCCTATCATGACCCAGCACCAGAAAAGGTGTGCACCCCCTTTCTGATGTGCGCCATGTAGGCCCTAATCATACTCAAGCAGTCTGCAATGATATAAATAAGATAGAGCATGCTCTGCATATTAACCCTAATAATTTAGACATGCATGTTCTTGTCTAGGGTCACAGAATACTCATTCATTTTGCAAATGTATCTCACATGCTTTATGGGCATAGCTTTACCATCTCACTCTCATGGTTTACCGACATGCGGTTTAGCTGAGATATTGTCAATGGCATTTCACCCGAAACCCATTTCCAAAGCATGGGGTCTTTCCCATCTAGTTTGGATTTTGTAGGCCATCACTCCTGGTCTTCCTGCAATGTGTCTTCCTGGCACATTTATCAAATAGCCAAACAGTTAGCAGCATTTAGCAATAAGCTTCAAGTATGATTGTTCCATAACCAATCACTAGCATTAATAATTAATTCAACATGAATTTGCAACTTTGTCTCCTACAGAAATTGATTTGTTTAAACATGAGGCCATCCTCATATTGTTTGGCTCTCGTAAGTGGTATCACTCTGTCCATTATGGTTTTACACTTCCTACCATACATGAACATCCACCTACAACATGTCCTCCTGACACAATTTATATAAGCCAAACAGTGATTAGCAATTATAAGCAAATTCTCAAATCTGAAATCTACAAATCTGGTTTCCTACAGAAATTAGATTTGCAATCATGAGATTATTCTCATAAATTTAAACCATAAAATTTTCAGATTTGTTTCATGCATACTTTACAACCATGAGAACCTTCTCATAGCCTTTGGCTTCTGGACATGGTAGATCCCAGTCTTTACTATGGACTTATCCTCATTGCCATACGTAAGACTGTTCTACCTGAAAACTAAAACTTTAATCAGCCAAACACATTGTGAGTATCTATGCATATAATCCTTTCATTACCACAACAGTCACTGAAGTGATCTCAGAATTATGACACTCAATAATTCAAACACCTTCAACTTTTAACATTTGAAATGCAATGAAATATATACATTCCTATATATGCATCATTGTCACAATAAAATTGCAAGACACAGTCACATTATCCATGCAATTTAAGTAAACTGTAAAAACTCATTACTTCACATTCCATGCAATTATGTCCTTCCAACAGAGCACTCTGGTAGCCCATCACATGTCTACCTTCTTCATGCAATCATTCTCCCACACCTCACCATACTCAGTAGGTTAACGTTCCCATTCGGGCACTCAATACCACATGCAAACAATTCAACATAGTTTAAACATAGTGAAGGTATCTCACCAAATCCTCTTTCAACATTCATGCAATTAAGCACAATTAACCATTTCCTGCATGGCTTTTATTAACATCACTTGATGTTACCTAATCTATTGGTCTCTTACCAAGGCTACTCAGTCCTTTTTCCAACATCATGATCACAGATTTGTTGCACCATCCTTTCTTCATAAGGTCGTTGGTCACGTGCAACAACGTCATCAACTTCTTTAGCCATGCTTTAGTTGCCTTTGGTCCTATAACCAATGCGAACACAACTGATTATTAGCAACCACAATCATTATTTTAAGTGGCTCATTGCATATGTAAAACCTCGCAAAACATTTTCACATGCACTGTGCAATGTTTATTGATATGCCATCTAGTGCATATTCATCTATGTAATCCTTTGCATTTTTAACATTCTTATGCCATAGTTTATATGCATGACAATTTCATAATTATAAATACAATAGTAAAACAGGGCTTAAGGAATTCTCCCTTTCCAATCCCTCATCGTAACATGGAGTTCCTCCTCTATATCATAGCTGATCCTTTTCTTAGCATTCCTACCAAGAATACGAGCAACCATTAGCTATGATCTTCTCGTGAATTAGCAATTCAACATATACATATGTGTAATCATTCATTCCTGATATTTTCCAAATATGAAATTCTTATGCTATAAACAAAAATAATTTAAGGTGAGGAATTTCCCTTTATTCCTCCATAATGGATATTACAACCCATTACTCTCACTGAGATTCCACGACCCCTTCTATGGAATTTGTTCGGGTACACAGGGTACTACCAAAGGACCGAACACCAAGAGAAACCACTTCACACAAACAGATCACAAATCAACACACCGATGTTTTGACGTGGTTTAAACCCTCTTGATGGAAACACTCCATGGCCCCGGCCAAATAGCTTCTACGGGACAATTTATTATGCAAAGAAAGAAAGTTACAAATGAGCTTCTCATAATCGATCAACTAAACAATGACCCTCCATGCTCTTTAAATAGAGATCATGGACCAATCGGGTGTTAAGCCATGGATCAAGGTTAGGTTTGATCTAAGAGAAGTTGAGCCGTCGGATCACTCTATGTCGGAAACATATCGTGACCATCGGTTTAAGTATTTACAAATGCATACTAATGCATACTAAAGAAACACACTATCCCTAACGGATATATTACACAAGTTGATCTTAACTAACTCCTAAGTGTCTAAATATCCTAACATCCCCCCTTAAGAACAACTTGGGATAGGATTGAAAGATTTACAAAAGTGACACTATTAGGAGAAGGAAGGAGGCATTAGAGCCTATCCCCCCTTAATGACAAGTTCCTGAACTCCTAACATAGATCGAAGTTTAGAAAACTTCGCTTCTGTAAGAGACTTGGTGAAGATGTCTGCAACTTGATCATCTGTAGGGAAAAAGAGCACTTCAAGAACACGATCATGAACAAGATTTCTGATGAAGTGCATATGTAGCTCAATGTGTTTGCTGCGTTGATGTAGAACTGGATCTTTGGCAAGCTTGATGGCACTTTGATTGTCGCACCAAAGTGGAGTAAGCTGCTGCTACTCGAATCCAAACTCTGAAAGGATCTGTCGAAGCCATAAAGCTTCCTGACTGGCATTAACTACTGCTCGATATTCTGCCTCTGCTGAAGAAAGATGTTAGAACAGTAACCACACTTAGTACCATAATCCATAAATTTTTAATTGCCCATGTGCTTAATTAAACCATGTTTTGGATTAAGTGACTATAGTTGGTCAAAAACCCACTTTTGAGAGTGTTCACACCCACTTCCAAGCAAACCAGTTCACCCAGCCTCCTGTTTTGTCCACAAGTGCGCCCTCATTTATTGCTGGTGTGCCCTCTCTCCTTGTTTTGGGGAATTTTAGTTGACCAAGGGCGCTAGGGTGGATTTTTGCCCATTTTTGGCTAGATTTGGAGAATTTAATGCTCCCTTGGGCCCCTAAACCTCCTCTACTTGCTCACCCACGCCTGCCTTGAGCTAATTAATGACCCAGCATGCTTCAGCCACCTCCACACCGGAATTCGTGGCTGTTTGGGGTGATTGGGATTGAGTTGGACCCACCTAGGGGGGATTGAGGCCAATTTGGCATTGATGACTTGTACACTCAGCTTGAGCCACCTAATGCTCTCGATTTTCTCATGGATGTAATAAAAACCTGTTACTAACATTTTCACATGTTAGACAGTCAGTTAATCAAAGGTTTTCAGCATACATTGTGTGTAAAATTATCATCCTTTTCAAGTTTTTCCACTGTATTTGCAAATTAATTCGATTTTGTGAGGTTCTCCATAGCTCCTAGATCTTCTGTGATCAAAATACTCACATAGTATCAGAGCCATCGTGGAGTTAGTGAGTTGCAGGTCAATATTGAGCATTGAACTGCACTCTAGAGAGGATTTCCAGACAAAAATTGAGTGTTTTTTGCAGGTGTTTCAGTAGTTTTCTCACCATTAACGCAGCAGTCATGGAATCAAACCAAATGTTGCTCACACCCTTCAATTTTTTCGATTGGAAGGCTGAGATGGTTATCAAGCTGAGATCTAAGGGTCTCTACAGAGTAACCATGGGCACAGAAGTGGAGCCAAATTCTGCTGTGGAGAAAGCAAAGTACTACAATCGACTTGATGAAGCTTATGGATTGCTATGCCTGAGCATTTCAAGGGAACTCTTGTTTCATACAGACAGTTTGACAACCCCCAATGAAGTATGGGTGAAGCTAGAATCACTCTTTGGGAAAACTGATGAACTGAGAGGCCACCAGCTTGAAAACGAGCTCATTAGCTTGAGCCCAGCGCATTTTGAAACCATCCAGGAGTTCTTCACGAAATTCAAGTCACTGGTGCTTCAACTGCAACAATGTGGAATTGTTAAGAAGGAGGAACAACTGATTCTGTCCATCCTTTCGAAGCTAGGCCCAGAGTTTTCAGTATTTGTTAGCACATTTCACTCAGCCAAAATGACCCTTCGAAATTGGCAAATGCCATCACTAGCTACCTTCATGGAGTGTCTCACTCAGGAGCAGGATAAACTAGTTCAGATGGGCACCATAAAATCAAAGGACCAAGCATTGGCAATGGGTGTTTCAAATGCAAGCAAAGGGAAGTAGAAAGCCAAGAATTCGAAGCAGCAAGAGAAGAGAAAGTTTGACAAGACCAAGTCTGCAGATGGGGGTTCGAATCTGTCAAAGGAGAAGGACAAGAAGGGAAAGGAAAAGACCAAATTCACCTATTTTCATAGGGGATGGCATCCAGAGAGCTCATGTATGAATAAAACCATTGACTCAATGGCGCAGCTGCTGGAGAAGAACAACATCCCAGTCCCTGAGGGCGCAAGGAAGAAGGAGAGCACCTCAAACCCTGACAATAAGGAGAAGTGTCATGCTTTGGTAGCAGGTACTTCGAATCCCTCTTCCTTCATCATTGATTCAGGAGCTTCCATACATATGGTTTCATCCAGAGAGCTCTTCTCCTCTATGCATTCGAATGGTGGCCCAACAGTTCGAATGGGAGATGATTCAAAAATCCAGACCAAGGGGATTGGTAGGATTGACATGGAGCATGTCTATTTCAGTGATGTGCTCTATGTACCTTCATTGGCTGCAAATTTTCTATCAGTCTATCAAATGACCCATACAGGAGATTCCAAGAGAGTGACATTCACTCCAGATTTAGTAGAAATCTCAGAAATTTCCTCAAATCAAGTTGTGGCAGTAGGGTATGCAGATCATGATGAGAGAATGTACAAATTCTCAAATTTCATTCCAAATTCTAGTGACCAGGCTCTTGTCTCTCATGCCAACGAGACCTCCAAGTTGTGGCATGAAGGATTTGGCCACATGAACTACAAATATCTCCAGCAATTGCACAAGGACGAGATGGTGGAAGGGCTTCCAGAAATCAGATCATCAAATGGTGCATGCATTGGGTGTGTAGTTGGAAAGCATCCTGAGCGCAGCTATGAGAAGGGAATGGCAAGGAGAGCCACTCAACCACTTGGATTGGTACATTCATACCTCATTGGTCCTCTTCCCACTCCATCATATGGTGGATCAAGGTATGTACTTACATTCATAGATGACTACTCTCGATTCTGCTAGGTTTACTTCCTTAAATTGAAGTCAGAAGTGTTTGAGAAACTGAAGATTTGGAAAGCCCTAGTGGAGAACCATAGTGGTCATAAGATAAAGATCCTTAGGACTGATAATGGAAAGGAATATGTGAATAATAACATACAACACCTTTGTGAGGAATGTGGCATCCAAATGCAACATTCAATCCCCTACACACCTCAGCAGAATGGTGTGGCAGAGAGGAAAAATAGATCTCTCAAGGAGATGGCTACTTGCATGATTGAAGCTAGGGATCTAAGCCCTAAGCTATGGGCTGAAGCCATCAATTGTGATGCTCATATTCAGAACAGAGCCTTTCACAAATCAGTCAAAGGAAAAACCCCCTATGAGGCATGGTTTGGCCAAAAACCAAATGTGTCAAATTTCAGGATTTTTGGGTCTAGAGCATGGGCTCGAATTCCATCAGAAAAGAGGAAGGCTTTGGAGCCACAGAGTAGGGAATGTATCATGGTTGGATATGGTGAGGACACAAAGGGCTACAAGCTCTTTGACACATCCACACTTAAAACTTTCATTGAGAGAAGTGTGCAATTCGAAGAAGAACCAATTCCAGATTTTGAGCTTGCACCGGGGGAAAGCTCCTCTCCTCCACACCTTAATGAGATTCGTGATGATTCCACCTCTGATTTTTCTGATATTGCTGAAGATGACATGGCTGAAGATGACATTGCTGTACATGAGTCACCATCAAGGCCCAAGTGGGCTGAGAAAATCATACAAGATGCAGGTGAATTGGCAGGCAATCCCCAAGATCCTAGGAAGACTAGATCTCAAACAATCAATGCTTCCTTTGCAAATGAAAGTGAACTTGCTGATCACTGTTATATGATGATTGGATCTGATCCAACATCATATCAGGAAGCTCATCATGATCCAAGGTGGAGAGCAGCAATGCAAGAAGAATTCCAGTCTCTCAAAGAGAACAAAACATGGGATTTGGTGCCTCTTCCTCCCAAGAGGAAACTTGTGCAATGTAAGTGGATTTTTCGAACCAAACCTGTTGCTGATGGTTCTGATCTGAAGTATAAGGCTAGGTTAGTGGCTAAGGGCTACTCACAAATCCATGGTGTGGATTATACAGAGACCTTTGCACCGGTTGCAAAGATGGATTCAATTAGACTAGCTCTAGCCATGGCAGCTAGTAAAGGTTGGGAAGTTCACCACATGGATGTCAAAAGTGCATTCTTGCATGGTGAGCTACAGGAAGAGATATATATGCAGCAGCCTGAAGGATTCCAAGAGGATCCCACACTTGTATGCAGGTTGAAGAAGTCACTCTATGGACTCAAGCAAGCCCCCAGGGCTTGGTATGCCAAAATGGATGCTTTTTTGCTCTCAATTGGTTTCTGTCGATGCAAGTCTGATCCAAATGTTTATTTGTAGCATTGTGATGGTAATTTGCAGGTCATTGTACTGTATGTTGATGATCTCTTAATTACAGGGAGCTGCACCAAACAAATTGGCTCAATTAAAGCTTCTTTGCACAGTGAATTTGCCATGAGCGACCTAGGATTGCTAAGGCAATTTTTGGGTTTGGAAATTGAGCAATCAGAGAGAGGTATATTGCTGAGTCAACCTAAGTATGCTTCAGACCTGTTATTAAAGTTTAAAATGGCTGAATGTAAGGCAGCCAAGTGCCCATTCCTTTCAGGCATAAAACTAGGTGAATTTGAAGACTCTCCATTGGTGGATTGTACTCTCTACAGGCAGCTAGTCGGAAGTTTGTTGTATCTTACACATACAAGACCTGATTTGTCTTATGCTGTAAGTGCTGTAGCAAGGTATATGCAGCAGCCACATGAGATCCATTGGAAGGCAGCCAAAAGGATCCTTCATTATGTCCAAGGAACAAAGAACTTTGGGGTACACTATGCAGCTGGTTCTTCACTTCAACTAGCTGGATTTTCTGATTCCGATTGGGCGGGAGATCCCATCGATAGAAAGTCCACTTCAGGTTTTGTGTTTATGTTTGCTGAAGGTCCTATTTGCTGGTCAAGCAAGAAACAGCATACAATTTCTCTTTCATCAGCAGAGGCCGAGTACAGGGCAGCAGTGAATGCAGCCACACAGTGTGTTTGGTTGCAAGGCATTCTTCGGGAGTTTGGTGTTGCTATTGATTCTCCAACCAATATTTGGGTGGATAATCAAAGTGCCATCAAGATATCTACTGATCCAGTACAGAGGAAAAAAACAAAGAACATTGAGATCCACATGCATTACATTCGGGGCTTGGTGCATGACAGGGTGATTTCATTGCAGTATTGCCCATCCACCGAGCAAACTGCAGATATTTTCACCAAGTGCTTTACTGAGAAGACCTTCACTCACCTGAGAGCTTTGCTTGGAGTGAGTGATGGATGGTGATTGCTGCAATTTAATTGCAGGTTCAGCCCCATGTCCATTTTTGAGGGAAGTTTTTATCCCATGAGGTTTTACTTCTTTTCCTCGGTTCATATGGACAAATAAAATTTATGTTTGTATTGAGGTGACTTGAGCCTTTGTTGCCAAGGCCTCCCACTTATCTTTCATGAGATGTACAAAGTTATGGTTAATGGGGGGTGTTAGAACAGTAACCACACTTAGTACCATAATCCATAAATTTTTAATTGCCCATGTGCTTAATTAAACCATGTTTTGGATTAAGTGACTATAGTTGGTCAAAAACCCACTTTTGAGAGTGTTCACACCCACTTCCAAGCAAACCAGTTCACCCAGCCTCCTGTTTTGTCCACAAGTGTGCCCTCATTTATTGCTGGTGCACCCTCTCTCCTTGTTTTGGGGAATTTTAGTTGACCAAGGGCGCTAGGGTGGATTTTTGCCCATTTTTGGCTAGATTTGGAGCATTTAATGCTCCCTTGGGCCCCCAAACCTCCTCTACTTGCTCACCCACGCCTGCCTTGAGATAATTAATGACCCAGCATGCTTCAGCCACCTCCACACCAGAATTTGTGGCTGTTTGGGGTGATTGGGATTGAGTTGGACCCACCTAGGGGGGATTGAGGCCAATTTGGCATTGATGACTTGTACACTCAGCTTGAGCCACCTAATGCTCTCGATTTTCTCATGGATGTAATAAAAACCTGTTACTAACATTTTCACATGTTAGACAGTCAGTTAATCAAAGGTTTTCAGCATACACTGTGTGTAAAATTATCATCCTTTTCAAGTTTTTCCACTGTATTTGCAAATTAATTCGATTTTGTGAGGTTCTCCATAGCTCCTAGATCTTCTGTGATCAAAATACTCACAAAAGAGAAAGAGCTTGTTGTTTCTTACAAGCCCAAGTAATAGGTCTAGATCCCAGACTGAAAACATAACCTACAGTAGACTTTCGATCATCAGGATCGCCGGCCCAATCTGAATCAGTGAAACCAACCAACAAAGGTTTCCCCCCTGTACTGTAATGAATCCCAAACTGAACTGTACCTCGAATATATCGAAGTATTCTTTTAGCTGCTTTCCAGTGACTTTCATGAGTTGTCTGCATATAATGGGCAACTCGACCAACGGAAAAGGAAAGGTCAGGACAGGAATGAGTCAAGTATAAGAGACTGCCAACAAGCTGACGATACAAGGTGGCATCGACTTCAGGTGAAGTACAAGTGGCAAAAATTTTGACTCCAGACTGGAAGGGAGAAGGGGTTGGTGTACAATCTTCCAGGTGAAAGCGACGAAGAAGGTCACAAGTATACTTAGACTGAGAAAGAAAGATTCCTTCTTTGGTTTGCAGGACTTGGAGACCAAGAAAATAATGCAAATGTCCTAAGTCTGATATTTCAAAATTTTGTTTAAGATTGGATTTCACATGGGTTATAAGCTTAGGGTCACTACCAGTAAGAATAAGGTCATCAACATATAGAACAAGTATGATGAGATGGTTTCCTACTTTCTTGGTATAGACATTGGGGTCAGAATGGCATCTAGAAAAACCAGTGTCAAGGAGAAAGTTATCCATTTTGGCATACCAAGCTCTAGGAGCTTGCTTAAGGCCATATAAGGATTTCTTAAGGCAGCAGACAAGGCTAGAGTTATTCGGAACATAGCCAGGAGGTTGTTCCATGTAAATTTCCTCCTGTAAATCACCATGTAAGAAGACAGACTTGACATCCATTTGATGAACTTCCCAGTTGTGTAAGGCTGCAAGAGAAAGAACAAGGCGGATGGAGTTCATTTTTGCGACAGGAGCAAAGGTTTCATTGTAGTCAATCCCTTCAACTTGGGAAAAACCTTTGGCAACTAACCTTGCCTTAAGTCTTTCAACACTTCCATCTGATGCATACTTAGTTCTGTAGACCCATTTACATCTGACAAGTTTTCTTCCTTCTGGAAGAGGTACAAGATCCCAAGTATTTTTCGCCATTAAGGAACGATATTCTTCATCCATGGCTGCATCCCAATCTGGATTCCCTAAAGCTTCTGCAAAAGTTTCTGGATCATGATTCTCGGAAACTTGAGCCAAAAGAGAAGAGGCTTGCTGAAACTGAGAACGTGTTCGACATTGATCTCTAGGATCACCGACAAGATCACCAGCTGCATCACATGTTGAATGGACCCATCGAGGAAGCACTTGTGCTGGTGAAACTGGAGGAACATGAGTAGGAGGAGGTGGATTTTCATCCTCACTGTCATCATCAGAAACTGGAGTTGGAAACCTGTCAAGGAAGTTGGAAGAAGAAGAAGAAGGCACAAACGCCGAATCAGGCTCGCAGGCCAAAGATGGCACAATCGCCGAGTTAGGCTCGCAGGCCAAGAGATTTTCATCAAATTTAACATCTCTTCTAATGATTATAGCATGAGAATGTGGTTGAAGAAGTCTATAACCTTTTACATCTTCAGAATATCCAACAAATATGCACTTTTCACTTTTGGGCTGCAATGCTTTCCGTTTTTCATCCAGAATGTGAGCCCATGCTTCACTACCAAACACACGAAAGTGACTTACATCAGGTTTAATTTTACTCCATGCTTCTTCCAGTGTTATACCTTGTAATGCTTTTGTGGGGGTGCGATTAACTATGTAATTTGCACAATTTATGGCTTCAGCCCAAAATTGAAGACTTAGTCCCTTAGATTGGATCATACAATTAGCCATTTCTTTTAAAGTGTGGTTCTTCCGCTCAGCTACACCATTTTGTTGCGGTGTATATGGAACAGTGTGCTGTTGTTGGATGCCTTGTCCAGTGCAGAAAGTAGTGAACTGTTTGTTAACATATTCTCCTCCATTATCATATCTTAACTTAATAATTTGATGACCAGATTGTTTTTCAACAAGGGCCTTGTAGGCCAAGAACATGTTAAATACTTCGCTCTTAAGTTTTAGGAAATAAACCCAAGTGCGTTTGGTGTAATCATCAATGAAAGTTAAGAAATATTTGAAACCAGAAAAGGAAGCAGATGGAAGACGACCACACAAGTCACTATGCACAAGCTCCAAGGGAACTGAGGCGTGCCAAGAGGCACATTTGTCAAAACTGTCCCGATGATGTTTTCCGAGTACACAACTGGAGCAAACACCATCCTTGCAAGATACCATCGGAAGACCTGTCACCATATTTTCTTTACATAGCTGTTGCAATGAGCGATAATTTAAGTGACCAAATCGCTCATGCCAAAGTTTGCTCAAGTTATCACTATGAGCAACAAAAACTGAAGGGAAAGGTGATGACCCAAAGTTGTTAAACTTGTACAACCTGGTAATATCATCAACAATTCCGGTAGCTAGGACTTGTTGAGGATCTTTAAAATCCTTGATTACAACTTGGTGAGGTGTAAAGGTCACAGTTTTACCTTCACCAGAATGAGTGATCTGATAGACTGATAACAAATTGCGGGAAATTCTTGAAACACATAGTACATCACTAAAATGACCATTATCTACTGGAACTATTCCAGCTCCTACAACACTTAGAGATCTATCATCACCAACAAATATTTGTTTGGTGTTACATTCATGCATAGTAGAAAAGATGGCTTGATCCTTAGCCATATGATAAGATGCTCCAGAATCAATGAGCCATTCATTTGAAGTAGAAGAAGAAGATGCATTATAAGAATAACCAGAAGCACAAAGTGCATGTCCATGAGAGGCAGATTCTGAAGGCGAATCTAGGCTGATGTGGTGCTTCTTCATTGCTGCTTCCAAGGCTGCCATCTTCTTGAAACACTTAGATTCATCATGATTATCTTTCCCGCAATAGTTGCAATGATGTTCAGTATTCTTGCCTTTTGGCTTGGATCCTTTGTCATTTTTTAAAGAAGGAGCTGACTGAGAGGGTTTGGGACCCTTGTTTGACTTATTAGTGCAAAAATTTTGTTTCTTGGGAGGCTTGGACTTTTCTTTCTGTTGGGACAATAAGGCTTTCCCAGATGTATCTACATTGTTGATTATTCCAAGGTGAATGAGTTTATCTTGTTCTCTATTCAAAGAATCACAAAAGGATTCAAGACTAGGCTCTTGATAGCTAGTTGCATTCAAGGATGCTTTCATGGAGTAAAATGTAGATACAAAAACAGAATATGCAGGTCCAAGTTTGGAAAGAATATGATAAATGCATTGTTTGTCTTCCCTCTCAATCTTACATTCTGCACATAAGAGTTTAAGAGTTTTGTACTTAGATAAATAATCTTGAATGCATGAAAAGTCACTTGGATTTAAAGAAATCAACTCATTTTCGAGTTGGTGACCTCGAATTTCATTGTGTTTACCAAACACAGATTTCAACTTGTCCCAAGCAGCATTAGGTTCATCAATTCCAGATATGTGGAATCAAAAATCAGTAGAGATTGACATCCCAATCAATCCACGAGCTTCATCACATCTATTTGCCCATTTTATTTTCTTATCATCATCAGTGGGTTATTTTTCTTTCCCTGTGGTAATTCTGAAAAGTCCCCTACTTCGTAGAACATCCTCCATACGAGATTTCCATGAGAAATAGTTGGAACTGTTAAGTAGAATATCACAAGGGGCGGCCATATTTGTAAATTAATGGCTATAAAAGTAGAAACCAATAGTCTGGATGTGAAGATCTCGAAAAAATAGGCGGTTTAAAAAAAAACGACACTGAAAACTGACTCTGTATGATGAAGTTATGCTTGAACAAAGAAACTTTTGAAGATGTCCCCAAGAGTGATGTGGCAGCTAGAGAATGTTCAGCAAAAAAAAAGAACCCCCCTCTTCCCAAGATGAACATTTTGACAATCACTTTACAAGAAAGTTGTTTTAAGTGAACCACTTTTGTAAAATAAGTGATTTCACTTTTACAATGATATTACTTTTAAATAGTGCATGCACTTTTTCTTTTAAAAGTAACTTTCTAAGACTTGAACTCAAGACCTATTAAGGAATAAAGCAACTTTGAACCAAGTGAGCTAGATTAAAAGGTATGTAAAATATGGGAATGAGGAAGGGGGCTTCTTTTTTTCTTTTTTTTTTCTTGCTCGGTTTGCGTGCTTGCCCTTTTTCCTGCAAAACAAACCACAAATCGAAACAAAAAAAAATTTCCATACTTGTGGAGTTAGATCTTGTTAACTTGCCCGGAAAGTCTACATTTTCTCTCTGTTTCAGATTTGTCAAGATCGTGCAAGCTGCACGGCAAAGAGCATATGCAGCCGAGAAAAACCCTTTCCCTTTCTGTTTCTGATTTGCCGAGATC
Organism: Larix kaempferi; assembly: GCA_027924585.1. Taxonomy (NCBI): domain Eukaryota; kingdom Viridiplantae; phylum Streptophyta; class Pinopsida; order Pinales; family Pinaceae; genus Larix; species Larix kaempferi. Next base: position 8,884,784 of record BSBM01000091.1, on the reverse strand, counting down.
GCTCAAGGTGCACGGCAAAGAGAATACGAAGACGGGAAAGCAAAAATCCGAACCAAAAAAAAACTAACAGTAAAAAAGATGAAATATGAGATTTTTTCCTTTCAAAAAACGAAATAAAAAAAAAATGCGTCACTGTAACATTATACCTTCAGATCTGATGAAATACGCATTTCTGGAGCAACCGGGAACCGTTTTCGATCAAACGAAAACTATTTCCCAATGGAAACGATGCTCCGGATGCAATGGAATACCTCCCATGGCCTAGAAATACACAGAAATACCATAACTAGAAACCCTTTCGAGTTTCAGCAATAGCAGTTCAAGATCTAGATCATAACCGGAAGCGGCACTTCATAAAAGCTCTGATACCATGTTCGGGTACACAGGGTACTACCAAAGGACCGAACACTAAGAGAAACCACTTCACACAAACAGATCACAGATCAACACACCGATGTTTTGACGTGGTTTAAACCCTCTTGAGTGAAACACTCCACGGCCCCGGCCAAATAGCTTCTACGGGACAATTTATTATGCAAAGAAAGAAAGTTACAAATGAGCTTCTCATAATCGATCAACTAAACAATGACCCTCCATGCTCTTTAAATAGAGATCATGGACCAATCGGGTGTTAAGCCACGGATCAAGGTTAGGTTTGATCTAAGAGAAGTTGAGCCGTCGGATCACTCTATGTCGGAAACATATCGTGACTGTCGGATTAAATATTTACAAATGCATACTAATGCATACTAAAGAAACACACTATCCCTAACGGATATATTACACAAGTTGATCTTAACTAACTCCTAAGTGTCTAAATATCCTAACACAATTCCTGCTTCTCATCCCAAGCATAGAGAATGCATTTCACACTTTCAACGACTGTCTCCGGGGAACGACAGGGGTCGAGGGGGCTTACCCCCTTGTGGCTTCCCTACGCCACTGTAGAGCGGGTCGAGGGCAGCGCCCTCATTTTTTTTTTCACGCAATCTGACGCACGAGTTAAAAGATATTTTTCCATTTTCGGGCACCTGAAATTCACTGAAAAACTATTGTATTTTCCCCTGTTTTCGGCGGACTTAACATCTTCTTCCCCAACCGTGTTGTAGCCACTAAGGCTAAAATCGTCGCCCGCGTCGCAGATTTTAGGGCTAAAATCGTCGCCCGCGTCGCAAATTTTAGGGATAAAATCACCGCCCGCGTCGCAAACTTTAGGGCTAAAATTGCCGCCTGTGTCGCAGATTTTAGGGATAAAATTGCCGCCCGTGTCGCAAACTTTAGGGCTAAAATCATTGCCCACGTCGCAGATTTTATGGATAAAATTGCCGCATGTGTCGCAACTTTCGCAAAATTTCGCCAAAGCGCATCGCTGGAACTGAACTTAACTCGCCGATTGTGTCGCGCTGATTTAGCTTAAAAAGTGTCGTTGTGTCTCGAAAGATAAGGCTAAAATTAGTCTAACTTTAGCTGCCGCGCGCGCAGAAAGTTTACCTAACTTTCGTCGCCACCCGCACAAAAAGTTAGCTTAACTTTCGCCACCGCCACAGCCCTTAGGCAAAATTTTGGAAAAAAAAATTCTATCTTTCGACGTCGAATTAACAACTATTTCATCGACTGTGTCGCGAAAGATAAGGTTAAAATTAGTCTAACTTTCGTCGCCCCGCGCGCAGAAAGTTAGCCTAACTTTCGTCGCCGCGCGCTCAAAAAGTCAGCCTAACTTTCGCCCGCACCCAGAAAGTTAGCTTAACTTTTGCCGCCGCCACAGCCCTTAGGCAAAATTTTGAAAAAAAAATTCTATCTTTCGGCATCGAATTAACAACTATTTCGCCAACTGTGTCGCAAAAGATAACCTTAACTTCTGCGCCCGCAAGCCTTCGTCGCTGCAACCACGTCATAGGTTTTAAGGCTAAAATCGTTGCCACGCGCAAGCCTCCATCGCAACTTTTAAGCCTAAAATTTCCGCCACGCACAAATTTTAAGCTTAGATCCGCCACCAGTGTCGTAGAATTTGACATTACTTTTGCTGTTGAATATTGTAACTTCAAAGAATATTATATTTGTACTTTATTATTCCGGAGATGTTTCATTCCTCCGTGAAGATCTTATTGTATATCCGGAGATGTTTATTCCGCCGTCGGAATGTGGTAACTCGGGTTATTAGAATTCCCTAGTAGGGGTCGGCCCTGTATGTGTTATGTGGGTCAAAGGGTTATTAGACCACCCTAGAGGGGTCGGCTCAGTTAGTTGTAGTGGGGTATTTAACCTATTGGTTAAATACGAGCCTACGTGTACTTGTGTAAAATACATATCAGAGTAGTGTATAAATAGAGGAGGTGTGTTCCTCATTATACACACTCACTCACTTGAGAAAGGCGCATTTGTGGAGGAGAGGTCTGCTATGGAGGAGAAGGAGCTTATGCTCAGGGTTTGCATCTTTGTATATTGCTGGTCATCTATATTGAGGAAGCTTTGCTGGGTTTTCTACCCCATGAGGGTTTCCCAGGATAAATCTCTGTCTCTTGTGTTTATGCTATGCTTGTTGTTTCTTCAGTGATCCTGTATATGCTATTATTGTGAAATGGAATGTAATGCTGCTATTTTCTGTCTTAGCATATTGAATTTTAACATGGTATCAGAGCTAACCTGAAGGAAGACAAGGTATGGCACTAAAGACACTTGCTTTACTTACGACAATTTGAAGGTTAGGGTTTTACATAGCAAAAACCAGTCATCGTAGCACTTTCGCTATAAATCCGTTTTGGCGAACGTTTCGGATCTGAAATTGTTACAGGACGAAGATAAGATCTCCAGGTACCTTGTTTCCAAAGGACAACCTCTAATTCGTTGTACTTTGTGATTTATGATCTGTACAATATAGGGTTTCTGCCTCTTCCAGATCTGAGTCAAAATCAGGTGACCTTGGGAAAAAGGTCATAACTTGGGCTAGGAAGCTCCAAATGAAATTTCGTGAAAAGTGACAGGTAGTACACAGACTGTACTATCTCAAAAAACTTTTTCAGAGGCCGAAGTTGAACCAGTGACACGTGGAACTCCGTACAAGTTCGCTCTCCTGTATTATCCCATAAACAGGTCACGTTGCGACACTTGGCATAACTCTCTCTCAGAGAATCCAATTGAGGTCAGACCTATCAGGATGGAAACATAACAGGCCGAGCTATCTCAGAAAACTTTTTCATAGGCCGAAGGTCAAACAGTGACACGTGGCACGCCGTACAAGTTCGCTCTCCTGTATTTTCCCAAAACAGGTCACGTTGCGACATTTGGCATAACTCTCTCTCAGAACATCCAATTGAGGTCAGACCTGTCAGGATGGAAAGATAACAGGTCAGGCTATCTCAAAAAACTTTTTCAGACCCTGTGGATCAAAAATTTCGGAGTTACACCAGAAACAATCAGGTACATATTTCTGTCAAAACAGAATTATGTTTTGGTACCTTCATTCATGGCTTCCGGAATTTAGGGCTTTGAAGAAAGTTGGAATTTTTGTAATCGGAGACCACGGCTGGATGCTACTCATCAAAATAGAAATTTAGAGACCAAGATCAGAATTTTTGGTTGGGTAGAAGGCCGGGCTTGATTAGACCCTAGTTCGGGACTTTGATCAGAAAAGTGGAAAATTAGGGCTTCTGTAAAAATGGGAATTTTTGAAATCTGTGACCACGGCTGGAAGCTCCTCAGAAAAATAGAAGCTTAGAGCTTTGGATCAAACTTTTTGATGGGGCAAAAGAGTGGGCTTCATCAAACCCCAGTTCAGGGTCACGTCCAGTGAATCCGAAAGTTTCAAAGGCAAAATTGAGGAGTAAAACTTTGCAGTTTTCAAATTCTAAATATATCAGTTTGATCAGCTCATCAAGGCGCATATTTCTATCCTTTCGGAACTTTGAAATTCAAAGTTTGAATTTTTGGGGTTTCTCTGACAAACCCATATCCAGCTCCAGGTCCAGTTCTTGCAAATCAAGTGGATAGGGTTAATCCTAGAAGAAGATGGATTGGTCATCTACATAAGTGAAGGAGTTCATGTTTCAGAGGGAGATGAGGCTAAGGCTTTACATAAGGAGATTACAAGCGATCTCGACAGGTATGACTCATCGAGGTATGTTTTGAGATTTGTTCATGATTAAGTTTATGGTATGTTTGTCTTCATGTTATTACAGTTAGTACAATCTTGATTTTAGATTTGTTGTTTCACCTTAACAAAATTATGAATGCATGATAGAAGATATTCATTGGTTAGGGTGTTGACACTTATGATTGTACTAATGCATTATGGTGTTGTGTGAGGTTGAGGTTGTCTGCTAACAAGATACAGGTACATCACAAAAGACAAATCAGGCTCCATGACCATGAAAACATGAAGACAAAGACTCATCCATAATCTCTGTTCTACTTACGAGGTATGTATGACTTTGTTATATTATGCTTAACCTATGAGACATGCAGGTTCTAGCTCAGGATCTCTAAATCATTGAAGAGATTGTTTAGGTATGTTGTACATAACTAAGTAGGTATACTAATCCAGGTATGTTTCCCATGAATCTTACCTTGTGTTAGGATCCCTTATATAAGTATACTTGGTATGATTGGTTATGCTTATTCATAAAGTTAGTAATCAAGGGATTATGCATATTATGTCTTTTATCTTGATTGATGATATGCATGAGTAAAAGAAGACTTCCCTGAAATCTTGAATACTAATGTTTATTAACTATACATTCTCAATATTATTTAGAACTATAATGTTTTGATAACATTTAGAACATACTAATGGGTATATGTTTGTGTATGAGATCATGAGGATGACTCTTGAGCATGCACAGTGGTACAGAATGAATAGAAGTTCAAAAGACATACAGAAGATCAAGCGGGAGGCAGCCACACAAACATAAAAGATAAGTATTTGAGTTGCTATTTGAAATAGTAATGATATTGCCTGCATGCATATTTGTATTCCTAGAATATATAATGCTGAGTGTAAGCATTCATAGAGCATTGAGCAATATACAACTAATGTGCATATGTTTGGACAAACATTCCATTGTTGCTTGTCTAGAATGAAACCTCTTTGCTGACATGCTGAGAGTTGTGCACACTCTCGATAGTATGTTCTGGTAGAGATGGAAGGCATCTAGATAGCCACTGTATGCATACAGGATGTGGGAAAGTGTTGTGCCAAAGTATTGGTCAAAATAGTTGCATCACTATGTAAATGATATCTGTATGCATAATGGGTTATCTTTTGATGATTATGAAGTATTACTAATCATGTACTTAATTTTGATTTGTAGGAAAGGTCATGAAGAATGATGGACACCATACAAGTGGTGGATGTTCAAACAAGAAGATTTACAAATCAAACAAAATATAGAAGGCTCATGGCTAGAAGATTCTCTTAGAAAGGGGAAGAGAATCACGACAAGATGTTTGCTCCAAGTATGGTGTAATTAAAGAAGAAGTATGAATCAGGTTCTGTATAGGTACCTAGGATCGATAATAATTTGATAAGCTTAATTATCACCATGGGTGATGTGGATCTCAACCTTTGCTACAAGGTTGAATATGATACACATATGACATGGATGCAAGAAGGAACTCACCACAGAGTTCGAATGATATTGAGGCTCATATCAGTAGACCCATCTAACGAGAGATGGCACAGTTAGATATGCAAAAGATCATTCAATGCAGAAATGAAAAATGAAAGATCTCAAATTGATGCTTTACTTCCTAGGTCTGGAAGTATGGCAAGGCTTAGAAGGAATATTTCTCAACCAGGGAAAGTATGATGAGAAATATGACTTGAGGTGTTGGAATGGCCACTCTTATGGATTCCAACTTGAAGCTGTTAGGGGATAACTCATCAGAGTTAGTGGATATAACTCTGTACAGTCAAATTATTGGGTTTTTGATATATCTAACATATACTAGGTTAGATATATACTTTGTTATGAACACCTTGAGTTAGTATCTAGTGGAAACTAGATGTGTTTACCTGATAGTTGCAAAGTATGTGATGAGGCACATAAAGGACACGATAGAATTTGATCTATGCTATCTTGAAGATCATGACTTCAGATGGCTATTCAGATTCTGTTTGGGCAGCAAGTGTATCAGACAAGAAGAACACATCGAGAGGATGTTATTGTCTAGGATTAGCCATGATCTCGTGGTTTAGCTGGAAGCAGTCTAGTGTGGCTATCAGCACAAGCGGATTATATGGCTGCTTGCTCTGCTAGTTGTGAAGAAGTTTGGCTTTAGGATTGTTTGACTTAGAGATAGAACCAACTGAGATCCTATGTGATAATTAGAGTTGTATCAAGATGACATAGAATCTAGTGTTCCATGATAAGTCAAAGAACATAGGGAACTAACAAGATATGACACAGAAAGGAACTCTAAAAGTTTGAATTTGTAACAGGTTACCGTTGTACTAACCAAGCCTCTACGTCAAGTGAAGAAGTTACCAACCAAACCTCTGTCTCGAGTGAAGTTTGAATACTTCCGAGACAAGCTTGGTGTAGTTCAAAAGGACCCTCCTCGAAAGGGGGAGTAGTATAGTCACTACTGATGAGATTGTCTCATCAAACAACAAGGTCGTTGATGAGGTAACCTGTTCTCTACACCTAGTCACTTAGAAATAGTTAGATTTAGGACTATTTTATTTCTGTTTAGTTTTACTCATACATGATTTTTGATGTTAGATGTATTGGTGAGAATACATGCTAGAGGTATACATGCTTTTGATGTTAGATGTATACATGATGTTAGATGTATTAGTGAGAATACATGCTAGATGTATACATACTTTTGATGTATACATGATTTTGATGATAGATGTATTAGTGAGAATACATGCTAGATGTATACATGCTTTTGATGTTAGATGTATACATGATTTTGATGTTAGATGTATACATGCTTTTGATGTTAGATGTATACATGATTTTGATGCTAGATGTATACATGCTTTTGATGTTAGATGTATACATGATTTGATGATAGATGTATTAGTGAGAATACATGCTAGATGTATACATGCTTTTGATGTTAGATGTATACATGACTTGATGTATTAGTAAGAATACATGCTTTTGATGACAGATGTATACATGCTTTTAGATGTATTAGTAAGAATACATGCTTTTGATGTATGATGTATACATGCTGCTGATGCTAGATATTGATTATGTACTTGCATGGATGAGGATACTTGTACTTGTATTGATGAGAATACAGATTGAGGGGATTGGATCATCCCTGGACTTCCAGTCCTAAAGAGAGCCGTAGACGTGAAGTCTCCGAGAATGAAGTCCTTAGTGGACAGTTGAGGGGATTGGATCATCCCTGGACTTCCAGTCCTAAAGAGAGCCGTAGACGTGAAGTCTCCGAGAATGAAGTCCTTAGTGGACAGTTGAGGGGATTGGATCATCCCTGGACTTCCAGTCCTAAAGAGAGCCGTAGACGTGAAGTCTCCGAGAATGAAGTCCTTAGTGGACAGTTGAGGGGATTGGATCATCCCTGGACTTTCAGTCCTAAAGAGAGCCGTAGACATGAGGTCTCCGAGAATGAAGTCCTTAGTGGACAGTTGAGGGGATTGGATCATCCCTGGACTTTCAGTCCTAAAGAGAGCCGTAGACATGAGGTCTCCGAGAATGAAGTGCTTAGTGGACAGTTGAGGGGATTGGATCATCCCTGGACTTTCAGTCCTAAAGAGAGCCGAAGATGTGAGGTCTTCGATAATGAAGTCCTGAATGAACAGGCAGGGGATTGCATCGTCCCCGGACTGAGGTCCCAGAATAGAACCGTAGACTGGGTCTCCGATAATGAAGTCCTGAATGAACAGGCAGGGGATTGCATCGTCCCCGGACTGAGGTCCCAGAATAGAACCGTAGACTGGGTCTCCGATAATGAAGTCCTGAATGAACAGGCAGGGGATTGCATCGTCCCCGGACTGAGGTCCCAGAATAGAACCGTAGACTGGGTCTCCGATAATGAAGTCCTGAATGAACAGGCAGGGGATTGCATCGTCCCCGGACTGAGGTCCCAGAATAGAACCGTAGACTGGGTCTCCGATAATGAAGTCCTGAATGAACAGGCAGGGGATTGCATCGTCCCCGGACTGAAGTCCCAGAATAGAACCGTAGACTGGGTCTCCGATAATGAAGTCCTGAATGAACAGGCAGGGGATTGCATCGTCCCCGGACTGAGGTCCCAGAATAGAACCGTAGACTGGGTCTCCGATAATGAAGTCCTGAATGAACAGGCAGGGGATTGCATCGTCCCCAGACTGAGGTCCCAGAATTGATCCGTAGACTGAAGTCTCCGAGAACTGAAGATTGGATTGTATCATCCATGGACCTATGTCCTAAAAGGAGCAGGATTGATCATCCTAGGAATATGATCGTGTGATGACGATGCTGATGATCGTGTGATGACGATGCTGATGATCGTGTGATGACGATGCTGATGATCGTGTGATGACGATGCTGATGATCGTGTGATCACGATGCTGATGATCGTGTGATGACGATGCTGATGACGATGCTGATGACGATGCTGATGATCATGTGATGACGATGCTGATGATCGTGTGATGACGATGCTGATGACGATGCTGATGATCGTGTGATGACGATGCTGATGATCGTGTGATGACGATGCTGATGACGATGCTGATGATCGTGTGATGACGATGCTGATGATCGTGAGATAAACAATGCTGATGACGATGCCGATGATTATAGTGATATCGACACTATTGACATTGATGTTCCAGTAACTGGTTGAGTTACTGATAAAGATGATTTGAAGAAAGCTTCCAATGATTTATAGATGTATCATATATGATGACTCCTTTCTCTTGCAGATGTTGTTATAATATCCTTCTCGTTAAGGGGGAGTGTTGAATATTGTAACTTCAAAGAATATTATATTTGTACTTTATTATTCCGGAGATGTTTCATTCCTCCATGAAGATCTTATTGTATATCCGGAGATGTTTATTCCTCCGTCGGAATGTGGTAACTCGGGTTATTAGAATTCCCTAGTAGGGGTCGGCCCTGTATGTGTTATGTGGGTCAAAGGGTTATTAGACCACCCTAGAGGGGTCGGCTCAGTTAGTTGTAGTGGGGTATTTAACCTATTGGTTAAATACGAGCCTACGTGTACTTGTGTAAAATACATATCAGAGTAGTGTATAAATAGAGGAGGTGTGTTCCTCATTATACACACTCACTCACTTGAGAAAGGCGCATTTGTGGAGGAGAGGTCTGCTATGGAGGAGAAGGAGCTTATGCTCAGGGTTTGCATCTTTGTATATTGCTGGTCATCTATATTGAGGAAGCTTTGCTGGGTTTTCTACCCCATGAGGGTTTCCCAGGATAAATCTCTGTCTCTTGTGTTTATGCTATGCTTGTTGTTTCTTCAGTGATCCTGTATATGCTATTATTGTGAAATGGAATGTAATGCTGCTATTTTCTGTCTTAGCATATTGAATTTTAACATTTGCCGCGCGCATCGTAGATTTTAAATTTGAAATTGCCACCACCGCGCACAAAAATTATCGTTAATTCCACCACCGTAGCATTAGCAACAGACACTTAGAAAATTTTCAGATTTTCAAAAACAGTTAGAAAATTTTAAAATTTTTGCTTCTTTTTTCTGTGATGATCATTGCTCAACAGGAAGCATAATTAGAGGCCATACTTCACATATAACAGAACAATAACAAGATGTAATAAATTGCACCTCTTCATGTCAAAATAAAACAACAGAATAATATACTTATAGCAAGAGGTTGCGCCTCCTTTCTCTTCTTCATGGGGCAATCAACAAATGCAAAAAACAGAATGCTACTGCATCAGAAACAATGTAAATAAGCTTTCAACCTAAAAAGGGGTTTTCTCCCTCCTTCCTCACTTTCATAAGATGAAATCAATGCAAGCAGTTTATGCAAAAATCCCCAAAATAGTCATGGGAATGATTTCCCATTCTAACAAATAGAATCCATGGGATCTTAAGGGTTTCTCTAATTCATTTTAACCTCAAATACTACATACATACACGCAATGAGTTATATCTCTATGAAGGTCCCAACAGCCGTAGTGTTGAACCATAAGCTCTAATACCAATCTGTAAGATCCCCACCCATCCATCCAAGGCAAGGGAGGGGGAGCATGAAGCCAATCTATGGGGATTTTTAAACAAATTCAGCCATTCATTAAATTCATACAATTAAAAACCATTGTGTGTAGATGCAACTCAATTGAATATGCACAGTGGAAATAAAAAAATCATCCACACACATTTTATATGAATTCAACATATAAAAAATAGTCATCAATCTAAACATTGCAGAAGTAAATGCATAGACAGCAAGACACTTATCTTTATGGTGAAATGGCCCCAAACAATTAGCTATGTTGCTGCAACGTTCCTCCCAACCATAGGTCTCTGTCCAGCCTGTATTATTTCAGCACTCAGAGACCACCCCTAAGACAAGCATGATATCTACAAGGAAAAGGGGACTCTCAAGCTCATCACAGCCCAAAGCAATGGATACCCATCTCAACCCCAACATTTCTTAACACACAGCAACTCAAAACTGAGCATGGATACTCATAACAGTAAAATCACAATTTCTGGGCATGAAGAAAAATGTTGGGCAACCAAAAACAAAATGGCAATTAGGGGATCACCCTGGGAGAACAAAACCGTTTCAAAAAAACGTTTGTGGGCACTCAAGGGACAAAAACGGCCTCCATAACCCCCAAATTCGTGGCTCCCTTCCTCCCATCCATTGTGCAATACAAAAACGAGTTCCCAGGCATGGAAAAATGCAGGAGATAGATGAAAAACGTGATGGGAAAAGCCCCATCTAGCTCAAACTATGTGAGAGGGAAAAGGCTTGGGAATTCAAGGGCCAAAACGACCTTCACACAGTCATTAACTGGCAGTAAGGAACCAACACGATTTTTGGGAAAAACCATGATAGGTTGGCACCCGAAATTGACACATACACAGTCACACAATTGATGGGAACATTCAAAAATGATTTCTGAGGTAGGAGATAATAGCTGGGTTCACGAAAATGATTTTTCCACAAATGAAACCAAATCTGGAAATTCAAAAACGTTTTTACAACAATAATGGAAACAGCAAGCTATAAAACTTATCTATTGAGCTTCCCAATGGATTCTCTTCTTTCCCCACAATCCAGCCATCACAAAAAATGCCCTTCTCATCTTGAAAAATAGTGATTTTACAGCGTACTCCATGAGAGAAATGCCCAACAAGCTCCTAAAATGTGAGAGAGTGAAGTCTGATCATGAATAATGGATTGGGAAGGAAATTCATGGGTGTTTTCTTTCCCAAGAAGGAGAAACATGATTTTCCATGAGGGTGGCTTGCCCATACTCGAATTTGGACAGCCATACCTCCCCAATCCCCAAGGCATTAACTACTTCAGCCAACTCTTGGGAGAAATGAATGATTGGGCACCAAAGTCAACATGGGTAGTTGATGGTTGATGGTTTCTCTCATTGACACTTGGCTTGACTTCATTGGCTCAAGGGTTTGAATATTTCCCTCCCAATTCCTTGTAATATCATGCTCCCATCTCTTGTTGCATTGCATAGCTAGTTGTGGGTATTTATATTAAAATTCATATTCACAATTCCCATGGCTCACTAGCATTTGGGTTAAATAATACCAACATAATTTCCTCTTCAAGGTCGAGTGTTCACTAGTGGGGCCTTGGCCTTGAGCTCCACGCTAGGAACCATACATAATATGCATACAATATTTACATTATAACCCAAAATATTACAAGGGTCAAAGTGGGGACGTGACATTTATATGAACTCAAACCTTGTCGTGATTCCATTGAAAGACTCCCAAACTACGCGATGTACATGTTTCATTGTTCTTTATTTCTTTTTATTTTTCTTTATTCTTCTTTTTCTCATTTTTTTTCAACCTCCTATCTCCCTCAGTGGAGGTGCATCGGGCTATCCCGATAGGGATTTAGCCCGATCCCATTCACTAAGCTCGTCAAAAGTATTCCATCCAACTTTTTTAATTTAAATGCGCCCCCATCAATAATGAAATTTATGATGTATGGACCAAGCCAATGCATTTGGAGCTTACCTAGGTGTTTTGCGAACTTACTGTCGTATCGGAGTACCATTTATTTGCGTTGAAAGTGCTTCTTCATCACATGGCGATCATGCCATGCCTTCTATCAATCTTTTTCCACTTGCTGCTGAAACCTCGTAATGAAGCGATCTTTATCTAGTTGTAGTAACTGCGCCAATATTTCTTCAATAGCCCCATCATCGCTCATGCATGTCGTTGTTTCTATGCACGGACTAGGCACAATTTACTCCATAGGAATTACTGCTTCTTGTCCATATACCAGCTTGAATGGGGTCTAGCCTGTCAATATTTTTCATGTTGTTCTATAGGCCCATAATACCGCAAGAATCTTCAAGTCCCATTCTTTGTGGTTTGTATTGCATGCCTTGGTGAGCGCGTTCTCCAAAATTTTGTTCAGTGCTTCAAATGCTCCATTCTCTTGTGGGTGGTATGGAGTACTTCTTCTATGCTCAACATGAAACTCCTCAGTCATTTCTTTGATGCTCTGATTTACAAAATGCCTACCTTGGTCGCTCATGAGTATTTTTGGACACCCAAACCTAGTGACCACATTGTTGAAAATAAATCTTACTGCTATCACAACTATGCAGTCTTTCATTGGTGCTTCTTCGGCCCATCTTGTTAGGTATTCTGTCACAGTAACGATGTACCTCACACCCGTCCTTTTTCCTGGTGGGTTAATGGGTACCACAAAGTCTACTGCCAATTTTTCAAAAGGTTGTAATGTCAACTTGGGCACCAATGGAATCTCGTCTCGTCACGGTGGTTTCCTCATCCTCTGACATATGTCGTAGCTCTTAGAGTAATTTTTTGCGTTGCCATGTAGTGTTGGCCACCAAAAGCCAGCTCTAAGTATATTTCTGTTGGTTGCATGCCCTCCATTATTCCCTCCTGTTATCCCACCATGATCCTTAGACAACACTCTTTCTTTCTCATATGGAAGGACATATCGATGAAGAATTTCATCTTGCCCCATCTTGTATAATTGTCCTACAATCAATTGGAAATCAGCAACTCTGAAGACTAAATGATTCTTTTTATTAGTGGTAAACCCTTCAGGTGATCTTCCCGTGGCCAAGAACTGAACAATATATTCATAATGGTTATCAACCATTTCAATGCAAAATAACTGCGCTTCGGGCAGACCTTCTGTAATGACCCTTTTTTTAATTTTATTAAAATGGTGAATTTTTCAACTTTTTCCACTAGTTCAACGTTTGACTAGTCTTGGGTTCTTGACCTCCAAATGGCTCCAAATGCTCCCACATTGTCACAGTAGGTGTACTAATGGTTTTATTACATAAATATGAGGTTCATGGATGATTTAGAGTCATCAAATAGCTTTTTCAACTCTTCTTTAAGCTCTAGCCAAAGTAGGGAGTTTGACTAGCAATTTCTCTTTGACTAGTATTGGTCTCTTGGTCTCCAAATGACTCAAAATGCTTGTATAATGGGTCTGAAGGTATTTTATAGGTATTAAGACATATAAAAGAGGATTATGGATTCTTAAAAACCCTTAAAACACTTCTGAAACATTCATTTACAACCTGGAAAAGGTAGGGAAGATTACTAGTAAATTCGAGCTTCAAATCCCCCAAGGGTAGTGGACAAAGATGGCTTCCCAAATGCTGTTAAAACCTTACAAATTTCTAAACAGAGGTATGGTACTGATAAGTGGCTTTAATTATCTCCCCAATTTATCCTTAATTAGTTCTTATGGCCTTCTGCAACTCCTTAAATTATATGTTTATATGCAAGATTTCACATAGGGGGAAAACCTAGTTATTTTCACCATGACTTGTGAAATTCGAATTTTATTTGCCAAGGGCTTATGCTATGTTAATGAAACTTATTAATAGCTTTAATAACACTCCATACATCAACAAAATCATATATAATAATTGATATAACTCTAAATAGTGTCTCTTCAAACTCCAACAACAAGATCCAGGGGAAATGGCATCATTTATGCATTGTTTGGTATTTTTACATAACTCCACTTAGTATTTCGAGCTAAGAGTCTCATGAGAAGTAAAAACAGATTATATATATCATATTACAAATATATGGGGCCTCAATAGCTATCCCAAATATTTCATCACCTCAACAAATGCGCCTCTCCTCAAGGAGCAAGAATATGCCAAGAAATAGAAGAATGGTTATAGAAGCAAGTTGAACGAGATGTGACCATGAGATTCCCTGTAGCTTCAAAATGTAACAAAAGAATCCATTAAATATCCAAATTAAATTTATTAATGGAATTTCTAATTACCAACTAGGATGGGAATCATTCACCCTCGAAATTGGTGCTATGGAAAGTAGGGTAGCACTCCAGTAGCTCTCCTCTCCAAATGAAAAATGCAAATTCTAAAATGATCGAAAGCTACCATCCTTCTTTTCTATTGTCTTTTATAAACTTATAAGGTCCTCCATGGGTCGATTTCCTCCCAATAGCTTCATGCCAACTCAATTTGGGAAGAGATTCCCAAGTATGCCACTTGTCCTTCCAATTCTAGCCCTCCCCTTCTTCAAATTCGAATTGGTGTCTCTTTGGCTGCCCTAACTCACTTGAGCACCTTATTGGAGGCTATTTTTAGCCCTGACATGTCATATATGTCAGATGTCAGCCTTCAGGTCTTATTTTTGTCATAGGTGTCATAGCATCTTTATCATTGTTTTCATAGAGCTAGGGAATCTAGTCCAAGTGTCTCACTAGCTCCAAAATGCCTCTTCCTCTTCCATGGGAGTTAATATTCCACTCCAATTCGACCTTAATTGATTCATGCCAAGTATATTGACCTTCCAACTCATATCAAGAACCTTGGGATTCTTATGGATTCAAAATGACAAGAGGAGGATGCCATGTGGCATAGAAAATCTAGCTTGTGTGGGTCCCACATCCTCCGTGTGTCTTCATGATCAATTGCCACTTTGATTTTCCCTTGTATTTATTTATTTATCTCATTTATTAAATATTTATCCCATTCTAATGTTCAAACATCATTTATTATCCCCTTTATTTCAAATCCCAAATCTTCCACACCCCAACCTAGGGAACTAGTAATTTTCCTCCATGGCAGGAATATTCAAGTCCCAGTCGTCACGGTTTGCATTGCACACCTTAGTAAGTGCATGCTCTAGAATTTTATTTAGCGCTTAGAATTATCTATTCTCCTGTGGGTGGTATGGAGTGCTTCTTCTATGCTGAATCTGAAATTCCTCAGTCATTTATTTGATGTTTTGATTTACAAAATGCGTACCTTGGTCGCTCATCAAGATTTTTGGACACCCAAAACTGGTGACCACATTTTCGAAAAGAAATCTTGTTGTTGTTGCAGCTGTGCAATATTTCACTAGTGTTTCTTTAGCCCATCTTGTTAGGTATTATGTCGCAGTAATAATATACCTCGCTCTCGTCCTCTTTCCTAGTGGGTTAATGGGTCCTACAAAGTATACTTCCCATTTTTCAAAAGGTTGTAATGTCAACTAGGGCACCAATAGCATCTCATCCCATCGCGAAGATTTCCCCGTCCTTTGACATACGTCGTAGCTCTTGGAGTAATCTACTGCATCACCGTGCCTATTGACCACCATAATCCAGCTCTAAGTATCTTTCTGGCAGTTGCGCGCCTTCCATAATGCCCTCCTGGGATCCTACCGTGAGCCTCAGCCAACATTCTTTCTTGCTCATGCGGAAGGACATATTGACGGAGAATTTCATCGGGTCCCATCTTGCATAACTTACCCACGATCAATTAGAAGTTAGCAGCTCTGACAACTAATTTCTTCTTCTTATTAGTGGTGAACTCTTCAGGTTCTCTTCCCATGGTAAGAAACTAAATTATCTTTTCGTAATGGTCATTGACCATTTCAATGCGGAATAAATGCACGCCAGGCATACCATCGTCGATGTTACTTGGTTCCTCTCCTGATTCAATCCTTGAAAAATGGTCAAGTCCTGCATTCAATTGTCCAAGCTTCATGATTATTTCGAAGTCAAATTACTAAAACAGTAGCAACCACTGACACATCTTCTCCCCAACAAAGGCTTGTTGACTAGGTACTTCAGTGTTGAGTGGTCAGTAAACATCTTGAAGTTTCCTCCTAATAGATAGTGTCAGAACTTTTGCAATGCATATACCATCACCAAGACTTCTCTTTTCGTTGTTGTGTAATTTTTCTCTTTGGTTGACAACTTTCGGCTAGCAAACGTGATAGGATGGTCAATCGACCCTTCTCTAGGCTGAGACAATATCACCCCCAATGGGACTAACGAAGCATCTACGTGGACATGGAATTCTTTCTTCCAGTCAGGGAAGGGTAAAATTGGTGTTGCAACCATCCTTTCCTTCAATATGTCAGGGCTCTTCTGGCATTCACCGTTCCATTCAAACTTTGCATCTTTCTTCAATAGCTTCTCCATGGGCGCAATAATCATTGCATACCCCTTTATGAACTTTCTATAATATCTTGTATGGCCCAATGTGGCCCTCATTTTCTTTACTTTTGTAGGCGCTGGTAAGTCAACAATGATGGCGATTTTGGCTGGGTCGACCAACATACCTTCTTTGTAGACAATATGTCCCAACAAGATACCAAATGGCATGCAAAAGATACATTTCTTAAAATTCAAAGAGATCTGATGTTGTTGACATCTTTCTAGCATCATTCTGAGGCTCTCAACATGGTCTTTAACTAATCCATACACAGTCCAATCATCCATATACACTGCCAAGACTTGTGAATAAAATCTTTGAAAGCAACGACAACTAATCTTGAGAAAATTACAAGGGAATTCTTGAGACCAAATGGAATTATTGTGTACTGAAAGCATCCCCACTATGTTACAAAGGTGGTTTTGTGTCGATATTCTTTCGCAATCTTGATCTAGTGATATCCCGAGAACCCATCTGTGAATGAATATACTTCCTATCCTTCGACACCTTCAAGTACTTCGTCGGTAAATGGCATGGGGAATGGATCATGAAGCCATGCATCGTTCAACTTCCTTAAGTCGAAGCATATCTGGATTTCTCCAGTCTTTTTGTCCTGGACAACCATCGGGATGATCCATTCTGACTCTTCGAAAGGTTCAATGATCCCTGCATCCAACATCCACTCTAACTCAACCTTCACTCATTCTTTGTATCTGGGATTCAATCTATATGGTCTTTGCTTCACTGGCTTAGAATCAGGTTTAAGGGGGATCTTCATCTCGCCCAAGTCCCCGGAAATACCCTTCATGTCTGAAAACTTTGTCAGGAGCAAATCTTGAAATTCATGCAATAAGTTGGTGACCTTTCTGATTGTTGTGTCATCCCAGTAGTCTCCAATACTGGAAAAATTTGGATGCTCCAATGATCCAATATTGACTTTCTTAATTTTCAATGGTTGCTTGAATCTGTCGAATGGCATATTTGGTTCTTCAACGTTGTGAATTCCTTCTGATTCTAGGACATAGACAGCTCTAGGATCTTCATCGTCGTCGGGTCCTCTCGAAACGTTGCAACATTCCACTGTCATCTTTGGTGTTGCAGTCCATTGCGGTCCCTTTGGTCTTTCGGTCAGAACTGTCTCAAATATATTTTCGCGGATTACGTGCAGCGTGCCATCAATTAGAGGATTCTCATCGGCAAAAATGAATGTGCAGCTGAAGCTAATGGTTATATCCTTCCACATGGTTGTTCCTTGTCTCATCTCTACTAAGACGTACCAACTTCGTGGTACTTCATCTAGCATGTGGATGAATGCATGGACCCATTCTTCCTTTGGCCTTGATCCCCATGTAGCCTGACATTTCCCCAGATGATCCCTTGGATCCATACATCCATCGTATTTATTTGCTTGGTAACAGTCATTTTCCCCAAATCTTACTTCCATTAGTCGTCGACATTGTTGCCAGTTTGTTATTGTTGACTTGTGCACACCCCACCACCTTAATGGAGTGGCCTTCAATGCTTCATCTAATGCTAGAAGGAGTGTTGGTTCTGGTACTTTGTCTTCAAAATAATTGATGAATCTTGTCAGGTTAGGTAGTCCTTTGTATGTCGGTAGATCACATACTTCTGTCCCAACCCATCGTAGTGATTGAGTGATTTGAGTGCACATCCTGAATGATACCTCATGCAACCAATTTTTCCAATTCTCTAGAGCCTTGTCGGAATCTGATGACACCAAACTGATACTTCACCAATCTCCATCGACGGTGGGATTGACATAATCTTTTGAAATATTATAGATGTTGTCCCATCCTCCCGTGAGCTCGTCGCGCATTGGTTCAACATATATATGTCCTTCAAGTGGAGAAATGACCCTCATGTCGTGGTTCTCAAAAGACATCATTCTTTTCTTAAAATTAATAACTTCCTTATTTTCCATCGGCTAATCTATCCCCAGCAGCGCAGGATATAGACTAGTGTTATCAATTATCTCTATGACATCAAAATATAAATATGTCTTCAATCCTTCTACCTTGACTGGTAGATGAGGCAACCGACGGATTGGTGTAACCTTGATCTGATTTGCTAAATGGAGCTGCACAGGAGACAATACTAGTTGTGGTTTCCCCATCTCTTTCCATGTTTTCTTAGTTAGGATGTTCACATCGGATCCTAGATATAGAATGATGGAATCCATATCATATGCATTAATCTAAGCACTCATCCTCATCTCCTTTCCTATTTTCTTCCTATGCAGGTGGTTGAATGCGTGATCATGTCGCCCCTCTTTTGGTCGATGCAAGAAGTGAGCTATCTCCACTAAGGCTTCCTGGTCCTTTCCTAATGTTAGACAACTTTCTAGAAAAAATTTCAAAGTACTCATCTTTCTTGGTGACTTCTGTGACATGGTCGGGTCAAAAATATGCGGCATCCCATAAACAGGTTCTTTGTGGACTACAGGTGTCTACTGAACATTATTATTTAGTAGTGCATCATGTGCTTCCAAAAAAAATTATTTCTCTGCTTCAACATCAAGTCGTACTTGTTTCTGGATTGTGGGCCAGACACTTGGAGGTAGACTATCTTATGTAGCTCCTCCTCTCGTCACTACTATGACATTTACTAGTTGACTTCTTATTCAACTAAGATCTTCTGCACGTTCTTAGCTAGATTCAGGTTCGGGTTCGGTTGCGGTTGTGGTGCATTCTTAGCCTTCCACTTTGCGATTAACTGAGGACAATATTCAACAATGTGATCAATTGCACTACAATAGGTACACTATAGGGTTCGATTTGGGTAATCCATCTGATAATGTCTGATCTTCCCACAATTATAGCATGTGATCGGTCCTCGACCTCGACCAAAGGTTCCTCCACGACCAAAACCTCCGCCATGACCACCGCGAAATCCTCCTCTCAATTCTCCTCATTGTGGGTTGAACTGCCGTGACTGATTCTACTGCAGCGGATTGTACTATGGTTGATTATACTGCGGTTGACTATACTGCGGCTGATTATACTGCGGCTGATTATACTATGGATGGCTATACTACGGCTGATTATACTGAGACTGCGCTAGATTTTGATCGTCTCCCTTCATGAAGTAAGTATCAACAATCCTTTCTTGAAGTAGGTCATATTCTCGACAATATTTCTCATCATGGCCAATAGATCAACAAAAGTTACATTATAGATTAGTCAGCTTCAGCACAACCTTCTGCAAGTATACGCATTCCTCCGAGCGATGTCCTTTTGTTTGAAAGACTCGGCACTAGGGCATTCCTCCGTGACTATCATTCCTCCTCATGGAATTCAGGACACTGATCTTTATGATTCCCTTCGTACTTTCATCGACTAAACCATACCTCTTCATGAACTTCCTTCCCTTTTGAATCTCCTACTGCTGAATAGTCAAGTTTTCCAGCTGCAACTGGATCTGGCTCATTCCAATCCCTGTTTCTCCAATCAGCGAAGCTTCGAACTTCATTGCGATTTCCAACGCCTCCGCCTGAGATAGGATCTTTTGCTTCATCAACAGCATCTGGATGTGCGGTATCAATCCTGCAATAAACCATTCCTTATGGTGTACATGACTCATCCCAAAACTAACTTTAGCCATCAGAGTTTTGAACGTCTGATCAAACTCCCACACCGACTCATTAGGAAATTTCCTTATCTCCTTCAATTTTGTCATGTACTACAATTCTAATTTATGCTTCTTAAACTCATCGATCAGTCCAGCTCTTATTTATTCCAGAGCCTTTTGTTGAAGCCCTGCAGGTACTTGTATAAACTTCATGTACCAATCTAGTGCATGACCTTTGAAGGTCGTTGCCAGTTGTCCCTTCTTGATAGCTTCATCATGTACTTGTTTTACTGTCCACACTGCTTTGCATAAGAACCAATACTGTTCAGGATCCTCCGTCCCATTTCCCTGAAAGAGAGGCAACTTCACATCGTCACCCGCCTTGCTTGGTTTTCTACCCATGTTTGTAGATCCACTACTATTGTTGTTATTGTGACATGCAGGACAACCATGCGAAGAGCTCGTGTTTCTTCCTCCAAATTTTGGCACAGTGCACGGGATTGTGGGTACGCTGTAGCTTTGGGTATGTTCTTCCTCAGGTTCATGGGGATCCTAGTCGTCCTCTTCGTCTATGTAAGGTCGCTTAGTCCCTTGTGGCCCCGCTTCGCAGTCCTTCGTTCTTGCCACACTAGGACTCCCTCTCTCAATATCAGTCCTCCTCTTCTTCTCTGGTTGGAACGTCGCCCCACTTGTCAAGTGGACACAATCTTCCACAGATTCCCTCACATTTTTTTTGTAGCTCATTTCCATCTACCCCACATATTTCTATCAAACCTGCATCTGTGCAGTACCCACAACCTCTGCACACCATGTTGGCAGGTGGTTTGATGAGGAAAGATCATGGTACTGCTGATTCCGCGACACATTGGATGAAGGCACGAAAGGAGTATCTTGGGCCAAAGGATACCGCACTTGGCAGGTTTTGGGTCACTTCGACCATGTATTTGGTAGTATTGAGTCAAGTATATCGTAGTCGGCAGGTTTTTGGTCATATATTTTGTAATATCGAATCATTGTACCGCGGTATGCGGGTTTTTGGGTCATTAGACCAAGTCAGTTAGTCTACTATCCATAGTGTCGGTTAGGAAAGTGGACAAGTATTGTAATCGGCGGAAGCCTATAAATAGAGGAGAATTGTAAGTGTTAGGGGAGTCGATAGTGGTGGATATGGCTAAGTGCTATTTGCGGTGATAATACGGATGTTGCATAGAGATTTATGTACTGTTTTGCCACAGCAATATAAGGATGATGATTTGGTGCGATCCATGTGTAATTTTTCTCGATGCCTATGTTATTGCCTATTCTTAATGCAGTTATCTGTTTTCTGTTGCTATAATATGAATACTGCAATAATTTGTTATCAGTCTATGTGAAAATGTTGCAATTAGAGTAATGTGAGATCTCTGTTTATGATAATGTTAATTGTTGCGATTAAGGTGATTTGCTAGAACTCTGCGATGAATATTTAGAAGTGATGTTAGTATCATATTGCCACAACTTACCTCCTCCCTCGGTGGAAACATGGTTTTCTCTGCTCTTCCTAGATGCCTCAGGTGAGACCTCATCCACTCTACGGGTGTTGCTAGGTGGGATCTGCCAAGCACTCTATATGCAGATAAATTGTTACCAATACACACAGAGCATATGAAATTTATTGTCATCCCGAGAAAGTCTTTTTATTTCAAAGGATAAGTGCACAATATATGCTTAAACACCAAACCATTAGAAGTGAATACTTTTATCTTCTATAATCCATGTTCATCCCAAGAATCTATGCAATCCCAATTGCCTTCTAACTGTTATAGTTCAATTCTTCTCTATCATGCATCAAGAAGAAATGGTATCAGATCTAATCAACAATTGCAGAAAAGAAATCTCATTCGTATTCTAGAACAATCACTTGTCTGATCTAATCAATCTGGAAATCATAAAACATAAACTGAACATTAATCTAGAAATCCAATTGTAAAAGATTGAGTCAGTTGTTCTAAGAAATTGAATTGCAAAATGGAAATCAAGCAACACACAACAAGAAAGATAAATTGTAAAGACTCATGGGATCACAACTTAGCTGTAAGATGAACACAGCTGCGTATAACAGCAATTGAAATGCATAAAGAAAACCTTACTCAGTCGACTGTTATTCTACACCATTCACCAATCTCACAAAAATATAATCTTTTACTGAAAAATCCACACAATAAACATTGCTGCTGCGTACAAAGGAAAGAACAAAGCATCACACAACAAGAAAGATAAAATCCTATTTTAACTCAGCAATCTCTGTGGAAGACGGGCCCAGTCTTCACACAGAGATGCTGGTTGAACAACACAACTCTTTAGCTTAGAAGTAACCCCTTATATTAACAGAAGAATGAGTACACAGTTTTGCTCGGCTGCTAATACAATGAATTAATTGTTTGTTGTTCAACACCTGGGTCGAAGCAACTCCCCATATTTATACATACAAATCATAACAAACCCTATAATCGGGCAGCCATGAAGATCTCTGATCTTCAGGCGCCCTAAATAACTAGCTGTTACAATACGTGGGCAGAGCAGAGACATCGAAATATGAGAGAGTTATCCATTGACCCAAGAGTAGTGGTCCTTCCAAATCGCAGCTAGACTCGAGCAACAACATACTCAAAATGGCGCATTCTGTTACAGCTGCCCTGTCACAGCTGTACCTTGATTAATAATTCGAGCCCCAAGGATCCCTCTACAAGAAACGAACATCCTTCCTTCATGACTTGTTCATCCCCGATATTCCTGCAGTCCATTTATCTCAACTAACTTCATAAATTGTAACATGTTAGCACAATTGAGAGATGCACAGCTTTAATTATCACAATCATAAGCATTAATAAAATAAAACAATGATCAGCCATACCTTGGTAATTTGGGGAATAAGGTAAGGACAATAGGTCTAATTGCCATGATAAATGGTGTGGGACAGGGGCAGGAAAGATGATTAATGATGATTAAAAAGGGCCAATTCTGGGCTCAACATCTCTCCCCAACTACCCTGTTGCATGTCCTCATGCAACAACCTGCATCTGAATCGTGTACTGAGCTCTATCCAAGGAGAGAGGAAGAAGTGTAGGGAACTCAGGCACCTTATCTATCTTTTGAAAGGCCTCTGTGAGTAACCTAGTATCTTCCAACCTCACTGTTTCCCTTCCACTGCTACTTGCTGGTGTCTGGGAATGCAATTGGTGTAGTGGGAATCTTCCTATAGTCTCATTATGTTGTGCCTGGGGGAGTTGAAAGGAAATCCTCAATCTGAATCCAACTCAATGACATCTCTAGGAGGTGGAAGTACTGGTTCTTGTGGGACAGTGTCTTCCAGCTCATCGAGGTTTAACAAGAGAGTTGCTGGTTCTTTTGTAACAGCAACATCCCTTAAACTTTCTTCAGCAGCTACCTTTATTGATTTTGGAGACACTGGTTCTTGTGTAACAGCATCTTCTTTGTCCTTCTGCTGCTGAGATTGGATATCCTTCTCATCGTGCAATCCTTCCTCCAAGATTTCGGTGTCTCCTGAGCATGGTGTCTGTACCTGTTCATCTTCACTCCACTGTATATCAGGAATGATATCCACTCTAGGGTTATCTTCTAAATGCAATTCAGGAGTTCCTGCTGTAGCTTCCAAGGGTGTTGGTTCTTGTGTAGCAACATCCTGGCTTGCCTCTTCATCCTTCTTTTGCTGCAACCTTTCCTCCAAGATTTCGGTATCACCTGAGCATGGTGTCTGTACTTGTTCATCTTCACTCCACTATATATCGGGAATGATATCCACTCCAGCGTTATCTTCTAAATGCATTTCAGGAGTTCCTGCTGCATCTTCCAAGGGTGTTGGTTCTTGTGTAGCAACATCCTGGCTTGCCTCTTCATCCTTCTTTTGCTGCAACTCTTCTCCTATGAGTTCTGTATCATGGGAGTCCTCTGGGGTTACAACCCAGAGTTCATCATTAAACTCCAGAGTCTCCTTTGTCCCAAATTCTTCTCCCATCTGTTTGACCGATTGGACAAGTATATTCAGGTTTGCTGGTTCTTGTGTTACAGCATCCTGTTCCAATTTATCACTGTCCTGTCTTTGTATCTCTTCTTCTAAAATTTCTGTGTCCTGGGAGCATTCTGGGGTTTCAGCATATTCCTTTATAAGCTCCAGAGCATCCTTCATTCCAAGTTCTTCTCCCATCTGCTCTATAATCTCTGTATCGTGGAAACATTCTGGGGTTACAATACTTTCCTTATTAATCTCCAGAGCGTCCTCCATCCCATGTTCTTCTCCTACCTGTTCCATAATTTTTGCATCATGGGAAGTAGCAGCTGCAGTAAGGATGTTTAAAAGTGTTGGTTCTTGTGTGGCAGCACCTTCTTTTTCCACTGCTTTCCCCACTGTGGCCACAGGATGTTGTGCTGAATAAGTGCTAAGTAGAATTTTAAGGCCTGCTTCCTCAAAGATTTCTCCACAGGTGGGGCAGAGTATTCATTCATCCTTCTCTCCAGCTCTAGCAGAATCTGATTCCTCCACTTGGTCTGCAGCCTCTATCAGTGTGTACATTTTTCTTTCACCCTGCTTTCTGCAGGTTTCCTTCCAAGTTTCCAACTCCCTTCTAAGCACTTGGAGGTCCTCTTTCATCATTGCGTTCTCATACAGAAGTCCTTCAATTCCAGGTTCTTCCTCCACTGGCCTTTGTGGAGCATCCATCGGTCGTGGTGCAAGGATTGGGGGCTCAACCTGTGTCTCTAAGGTTTCCCATCTTTTCCTAGCTTCCTCTGCTGCTGTGGCAGATCGAGTTCTTTTCTTCCTGATTGGTGCTATTAGGTCAAATTCATTGGTGGCTCTCTTTCTCTTCTTCTGTGGCGTTTTCTTTTGTGGTTTTTCCTTTTGTGGTATTTCCTTCTATGGAGCTGGGACATAGGGAACCAAAGCTGAGGTCGAAGGAATATTTCTTTGCCCCTCATGTTATTCTTCTTCAATCACAGCTCCTCCTCCTACCCACTAAGGTGAAGACTCAATTGTTACCATCTCAATGTCTTCTTCCATTGCCTTGGCTCCGTCATCTTTAGGTTCCATTGTCGCAGCATTTGATGCTGCTCCAATTTCACCTTCTGCTATCGGAGCTGTCCTGTTATCTAGATTTTCCACAAAGGTTTCATCTACATTATCACCTAAAGGCTCCGTTTGTGCCTCCCCTTTCTCTCCTTCAAATGCAGTGTCATACCCCACTGGTTCTGCTTGTGCCGGAGATTCATCTCCCCGGTATGGCCCTGGTTGTTCTTCCTCTAATATAGGTTCATTCTCCCCAGATGGCCCGGCTTGTGCCCCCAGTTGTTGTTCTTCCACTGTGGTTTCATCCACCCTTGATGGTCCTTCCTGTGCCCCTGATTGCTGTTCTTCTCCCATTTCATCCCTCCCCCCAACTTCGTTGGAGGAACTCCGGACCTCCTGTGGTGGTGGAACCAGTATTTGCTGTAATGGGACGACCCGCAAGGGAACAGGTTGCTGAGGTCGGGTGATGAATTGTTCCCAAGTTATATGATGTTGGGAAAGGTTTCTTGCAATGATTAATTTGATAAGGCCATGGTGGGTGAGAGAGGATAGGGGGTGCTTAGCAGACTGAACAAATGTCGCCATATGGCGCAACTCGTGCAGTAAATAAAATGGAATGTTCAATAAAATGCCATGGCGGAGATGAGAAAGCAAAGGAAGTTCAGAGTTATACACAGTTTGATATCTACCTTCACAAGTAATGTACTTCTTGAGGAATACCGCAACCTGGTCCCATGGCCGCGGCAGTGAATTCAATGCAATCCCCCTTCTGGATGCTTCAACTTGCTCCCCTGGGAGTAAAAATTCTTCTCGTGCAACCGTTGCAGGGACCCGCCGGTTAAACCATGGTTTTTCGACCATCGGAATGGCTGTAACCTCGGATATAATGATCTCAGAGACTTCTATACGCAGCCCCCACACCATGGAGTGAGTTTTGGTAAGATTCAAGGCAAATTGCAGGGCTGCATCCCGATCGAATCCGTCCAACCGTTCAAAGAATTCGAGCCAGCAAGCAGCTTGAAAAATGGCAAGAACTTGAAGATTTCGCCTGAGTTCTCGTGTATTGAAAGGTTCATGGCGAACTGGAATCCCCATGGTGCTGGCTGCAAGCTGAAGTTGCTATTCCACTGACTACAGGACCCCAGAATGGAAGTTGCAGCGCAGAGGATGCACGAATCGCTGAGCGGAGACATTGAGAGAATGGCCAAATTTGGAAAGTTGAGCATAGAACAGTGTTTGAAATTTTCATGCCGAATTGGGGAAGGTGGCAGTTATTAGCATTACTTCGTACGAGGGAAAGGTTTAATCAGGTATAATGGTGGTACGAGTGAAGGTACGACCAATATCGTTTAAATGATATCAATGCTTAATCACGTGATAAATGAAAGCCATACCTCATAAAACTGTGCATCAGAAAGCTGCGGAAAATGGTGGAGCATGCAGTTGGTGACGTCACGGAGCCGAATTCGTGCACAGTCGGACGTGTGATCATGATGACTCGGATAAGGCAATAATTTCTTCCGCCGGTGAAACACAAACCATCGCTTCCTCGGGGTCGGAATGATGAGTTCGCCGGCACGACTGAGGTGAATCAGCACCATGATTAGCAGGTTTGAAACAATTCTTCTGTTAACACGGGAGTTACTACTGCAAGTTTCCAAAAAAATGATAGCACGGCCAACGAAAAAGATGTTGCAGTCGTCAAAAAAAATATGTTGCAGCCACCGGGAAAGAAGTTCCAGCCACCGGAAAAGAATTCACGGCAGCCGAAAAAAGAATTTACAGTATCGGGGAAAATTACAGCTGTCACGGAAAAGTTTTACGGTGGCGGGAAAAATTACAGCTGGCGGGAAAAGTTGTTGCAACGCTGTGACGTGATGTTGCAGCCGCTGGATTGAAGTCGCGGCTGCCGGGGATGATTTAAAGCTGCCGGGATAAAGGATTTTACGGTAGACGGAAAACAATAACGCAGGTGCTGGGAATTGAGGTGGCAGCTGCGGAAAAAGATGTTGCAGCTGCCGATGTTGCAGCCGCCGATGTTGCAGCTGCCAGAAAGGATTGACGACCGACGGAAAAAAAGAATATTACGGCTGCTGGAAATGAGGTGGCAGCCACTGGGAAATGAGATGGCAGCCGCTGGGAAATGAGGTGGCAGCTACGGAAAATGAGGTGGCAGCCGCGGGGAAAGATGTTGCAGCTGCGGGAAAACGGTTGCGGCTGCGGGGAAATGATGTGGCAGTGGCTAGTAAATGAGGTGGTAGCCACTGGGAAATGAGGTGGCAGCTGCGAAAAATGAGGTGGCAACTGCGGAAAAAGATGTTGCAGCTGCCGATGTTGCAGCCGCCGATGTTGCAGCTGCCGAAAAAGATTGACGGCAGGTGGCAAAAAGGATTTTATGGCTGCTGGGGAAAAGGGTAATGTGGTTGCCGGAAAAAGATATACAGCTGCCGGAAAAGATGTACAGCCGCCGGAAAAGATGTTGTAGCTACCGAAAAATATGTCGCAGCTGCCGGAATTTTTTTTTTTTTTTTTTAAGCAAGGACGGCATAGGGAGATTTTCGTTTAACGGGCCCAAACTGGTCGTTCTCCTGGCGCTTCCCTGAATTTTTTTTAAAAATGATAGCAAACAAAAAGATCAAATGCAAAGAGGGAAAAAAAAAAACAACAGTTATACGCTACAGCAAGAAATTATTTATGTACAGCAAATATGATTTTCAGTTTAAGGTTTGGCAAAGGCAGAGAAAAGTTCCTGCTCTGGTGCCAACTGATAATCTGGATCGGCAGCAATTTGTGAAATGAATGCATCTTTCGAAATGGGCTTACGATACAGTCGCAGTCTGTGGCCGTTAGCAAGTAATGGTATACGGTTTTCATCAATGGTCACCAGGTGAACAGTGCCGTTGTCAAATACCCTGTCGACCAAATATGGACCCAGCCATCTTGTACGTAATTTTCCTTTAAAATCCTTCTTGAATCTGGAGTCGTATAATAGTGCCCAGTCTCCTTCATGGAAGATTTTCTTTTTTATGAATCGGTCGTGCCAGTTAGATCTCTATTGCTGAAGCAGCACAGTCTGGTCTACTGCAGCTAACTGTTTCTCATCCAGTTCATTTAATTGATTCAATCTTCTCTTCTGGGCTTCTGTTACATCCAGATTCATTTCGGTGGTTGTTTTCAGGGTCTTGATCTCAAATTCAATTGGAAAGATGGCACTCTTTCCATACACCAAATCATAGGGAGAAAACCTTGTGGTGTTGTTCCAAGTTGTGCGATATGCCCACAGTGCTTCTGGAATCCTGTCAGCCCAATCCCTTCGATGGCTTTTAACTGTTTTAGTAAGGATTGCTTCAATAACTTTATTAGTACTTTCCACCTGACCATTGGCCTGGGGGTGATAAGGTGAAGCTATCCTATGCTGCACATGATACTTCCGGAGCAAGGATTCAAATTGGTGTGAGATGAATTGCGGTCCCCCATCGGTAACTACTTCCTTTGGTACCCCAAAGTGGGTAAAGATTTCACTGTACAGAAAATCAATCACCGCCTGGTCATTAGCCTTAGCCAAAGCTACAGCTTCTACCCACTTGGTCATGTAATCTGTACACACCAGAATGTAAACCTTTTGTCTGGAAGGAGGGTTGATAGGGCCAACAAAATCCAATGCCCATATATCAAACGGTTCTAGTACCACTTGGGGCTGTAAAGGCATCTGATCTGTCTTATTAGGTTGGCCCATCCTTTGGCACCTGTCACAAGACTGAACATATCTTTTAGCGTCTCTGAATAGTGTCGGCCAATAGTAGCCCATCCGCAGCGCTTTATGCCCTGTTCTTCTGTCTGCAAAGTGTCCTCCACAAGGTTCATCATGACAGGCCTTCAGTATATGAAAGATCTCATCTTCCCTTACACATCTCCTAATCTCAAGATCGGGTCCTGTGTAAAAGAGATGACCATTGAGCCAACAATACCTGGCACTTTGTTGGATAATTTTTCTTTTCTCTCATTTAGACATATGTGGCGGAAGCTTTCCTGCAACCAAATAATTAGCAACATCTGCATACCAGGGTGAATGAGCTGAGAGTGCGAATAGATGTTCATCTGGGAAAGAATCCTCAACAGGCGAACTGTCATCACTGTTAGTAAATCGTGATAAAAAATCAGCAACAACATTTTCTTTTCCAGGTTTATCTATAATGGTAATATCAAATTCCTGTAATAATAAAAGCCACCTGGTTACTCTGGCATTGGTGACAGGTTTGTTCATTAAATACTTAATGGCAGAGTGGTCAGTGTGCACAAATGTAGGATACCCAGTAATGTAATGTCGAAACTTATTAATAGAATAAACAATAGCCAGGAATTCTTTTTCAGTGACAGTATAATTTAGTTCAGCAGGGGCTAAGTTTTTACTAACATAATAGATAGCATAAGGTACTTGACCATCCTGCTGTCCTAGTACTTCTCCAATGGCAGTATCAGAAGCATCTGAAGAAATGTGGAAAGGTATGGTCCAATTAGGTCCCCTTAGAATAGGGGCTGTGGATAGCTTCTCTTTAAGTTTATCAAATGCTATCTGGCATGCTGTACTCCACACAAACTGTGCGTCCTTCATTAACAATGAAAACAAAGGAGAAGCAAGTTTGGAGAAGTTTTCTATAAATCTCCTGTAATATCCAGCATGTCCCAGAAAACTTCGCACCTCTTTCTGAGTTGAAGGAGTTGGTATATTTTTTATCACCTTAATTTTTGAAGGATCCACTTGAATACCATCAGTAGAGATGAAATGTCCTAATACCACCCCCTCACTCATCATCATATGGAATTTTTCAGTGCTTAATGAGAGGCGAGCCTGTTCACAGCGAATTAAAACTTTCTTTAAATTTTCCAGTGCTTCCTCAAAATCCTTGCCATAGGGAGTAAAATCATCCATAAAGACTTCCATACTATCATTAACCAATTCAAAAAATATGCCAATTACAGCTCTTTGGAACGTTGCTGGTGCATTGCATAAGCCAAAGGGAAGCACCCTGTAGGCAAACGTTCCCCAGGGGCAAGTGAAGGTGGTCTTATCCTGATCCTCCAGAGCAATCTGAATTTGGTTGTACCCGCTGAACCCATCCAAGAAGGAGAAGAACTTCTTCCCTGATAGGGTATCAAGTACTTGGTCAATAAAGGGCAAAGGAAAATGATCCTTTTGTGTAGCTTTGTTCAGCTCCCTATAATCAACACAGACTCTCCATTTACCATTTTTCTTGGGCACAATTACAAGTGGGGAAACCCACTCACTATCTGAAATAGGTTAGATAAATCCTGCTTCCAAAAGTTTCTGGATTTCCTCCTTCACTATATCCCTCAGATTGGGTTTCATGCGTCGTTGGGGTTGGCACACAGGCCGGGAGTCGTTTTTTATATAAATATGATGAGTGCACAGATTGGAAGGGATACCCTTCATGTCTGTATACTCCCAGGCGAATGCCCCCTTACGTTCCTTCAAGAGATTGATTAGGCGCATCTGTTCTTCTGAGGAGAGACCAGGGTTGATGTTCAAAGTTCTTCCAGGCTCTACCTCAATAGGAATGCTTCTCGAGTTTTTCAAAACTGGGATTATGTTTGCGTCATCGACTAGTGCTTCCTCTGTAAGTTGTTCTTGTTCTTCCTTACCAAGGGTAATGTTCAGGAGTTGATAAACTTCTTTATCCACTAAAGCAGGTTCGCTAATGAAATTACTGATGGCATCGTCTTCTGTTTCGTTTTTGAAAGTTAGGGCCTTCCCTATTGTTAATAATGGTTGAACATCCTCCTCCTCTTCCTATTCTATCCAAAGGGAAGTTTCAGTTTCTAGACTCGGCCGTGCTGGAGGATACAGGGTGAGGTTTTTGGTTTCCATACCATCAGATATAGTCATGGACCCCGATCGACAGCTGATGCAAGCATCAGCTGTGGCCAACCAAGGCCTCCCCAGGATCAATGGGTGTCCCCCCAGCTGTGATTTTGGTTGTAATACCAGAAAGTCGGCAGGGTATTCCCATGAGTCTACTGAGATGACAAGATCGTCCAGAATCCCTTCGGGTCTGATGGTGGATCTGTCTGCCAATTCTAAAATGGTAGGGGTCGGTCTAATATTGGTGAATCCAAGCTTCTTTACAGTCTCAATTGTTATAACATTGATCGCTGCTCCTAAATCTACTAGCACGTTGGGTATCTGCATCTGTCCTATATGTACAGTGATAGTAGGATTGCCAGGGTCGTCATACTTGGTCACAGGGGTTTTTCCTATCATTAAAGCAGATAAATTCCCTATGACATGAACAGTGGAAGGATCTCTGGGCTTCCTTCCCGGTCTTTTAGTGCACAAGTCCCGAACAGTTCTAGCATAAATAGGTACGTCTTGAAGATCTTGCAAAAGGGGGATCTTAACATAAAGATTCTTCAACTCTCCTAGGAGATTGAACTGAGGTTGCCCCCCTATTTTTGGCAGCATTAGTCTCTCAGGGTATGGTGGTTGCCTTACCAGCTGGGTAGGCTGCGTATTATCTGATTTCTCATTTAATGTTTCAGCCATCCCATCTGAGGGATGCTCAGCACCTTTAGTGATAGGAACCGGATCGAATGGATGCTGGGAACTCTCTCCTTTGTCATGCACAGAAGGTGGAATATCTTCTGAAATTACACGTTCTATTATCTTCCCAGACCATAGGCGAATATCATTACAAGGTACAGGGGAGAGAGAGTAGACCGGCATATTGAGAGCTTCCAATTGATGGACTGTTTTATTATTTGGGTTAGGATTAGGTTGGGCAAGCAGCTGAGGCCGTATTGGTATATTAGGAACAGGATTATTCTGCAGCTGCAGCTACGACTGCTGAGGTCGGTATTGAGGATATTGAGGAAATTGAGGATATGGAGGAGAATATGGTAACTGCTGAGGTGGAGGTGGTTGAGGAAACTGGTTCCCAGGATGGAAGTTTCTCCATCCAGGAGACCATGACGTAGGTTGATGTGGTGGCTGTGTCCAAGGACTCCATGAGTTATAACTTTGTACTGCAGGTTGAGAACGATTCCACTGAGCATAATTTGAAGGGAATTGTGTATTCATATTTTGCATATTATTATTCCAACTGTTCATATTATTCAAAAATGGAAATGAGTCTGGAGACATACCTTGATTTCGGGGCTGCCAAGGTTTCTTCTGTGCAATGAAGTAGGCTGATTCCACTTCTGGAGTTGACGCTTGCAGAACATCCTTTACTTGGGGAAGTGTGGGGCATTCTTTCATGTCATGGTTCAGCTCGCACAGCTGACATACTTGTATTTTGTCAAGAGGGCATTCTTTCAGTGGATGATTCTTTCTACATCGGGGACAGAACACACCTAGTGTGAGATCCTCCACTGCCTGTCTTTGTTTGGCCTTCAGGACATCAATCTCCGAAGAGATGGAGCTCATCATTTCTGTTTTAAAATTTTCAAGAAGATTTCCTATCTCTGCATGTGTAGCTCCTCCATTGGATGACTTCTGAGTTCTATCAAAGACATCACGTTCCAGCTTATCTCGTTTATCCCGCTTATTATTCCTGGAAGATCCCCTGGAGTATCTCTTACATAATTCCACAATCGTCTCAAAAGGTTCTTTGGAGATATCTCCTTTTCCTAACAGATTTAACATGTCTAAACAATCATCCCTGATCCCTCGAAGCAAGATTATCTTGAGCACATCCAGCCCCATGTTCGTCTGCCCGGCTCTTTGCACATTGTACAGCAGCCTTTCTACAAAATCCTCCAGACTTTCATCCTCCTTCTGCACCATCTTAAATAATTCTTCTCTTTTGTCCCTGGTGCTGCAATATTCTTGATATTTTTCCAGGAACACTTGCTTCATCTTATTCCAATTAGCAACAGTTCCTCCCCCAAGGCTCATGAACCATCGTAATGCATTGTCCTTCAGGGTGGCAGGAAAAAGCTTCATCTTTTGGGCATCTGTGACATAATCATAGCTGTGACAGAGGATATCGAATTCAAAAAGGAATTCGTCTGGATCTTCTGCCGCCCTACCATGGAAGCGAGGCAACACCGATGGTGAGATGTTTTTCATAGGAGCTGTCCCTTCTAGCTGCTGTATTGGAAATTGTAATGTAGCCATCGTTCCTTCTAGCAGGGAGTCATTTTCATGATGGTATTGTACCACTGCTTCTTCCTCTTCGTTCTCATGTCTGTTATTCATCTTTTCTTATGTATCCTCTTCTTCGTTCATTCCTGCGTTCTTTACCTCAGTTGTAACAGCTGCGTATTCTTCAGTTGTAGCAGCTGCGTATTCTTCAGTTGTAACAGCTGCATATTCTTCAGTTGTAATAGCTGAATCAGCTGTTCCTTCTTTAGCAGGGGTATATGCAGGAATCACGGTTGCTCCTGTATATTCCACCGTGGATCCTGATGCTGGCGCTCCAGGATCAGCAGGGCCTCTTCTGATAGGAGTCTCCCGTTGACGAGTCCTGATAGCTGAATCAGGTCTGTCAACAAGATCGTCGATGAATGTTCTTCTACCCAACGGTGGACCTCGACCACGACCCGAACCACCTGCACTGTTAGTATTTTGTGGGGTTTTGGGGGTTGGGAGGTGATCGCGTTTTACCCTCCTCGTATTCATGCGAAGCAGATCATTTCAACAAAAAAAAGACTGACTAAAAGCAATTATCAGATGCAACTAATGACTAGTGTTTAATTTTTATCCTTCCCCGGCAACGGCGCCAAAATGTCAAGCACTCTATATGCAAATAAATTGTTACCAATACACACAGAGCATATGAAATTTACTGTCAACCCGAGAAAGTCTTTTTATTTCAAAGGATAAGTGCACAATATATGCTTAAACACCAAACCATTAGAAGTGAATACTTTTATCTTCTATCATCCATGTTAATCCCAAGAATCTATGCAATCCCAATTTCCTTCTAACTGCTATACTTCAATTCTTCTCTATCATGCATCAATAAGAAATGGTATCAGATCTAATCAACAATTGCAGAAAAGAAATCTCATTCGTATTCTAGAACAATCACTTGTCTGATCTAATCAATCTGGAAATCATAAAACATAAACTGAACATTAATCTAGAAATCCAATTGTAAAAGATTGAGTCAACTGTTCTAAGAAATTGAATTGCAGAATGGAAATCAAGCAACACACAACAGGAAAGATAAATTGTAAAGACTCATGGGATCACAACTTAGCTGTAAGATGAACACAGCTGCGTATAACAGCAATTGAAATGCATAAAGCAAACCTTACTCAGTTGACTGTTATTCTACACCATTCACCAATCTCACAAAAATATAATCTTTTACTGAAAAATCCACACAATAAACATTGCTGCTGCGTACAAAGGAAAGAACAAAGCATCACACAACAAGAAAGATAAAATCCTATTTTAACTCACCAATCTCTGTGGAAGATGGGCCCAGTCTTCACACAGAGACGCTGGTTGAACAACACAACTCTTTAGCTCAGAAGTAACCCCTTATATTAACAGAAGAATGAGTACACAGTTTTGCTCGGCTGCTAATACAATGAATTAATTGTTTGTTGTTCAACACCTAGGTTGAAGCAACTCCCCATATTTATACATACAAATCATAACAAACCATATAATCGGGCAGCCATGAAGATCTCTGATCTTCAGGCGCCCTAAATAACTAGCTGTTACAATACGTGGGCAGAGCAGAGACATCGAAATATGAGAGAGTTATCCATTGACCCAAGAGTAGTGGTCCTTCCAAATCGCAACTAGACTCGAGCAACAACATACTCAAAATGGCGCATTCTGTTACAGCTGCCCTGTCACAGCTGTACCTTGATTAATAATTCGAGCCCCAAGGATCCCTCTACAAGCAACGAACATCCTTCCTTCATGACTTGTTCAGCCCCGATCTTCCTGTAGTCCATTTATCTCAACTACCTTCATAAATTGTAACATGTTAGCACAATTGAGAGATGCACAGCTTTAATTATCACAATCATAAGCATTAATAAAATAAAACAATGATCAGCCA
The DNA here is from genome assembly GCA_027924585.1 of Larix kaempferi. NCBI lineage: Eukaryota > Viridiplantae > Streptophyta > Pinopsida > Pinales > Pinaceae > Larix > Larix kaempferi. The sequence continues at coordinate 8,849,481 of BSBM01000091.1, read as the reverse complement.
TACCTTGGTAATTTGGGGAATAAGGTAAGGACAATAGGTCTAATTGCCATGATAAATGGTGTGGGACAGGGGCAGGAAAGATGATTAATGATGATTAAAAAGGGCCAATTCTGGGCTCAACAGGCTCAAACCTGCTCGGGCCGGTGCCCAGGGAGACTGTGGTATGGGTCGACAGTTGGTGGACCCCTGTCGACTGTGAGTTCGCGATTCGGTCAACAAAGTATGTTGCTGGGTGGGCTCAAACCTGCCCGGGCCAGTGCCCAAGGAGACTGTGGTATGGGTCGACAGTTGGTGGACCCCTGTCAACTGTGAGGTCGCGATTCGGTCAACAAATGGTTCTGTTGCCGAGACCGTGTGCAGAGTAGAAGGAGGTCATGTTGTGGCACCCGATGAAGCCGAAGATACAAAAATGGTTCGATCAGAAGTTGCAGTAGTTCACTGAAGAAGAAAGTCGGAACACGCGATTAATGGTAGATCACTAGTTGGGAAGATATATTCACGATGGAGACCGTATGAATGGTTTTTCTGTGAATTTCTGGTCATTCTATATGAATGGTTGTCGAAGCTGACCTTCCAGAAGAGAAATTTCCAAGGTGGTGAACAGACGACTTGGACCCCGGAATTGATTAAGGAATTGCAGGAAGTTGATAATAAGGCATCACGGGCTGTCGAAGTTTGGCTCGATAGTATATTGGAAGGATATATTATGGAATTTGCAGTCAATATGAAGAAATCCTATAGTGAAGCGGAAAGATATTTCTTTGACAGACCGAGGGGAAGGTTTCTGCTATCACTCCAACTGTCGATTAAGATGCTAATCTGTGAGAAAGGTATATTAAAGATGCACCTTGATAAGTAGACAGCCTGGTGGGCGGGGGCTGTGGGTACCGCGACTGTTGGGGAACGGTGCATGGAATGGTAAAGGGGTAGATGGGTGCATACCATGAGGAGATTGTCAGTGAAGCCGAGGAAGAAAGTGGCCTTACAAGGGGAGGAGCAAGGTTTCGACAGGAAAAGAGGCAGAGGATAGGAGAAGGTCCTGCTGCAATCAGACTGCAAGACTGTGAAGGAAGGCCACATGGGACGAAGTGACCTCATAGTCCTGATAGGAACGACTAGGCTATGCCCAGGGTAGAGGTGGGACCGAACCCTAGCAAAAACGTGCCCACACCTTCACTCACTAGCTCTCAACCAGCAAGAGAAACTACTTCGACACCGCCGAGTACGTCGACACCGCAAAATTTAATTGGTAGTAATAGCACTGCGACAGGAGGAAGGCATCCCAAGATGGCAAGCGATGATGCTAACTTCCCATTGTTCCATGGAAGTGCGACAGACAACCCAGAACAGTAGTGGTTTTTGTGTGAAGCCGTCTGGACCGTGAAACAGATCACTGATGACGATGTTAAGAAAGGACAGTTAGCCATGACTCTACGAGGTCGTGCATTAGATTGGTTCGTGAATTTTGTCTTAGTCCCTACGGGGGCCCCTAAGAAGTCATTGAATGAGATTCGGGATGGGATGATTGCTGAATTTAGACGGCCTAAGTCGGAGGCCCAGTATATTACTGAACTGAAGGAAATTAAGCAGTATCCTAACGAGACGGTATGGGATTTCGACCAACGGTTCAAGATGCTAATGGAAAAGGTTAGTTTTGATATGAGCACTGTCCAACATAAAGAATGGTTCATTGCGGCACTACTACCCCATATTCGACTGCCGTTGATGCAGCAAAACATTTCGACGCCTAGTGAAGCTCTAGAGATCGCAATGCGGTTGGAGGCGTCCCCAATTGGAGATAATGCAGCTGGGATGTCACAGATACAGACACAACTTGCTAACCTAACTATACAATTGCAAGATTTAAAGAAGAACAAAGAACAGTGTGATGAAGTATGGTGTACGCGATGTTGACGAGAGGGACATGCGAAAGATGATTGCCCAGATTTTTGGAACTATTTGGTCTCAGGTGCGCCCAATCCGCTGAATGGCGGAAGTATGCCATGGTGTCGTGTCTGCCAGGTGTTTGGACACGGTCATGATAATTGACCATATATGCAGAAAATGGTCACAACTTCACGAAATTTGTATTGCACCTTCTGTAAGTCGGTAGGACATGATGACAAGGATTGTCGAGCATATGGGTTGCTACAAGAGAGAATGTGTGATGCATTATATGTCAAAGATGATCAGCGGGCTGCACCGCTATAGCCGCAGGTAGCTCAGTCGATACCTCAACCTCAAATGCAGTTTGTACCGCAGTAGCAGCAACCGTAGTAGTTCGTACCGCAATATACACCGGTGAACCCCCCACAGCCTCAGTATGTGCAACAACCACAGTATGCACCACAAGGGCAAGGGATGCCGCCAGCACCCATACAACAATAGTTTAACCAACCTCAGTATCAGCAGTGGGGTGGCTACCGGGGAGGCTACAGGGGCGGACATGGTGGTGGGTTTGGTCATGGAGGAGGAGGTCGAGGTGGTCGAGGACCTGTTCAATGTTACCACTGTGCGGTATGGGGGCATTATCAGTGCGACTGCCCACTGCTACAGAATCAGTGTACGTTTTGCAGGCTGGGAACACTCCGCAGCTACAGAACCCAGTACATAGACCAATACAGAACCCAGTGCAACAACCAGTACAGAACCAACCCCCGCGACCACCGCCGAACACTAATCCAAATGTAAATCAACCAAGTAATTTGCAGCAGAATTAGACGTAGGGTGCTAATATTGCGACTATTTCTGCGGAACTGCGGCAACAAGATGCTTCGGTGGCTATTGTCACTCGTGGAGGTAAGACGACTGGGGAATATCATTCACGACCATTGATTCGGTTAGCTGGTTAGAAGACGGTAAATTTTGACATTGATGCAGAACGGGAGACGTTCCTCGAGGCACGTCGCACATTGGAGAAAGACCACGGTAAGGCTATTGTTTGTGATATGCCACCTATCTTTGATGCTACCTCAGACACCGATCAACCACCACCAAGGATATTGCAAAAGTTCCTTGAAAGTTGTTTGTCATTGGCACAAGACCCAGTTTCCCTGGTTGAGATTGAGGGATGGTTGCAGCGACTTCCAAAAGGACGGCAAGAATCGGCAGTCAATTCTTTACAGCGACGCAAGACTGGCAAGGAAATGCGAATGAATATTCAGGTCGGTGACTATGATGTTGATTCTATAATTATTGATCTTGGTTCGGATGTTAACATCTTAACCAAGAAGGCATGGCATAAAATGGGGAGTCCCCCATTGAGTTGGTCCCCTGTACAGCTTCAGTTAGCTAACCATGCGAAGGTTACACCTATTGGGCAAGTTCCATGGCTCACAATTGATATTGAGGGAATGAAGACTTATGCCGACTTCGATGTCATAGAGGTAGTTGACGGCGAAAGCTCTTATCCTGCGTTGTTGGGGATAGGATGGGCTAATGATAGCAGAGCTGTAATTAACTTCAAGAAGCACATGATGACTTTTGAGAACCGCAATTTTTGAGTTATCGCTCCATTTGATCCGCCTGAAGGACGCCGATATGTTGAGCCTATCAAAGCTGACAATCACACTAGCTGGGATCACACATTTAATATTTCTAAGGATTACATTCATCCCACTGTTCACGGTGAGTTGGAGTGGCGCAGTGAGAGCTCCGCGTCTTCTGACTCTGATGATGCATTGGAACATTGGCAAAATCGTATGCATGAAGTATCAATCCGGAAGTGCGGTTTAGTTACGCAATCTTTATGTCGTGTTGCAACAGAAATGATCACATTGCCTATCTATGAGGGGTTGCCTGGCTTAGACACCTTTGTAGCAGAATTTGAAGACCATGTTCCAGAACCATAGCGCTTGCTGGCCTTGGAGGAAGCACTGAAGGCTGCTCCAACACGTTGGTGGGTGACACATAAGAAATTCATTAAAGATTGGTCACATTGTCGAAGGTTGATGATGGTTCGATTTGGTAATACTGAGGTTTATCACACTGGCAAGTATGATGGCCGAACTGATCCTTGTGATCATGTGATGGAGTGTCAACGATTATGGATCACGCAACCCAGAGATGAGTGGGTTCATGCTTTTGTCCATACTTTGGAGGAGATACCGCGCTCGTGGTATACTGTAGTTGAATTGCGCCATGACATTACAACATGGGGCGAGTTGATGATCTGTTTCACTCATACCTTCACATTTGTGGATGCCAACCCAAATGTCCATAACGCCCTGCAACTCATCCGCGATGTGATATTTCGGGTTGTTTCGGTGGCACGATCTGTTGATCCGCACACCCACAGTCAGATGCAGTCTCTCATAGAGTGCTTCAATGTCAATGGAGGGCCAGAGGATGATGATGACCCCCAGAATATTAACATTCCCAAATCCGAAGGAAGTCGCGATGTGGTTCCACCTGTTGCGCCAAGTAATCCATTCAATCAGCTGTTGCAGCTTCGCAAAATGAATATCGGCACTGAAGCTACTCCCAAGTTTGCTAATGTAGGGGATTATTGGGACGATGAGATGATGAGTAAGGTTACTGAGTTACTGCATGAATTCCAAGATGTGTTTCCCCTGAAGTTTTTCGAAATGAAGGGAATCCTAGGTGACTTAGGAGAAATGAGAATTCCATTGAAACTGGACGCTAAGCCATTCCGACAGTGACCTTATCGACTAAACCTGTGACATAAAGAGAAAGTCAAGGCGGAACTTGATCGGATGTTGGATGCTGGTATTATCGAATCTGTGGAAGAGTCAGAATGGATCAGTCCTATGGTGGTGCAGGACAAGAAAACAGGCAAAGTGCGCATCTGTGTCGACTTACGGAAGTTGAATGATGCTTGCTTGCATGATCCCTTCCTGACTCCGTTTACCGATGAAGTACTTGAAGGAGTGGGTGGCCAGGAGATGTACTCTTTCACTGATGGATTCTCTGGCTATCATCAGATCCGTATTGCCAAGGAAGATCGCCATAAGACAACTTTTGTTACTGAATGGGGTTGCTTTCAGTACACGGTCATGCCGTTCGGATTGAAGAATGCACCTGCGATATTTTCCTGGGTAGTTGTTTCTGCCTTCAAAGATTTTATTCAAAATTTTCTGCAAGTATATATGGATGATTGGACTGTTTATGGGTTAATTCGGGATCATCTAGCTAATCTGTGGTTGATGCTTGAGCGATGTCGACAGCACCAGATATCGCTGAACTTGAAGAAATGTATTTTTTGTGCTCCATTTGGGATATTGCTAGGTCATATCATGTGTAAGTAGGGATTGTTGGTTGATCCATCCAAGATTGTGCTTATTTTGGGATTGCAAGCACCAACCACAGTTAAGCAGTTACGCGCGACCTTGGGTCACACGGGCTACTATCGCAAGTTCATTAGGGGATATGCTGCGATTATTGCCCCTATGGAGAAGTTGTTGAAAAAGGATGCGGCGTTCCAATGGAACCCGGAATGTCAAGAAAGCTTCGAAACCCTAAAAGTGAAGATGGCGTCGGCACCGATTTTGGTTTTTCCGGACTAGAGTAAGGAATTCCACGTCCACGTTGATGCTTCATTGGTTGCATTAGGAGTTGTATTGGCTCAACCAGGTGAAGACGACATTGATCACCCCATTGCTTTTGCCAGTCGAAAGTTGTCTTCGGCAAAACTCAATTACACTACCACAGAACGTGAAGGTTTGGCCATGGTTTACGCGCTGTAGAAGTTCAGGCATTATTTGTTGGGTGGCCACTTTAAAATGTTTACTGATCATTCAGCATTGAAATATTTGGTCAATAAGCCTGTGTTGGGGGGGAAGATCTGTCGATGGATACTTTTGTTTCAGGAGTTTGATTTCAAAGTCGTTGTGAAGCCAGAGCGGTTGAATGCTAGACTAGATCATTTGTCACAAATTGACACAGGGGAGGAACCGACTAATATCGAAGACGGATTGCCGGATGCCCAGCTGTTTCATGTTGCCACTGTTGATCACTATTTTGATGACATCCATCAGTTCTTGGTGATTGGCACCACGCCCAATGACTTTACCATGACTCAAAAGAAGCAATTGGTCGTCAAGGCTACTGACTTTCAACTGATCGCGGGAGAGTTGTATAAATTAGGTGCTGATGAGATATTATGCAGATTTGTTTTGCTGCATGAGCAAGCATAGATATTGGCTGAAGCACATGGTGGAGTCGTCGAAGGACATTATGGCGGTCGGGCGACTGCCCGAAAGGTATTACGTGTAGGGCTTTGGTGTCCCACTTTACACAATGATGCGACAAACTATGCACGGTCTTGTGATGTTTGCCAACAAACTGGCAAGCCATCTAGACGTAATGAGATGCCACTACTACCGCAGGTGACATTACAATCGTTCAAAAAATGGGCTGTGGATTTTGTAGGGCCGATCAATCCACCAGGGAAATGCACAGGTGCACAGTATATTATCACAACGACCGAGTATTTGACCCGATGGGCGGAGGCGGAACCTGTAATTGATTGTTCCACAGCAACGGCTGCTCGATTCTTGTTTGATCACATTATCACTCGGTTCGGTTGCCCCAAGATTTTGCTGAGTGATCAAGACAGCCATTTTCTCAATCGCACTATGAGCGCATTGATAGAGGAATTGCAAATTCAGCACAAGAAGAGTACACCCTATCACCCATAGGTGAATGGGACGGTAGAGTCGTTTAACAAGGTCTTGGAGCATGCATTAACAAAGGTGTGTAGTGCGAACCGCAACAATTGGGATTTGAAAGTTCCCGCGGTGTTGTGGGCCTATCACACCACATGTAAAAGGTTGACTGGTCAGACACCTTTCAAGCTCGTATATGGGAAGGAAGCCATTATGCCTATGGAGTACATTGTTCCCAGTTTACGAATTGCAGCTGTTACAAGCATGGATGATGTTGCAGCAATCAACGAGGGTCTAGCACAATTGGTGGCACTCGAAGAAGATTGATTTATCGCTAGCTTTCATCAAGGAGTGGAGAAGGATCGCCAGAAGGCATGGCATGATCGCCACATCAAAACCAAGCAATTTCAGTAAGGCGACTTAGTGTTACTATATGACAGTAATTTTATGAAAGATCCAGGCAAGTTGCAGATGCATTGGCTAGGTCCCTACCACGTCAATAGCATTACTTCAAGAGGAGCGGTTCAGTTGCAGCGATTGGATGGGGGTATGCTCCCCAAGTTGGTGAATGGTCACAGACTGAAGCCCTATCGCACGGGCTCGGAGTAGTGCGATGTCTGAATCGCATTGCAAAAAAAAAATTTGCTAATGATTGTTGCAGGTTGCTTGGTGGTAGATGGCGCACCAACAGAAGAGGGTATGCGCAAGCGGGAGAGGCTTACAACCACTGTTAGAGACTCATGATGATGTTACACTCAGGATTTCTGATGGATTTTGTACGACGAATTTGGGAGGGTACGATGAAGTGGTGTGATTACTGGCTGCCCTCTCTACATATGATTGCCCTGATTCATTTCATTGAGTTCACACATGATGCTGGTATGTTTTGCACGATGGACCGGGATGATCAACAGGGTTGTTCACGTGGTGGCACGCGGGAGCTATGTTGGCAACATGGCCACCCCCTCCACTATGGTAGTTGGACGGCTCACACACACAGGTGGGAGGTACCGGGGCATCATTCCCCCCATCATCATAGAGGAGGGTCTGGCTATAAGTACCCAAGGAAGTTAGTAGTTCGCCATCCATAAGTTGTTTCGACCACGAGTGGTTATGCTGGTTGATCCCTGTGTGAGTTGAATTGTGAGGAATTCCAAGGAGGCTATGGAAATGCTTCACTTCGTTTCCCATGGTAGCACCCCAGGGGAACTGCAAGCCTGAACGACGAGTGTCCCTGAGTGTCTTGATCCAGTGGGTGCACTTACGATGTCTATGCTCGGGCCAGTGCCAGGGTGACTGTGGCATGTGTTGATAGTGAAATGGACCCCTGGCCGGTCCCGCATGCTTCAGTATGTGGTAGTCATTCAAAGATTTGTACCGATTTTTATCAGACCGTTGGTTGGGGTGGTAGCTCCCTGACTTCAGTCGATGACAGGAGCTGGCACGAAACAGATGTGCCAGATTCATCCGTCGTTCTCAACCCTTGGTACTGTTCGTCCTCTTTTCTTTTTAGTCTGCACTATTCAATGCGACTGGAGGATGAGTTCGTGATGTACCTGACAGCAAGTCGGGGGTTGCCTATTCTCATGGAGGGCTTATAGAATTGGTAGCCGAGGATCTGTATAGCCGAACAAAGGGGAAAATAATTCGTGATCCAGATAGCAAGAATAGATGCAGCTGACGTGGCTCGAGGGCGAGCCACAAGATTGTGTTGGGGGCCTGTTGGCAGGCGGTTTGATGAGGAAAGATCGCGATACTGCTAATGCCGCGACACGTTGGATGAAGGCGCGAAAGGAGTATATTGGGCCAAAGGATACCGCACTTGGTGGGTTTTGGGTCACTTGGACCATGTATTTGGTAGTATTGAGTCAAGTATACCATAGTCGGTGGGTTTTTGGTCCTATATTTTGTAATATCGAGTCATTGTACCGCAGTATGCGGGTTTTTGGGTCATTAGACCAAGTCAATTAGTCGATTGTCCATAGTGTCGGTTAGGAAAGTGGACAAGTATTGTAATCGGCGGAAGCCTATAAAGAGAGGAGAATTGTAAGTGTTAGGGGAGTCGATAGTGGTGGATATGGCTAAGTGCTATATGCGAGGATGATACGGATGTTGCATAGAGATTTATGTACTGTTTTGCCACAGCAATATAAGGATGATGATTTGGTGCGATCCATGTGTAATGTTGATCGATGCCTATGTTATTTCCTATTCTTAATGCAGTTATCTGTTTTCTACTGCTATAATGTGAATACTGCAATAATGTGTTATCAGTATATGTGAAAATGCTGCGATTAGAGTAATGTGCGATCTCTGTTTATGATAATGTTAATTGTTGCGATTAAGGTGATTTGCTAGAACTCTGCGATGAATATTTAGAAGTGATGTTAGTATCATATTGCCACAACTTTCCTCCTCCCTTGGCGGAAACATGGTTCCGTCTACTCTTCCTGACGCCTCAGGTGAGACCTCATCCACTCTACGGGTGTTGCTGGGTGGGCTCAAACCTGCCCAGGCCGGTGCCCAGGGAGACTGTGGTATGGGTCAACAGTTGGTGGACCCCTGTCAACTGTGAGGTCACGATTCGGTCAACACACCATTGTTTTACTCATCAAAGTTCATCTTCAATATTCCATTTTTCGCAAATTAGCATTTTAAACCACAATGGTAAGGCCAATAGGTACCTTCTCCTGGGTCCTTTGAATAATTTCCTTTCTACATCACGGTATGACCTAATTGTGTCGACAACAAACTTAGTAATGTACCCTTCCAAAATGTTATCTTCCCATACGTCGACAACCCTTGAAGCTTTAATGTTAACTTGGCTCAATTGTTGGATTAGTTTCGAGGTCCCATGCTCTGGTTCGCCTCCTTGGAAATTCTTCTTCTAAAAATTTAGGTTATCCAACCACTCATACAGCAGTATAGGAAACTCACAGAAAAATACCTCGTGCATATCAGTATAGATGTACTTCTGCAACCATTGTTCTGTCGACCATCTAGGTTTTTAGTTTTCTTCCTCAGAAAATTCTTCCATCTTTCTATTGAACCACCCCTCGATCTCCATCTTTTTCGAATGCCACATCATGTCCTCTTTATTTTGCACTAGGGTCACAGCAACAAAACCATTTGTTGACACAGATCTGTCGACAAGGGTTCACTTCGCACTATGTCAACAAAGCTCGACACACTCCCATAGATATCGGCCCGGAAAGAGTTTATCCTTTTCACCAAGACTAGTAGAGTGAGTGAGGTCTCACCCGAGAAACCTAAGGGGCCTGCAGGAACCAAATTTCCACAAGTAGAAGAGGACAATTTAATCACAGCATAGCTCGTAGATCGACATAACTATCATTCGCATCATAACATCATCATTGCATACCAAGAAATATTAATCAGATCTACTCATTAACACATCATAGAAACACAGATCATTGACACATATCAAATCTATCCAGATTGCGACAAAATACATCATATTGCGGTACAACACATAAGCGACAAAGTTATAGAGAAACATTCCTTCTAATTATACATCAATATGTATTATAAATCAGGAATACACATCCGCAAAACCCATCTCAACACCTTAGGTCAAAATACAAAATGTCATCCAGCGCGAAAGATAGAACAAAAGTCCATTGATGCGAAGATACATTCATCGACCAAGAGATCAGATCATAGCAAAATATTGGATAAAATCCACTAAGATAAGATGCCCGAAGGCTTACAATGCTACTCCTATTTATAGGCTCACTTGGTCATTACAAAATTGGTCCACTTCACAAAGTGACCCATTAACTAACTAACTAATTAACTAATGACTCCGCTTTGTCCGCTTTACTTCCTTTTTATATGCCTTGTTGCGCTCCGCAACTGGTCCTTTCCCCTTGTCGATGACCCCTTTATTACTGGTTGTACCAAAACTTTTGCAACTTAGTCCTCTGCCAACATGGAGCACAACTCCAAAATATACAAAAAGCATGAGTTACATAATAACTCCCTAAATAATAGGAGAACCTCCTCCAAATACCTCATTACATTCATACACCCAAATCACTTATTACTCTCAAATTTCAATAATGATCACATGACCTCTATATAAAAAATATTCACTCATAACACATGTTGGCCCTTCATTGGGTCAACCACTATTACATGTACACTTACTTTATTATATATACATTTAACCCCATATGTGTGCCCCTTGTGAACATATTATATACATTTAACGCCATATATGCCCTCTTTTAGGTCTTATCTAATGTGACAATGTGTACATTTGAGATGAGATTTGACACCATCCTTCCTAAAGGGTTCTTCTTGTTGTAGATATCTTGCTCAATGAAGGGTTCCTATGAGTGATGCCAATTTTTCGAAATAACTACCTCCACTACTAAATACCACTTGTCATTGCATAAGAGAAGGGAAGCTCAAGGCCTAGTACTAAATAAGGTAAACCTTTCAATAAAACCCTAGCTCATTATTAATCTTCTTTGGTTGGTCTTTGAAAACACTCCCACAATGTTTTGACACATTCCCGATAAAGGAAATGCAATAATCCATGAGCTCTCACTCATTAATTTCAAAAACTTTAGGACAAAAAGTACTCTATACTTTTTTTCCAAAAGAAAAATAGTCTCTTGTTATTCATATTGAATCAAAGAAACTACAATGACTCTTATCCCATGGATAAAAACTTCAGTTAAACATAAACATATTTCCACCAATACTAAAAGTCAATTTTCCCTATGACATTGTATCCAGGCTTCACATACCTTGATACTGTTTTACAACATTTTCCATAACTATCTTATCATATTAGTCTAAATCAAAATGATATCTCTATGGCCAAAAATTAGTAAAGGAGAAGAGCCCTTCAGTAGAAGCAAATTCTATTTTCTGCAATAAGTCTATTATCAAGGAAAAGGAGAGACTGATCCCATCCTTCTTCAAGAGATAGTCCTAGTTTTGAAAGCTTGTCTATTTTTTATTATAAAACCTAGCAATGTGGAAACATGTGATATCCTCAAATATAGGTAGTGAGGCATGAACAAGTCTTTTCCAAGATGTCAATTGTGGAACCTGTAGTCGATGGTCATCATTGATCCAATTTATGATGGCAAATGAGTCACCGTAGATCATGAATCTATTCACGGAGTATTCCGCAACCAACTGTAATAGTCCCCATAGTAATATGAGCTCATCTCTCTTGTTGCTGCCTCAGCCCTCTCCCAAAAACATCTCCAGATAATGTCCAATTTTCCAAATGATATAACACCCTGCCCCACATCTATCGTTTTGTGAGGCCCCGTCGAAAAAACCGTCTGGGAAGGTGGAAGACTTTAAGGGAGGTTAGATCATAACCGATCGGATATCTAAACTTCTATATGAATAATATGAAAGAAAGAACGAAACAAAAGCAGTTGCCCCAGCCACACTGAATAATTTGCCATCAAACAATATTGTGTTCTTGGTTCTCCATATGCCCCACAGGAATAATAATGGAAAGTATATGTGATAAGGATACCTATCATGCTAATGTTGTAAGCATTTATCCAGTAATCCAACCTCCTAGTCCCCCTATCTATATACTTGTTATCCCTTATGTTCACAAACACAAATAATATGACCATTACATTATCACTTTGTTATGAATGAAGCCTTCCCCCGACCCTTTTACTTTTCCTTTTTTCTCATATATTTAAATCCCTTCAATATATACTTTGGAGTGAAACATAATTAACAAGTTGGGGTTATTGTGTTGAAGTACAACAAGCTCCCATTTTCCTTTTACATGTCGTGATCTTTTCCAAATACCATTTGTAAATTTGATTACAAAATCATGGTTTGTTCCTAAAATGAGAATGTACTTATTTCCATTAATGTTCAAATCTCTCAAATGACATGTTCTCTCTTCATTAATTAATGTCCCTGCATAAGAGTCTTTTATTACGATTCAAATCAAATACAAGTTCTAAATAGTTTTTAATAATATAATTTGTAAAACATTATATATAGAGAGAGAGGGGTTGGGAGTTCGTGTTGTTACACTCCCCACCAGGGTTTAAATCTCGTTGGACATATGCTCCTTGAGAGCTAAGATTGTAATGATTTATCAAGCTTGTGAGTCATTTCTCGTGATTATTGACCGCTAAAACCCTTTGAAATAGTAAATGGTTGCTTGCCATGCTATTTACATGTATTTACCATAAACATAGCAAAATATATATTATCTCACACAAATTTATTTTTACATTTATCGTGCATAATAATTCATATTATATATACACTCAATTATATATATATATATATATATATATATATATATATATATATAACCTCATAAAATCGCTGGAAAATATATAACCTCGTAAAAGTCACAATAAATTCCGTCCTTTACATTTATCACGTAACATTTTATATTTTATATATAAACTCAATTGTTTCTATAACCAGAAGAATGGCGCTAAGCTGCTTTTCACTCTTTCATGTACTATTTATCATGTTAGTTTCAATAAACACTTTTATATGTTTTGACAACATATCAGGTTCGGAGTTGAAGCTATTATAATAACACACGTTAGGAATAACCCCACACAATGTTATTTTTTATTATGTGGCATCTAAATTTTTTATTTACTTAAACTATCAATATATTTAAAGTCCACATTTTCTAAGTGATGCACTGGTCAATGAAGTGTGGATTTTCTTGGAAGCAATGATGAATTGTACTTGTTATTTCTTAATGGAATCAATTTTCTTGGCAACAATGATGAGTTGTACTTTAAGAATCAAAGATGGATGTGATGATTTTTGGGGAAAATGTGCCATGATCTTTTACATCCTATTGCACTAGGTGGGCCGAGGTCTTATGAAATTTTATTTTATGCATCTTGGGTCAATTACTTATGTTTTAAATCTTAAACATTAAAATAAAGGTGGGTGGATATTATAAATTGGTAGCATGAAAGTCATGGAATCAAACTAAAATTTCATATCGAAATACTAGTTGGAGAATAGTAAGGTGAGGCAATTTGTCATAAATGAGGGTTGCAGTCGTGGTAAATTGATTGTCCAATGTTGGACCATAAGATAATATAATATGCAAGGATGTGAGGATGTGGGAATGGTGGATGTATATGGAGAAAGACAAAAGCAGAGATATTCGTAATTAGTAATAAGTGTGAGGAATATATATATATATATATATATAAGTTGGAATGTATTTTTTAAAGATGGAATTGATTTTGGATAGCACATGGGGGATATTTTATAGTTTCGATGTGAATTTTTCTTGGGGCTTGGGTGTCACAACAAAAAATTAAGTTGAAATGTATGCCTTATTCTTAGGAACTAAAATTGTGAAAGGACTATGATTGCAATAAGAATTTTTTTTGGTGACTCTCTTCATATGATAAATCAAGCAAGAAAACAAGTTCCAAGGTGTTACGTACCAGTACCAACTCACTTTCAGATATCTGCCCAGTGAGAGTGGTCGTTTTTTTTCAAGACCTGGATGGGGTTGTTATCTGCACCTTTTAAGGGTTGGTAATGGCTGAACCCCTTGATTCTTCCTTTAGGATTACTATAGCTTAGTGGCATTGTTGATTGCCTCATTTGAGGCCTTGTAGCCCTGAGGTTGGTGTTCGGGGCTCCTAGGGGCAGGTCACTGGGTCACATGACCCCCCTGCTTGATATCCACACATGTGACATCGTTCTACTCAAAGGCACTTGTCTCCTCTCCTAGTCACCCTAAGCACCCCTCCTCAGTCCTGGCCTCCTTGCAACATAACACTCTCTCTCCTTGGGCATAACACTATGATGACGTCATCCTAGCTACCAGGCCTTCAAGCATGATTTGAGGGGGGACTTTGAGGGTTTTTCAACATATTTGGGGTTAGATGGGGCATGACATTCCCCCCTGCTCACTCCATCCTTCATAGTGGAGCCATTTGTTCAGTTTTAGCTATTTTAATCAGTTTTGGTAAACTATGAGGAAAATACCCCAAGTTACCCATGTATTAGAATATTTTAATATTACTTTTGTTTTAATTTCAAATTGACATGTAGGCTTGGATAAATTAAAATTCTTGTGATATGGGTTTATGATGTGATGCACACCTCTTGGAGAGTCTCTTCTTTGGCTTGTGAAGTGAAATGTGGATGAATGCTAGGGATTTTCTTTTACACATACATGTTGATTCTAGAATGGTTGGATGGAACTCATGCACAAAGGTGATCTATGGTCTTTCTTTGTTCATCTTTGTTGAATCTTGGTAAGAATACCTCTATCTTTCTTGAATGGTGTTATGCTAGTGCATTCTATTTGTTGATTAGGGATTAATTATTAAGATTTTGTCAATTTTGTATGGTTAGAAGACGTTTTGTTGAAGAAGTCTTCTTTGTAAAGGGCCTTGGATCTCTACTTTACTATTTGTTAGGATCTCCCAATGAACCCTAGGGGTTGTTGGTGGATTCCCTAATTTTGCAAGCCTAGAGGAACTCTTCTTGTAGGGATGTTGATCATCGATCCCTTATGCCTTGGGATTGAGACAGGAATCGTATCCCTTCTCTTGTCACCTTTGTGTTCAAAATTTCATGCATTTTCATGTTTAAATAGTGAATTTTCATGGTAGGATTAGGTTAAATTTTAGGTCTGCAATTTTACCTCAAAAAGCTCTAAAAATATAACAAAATCATAAAAATAAAATAAAAAATATTATTTATTTTTAATTTATGGGCTTCCCTAAAATCTCGGCCCTAAAATCTTGCCCCTAAAATTTCAGCCCTAAAATTTCATCCTGAAAATCTCGCCCTTAAAATCTCGCCCTTAAAATTTTAGCCATAAAAGTTCGGCCCTAAAATCTCAGCCCTAAAATTTCAGGCCTGAAATCTTCAGCTTGTTTGTTTAACCCTAAATAGACCTGCAAAACTACCAAAACTACTATACAAGCACCATCCTAACTCTCTCTATTACTCCCTGTTTGACTCCAACCCAAGGAATTGATCTAAGAGGCATTGGAGTACTTTGTTTGTACTAAAGTTGTTTCACAAGCACAATTGAAGGCTCTCGCCTTAGAGGTAATGACTCTCCCAAGAAGTTAAAGGGGTGTGACTGAGGTGGCATTGGTTCACAACTCCTTGCATGTGCTTACTGGGCACTAGCCCTACTAGTTTGTCTATTAACACAAGGTAGGGAATTGTTCAAGGAGGACATATGACAGAATATCCTGGAAACTTCAAGGCCTGAAGCATGTGAAATTTCTACGTATTAGGTAACATAACATTTGTATTGTTGATCATTTAGCAAATGAAGCAGTCAAGGTTGATAAACGAGTCTTGGTGCAAAATGAGAGATCCCTAGAATGAAAATGGTTTCCTTAAGAACTTGAAAATTGAGAATGGTTATTTGATATTAAAAAATGGCATTTATGGATTATGGAGGCACGCTAGGCATGTGCCCCATTTGGTGATTGAGTATAAATCAATGTGCAAAGGGTGTTGTCGAATTTCTCTCAAGCAAGGGAGCCCTTTATCTCTCACATGCCCTTAGTTATTCTCCTCTTGATCTCACATCGCACATGTTTCATGTAATATGGACCTCAGTTTAGGCATTGAAAGATGAGATGGGATTTCTTTGGAATCCCTAAATTGGAATATGGATGGGAAGTAGTAAAAACTTGGCCCATTGTGGAAAATCCTCACACAAATCTCCAAGCAGCAAACAAAGGTACTTTGTAGGATTCAGGTTCTTACTTTTTTAACTTGTTGTGGTATTAGGACACTGGGGTTAAGAGCCTACTTTTGTATAAGTTGGATACTATTAGCATGTGTTCCTCACCCTGCTTTCCTATTTGTATTGTAGATTGTTTTGTATATGTTGGGTTTGTGAATTGCAGCACTATTTCTTGGTGGATAGGAAAAGGAAAGGCTCATTTGTTGAATCGAGATATAGCTAGTGGGAAAGAGCTTAATGAGATAAGAGATATCAAGAGAATGTTGGGGAATATTAACTCCCAAATGGACAGTATGAAACATTCCATTGAACACAATAATTCTTATATGGAACAACAAGACATTAGGCAAGGTGCACTTGAGTCGTGAGTCAAGGAGTAGGGGGACAAGATGGAGCATCTCATCAATGAAATTGTTGCATTTTAATATGATTTTGGGCTTTTGCCAAGTAGCACAATCTCAAGTTGGGTAGTTTGTGTTCCCAAAAAACGATAGAATTTTCGTTGTTGTAAAATTTTAAGTTATTAATTTATGTGTGGCCAATTGGAACATTATTGTAAAAATAACCCATGTTAAATTTTGATTTAAAAAAAAGTTCAAAACAAAGTAGTTATTGAATGATAAGTGGATGAAGTGGAAAATTCTAATTTATTTTATGTATATTTTATTAATTTATTTAACATGTTTACTAAGTTTTATAATAATTAAAAATAAATAAAAATTATAAAAATATGGATGATAAATGTTTTATTTTTAATTAATATGATTTCATAATTTAATAAAAACTTAGTAGTGAATTTTAGGTAGTACGCTTTGAAAACTGTTGTAAATAAGTAGATCTTTGGTTTTGTGATAAGAAGAAACTCTTTTTTAGACTTTTGTTAATGCTATTGTCTTATATGGATGTGAAGTTTGGTTCTCCTTAGAATTGCTAAGAAGGATCTCAAAATTAAAGACAATAAACCCTATCCTTTGTTTTGAATAGAAACTAGTCTCTCCCTTATTAAGAGCATGGCTATGACTAGGTACCTAATGTGCAAGAACAAGATAAACAACATGGGAGATAAGAGGCTCCCTAAGATTGCTTCAAAGAGAGAATTTGTGGTTTTATAAAGAATTAGAGGATAAAAGAAAATTAAAATACTATAAGGACGTGATCAACCATAATCTAGAAGATCAAAAGTATTTCTTGTTTTAACCAACCTAAATAATCAAACAAGCATTGCTAAAATAAGAACAAACTCTCAAGACATCCATAACTAACAAAGCATTGCTCAATTCCTAAAACATCCTGGTATGGAAAAATTTGTCATTTTTTTACACTAAAAGAATTGAAACTAAAAATCACTCTCTTAAAGTGTCTTAAATACACCACTAAATAGCGATTACAAATAACATCTTTAATTTGATGATTATAAATAACATTTAATTAATTTAATATAATTATAAACTATGAAAATTTATAAATAAATTTATTTACATCTTTAATTTGATATGATTATAACATTTAATTGATTTAATATGATTATAACATTTAATTGATTTAATAAGATTATAAACTATAAATAGTTTTTTTCAATATAAATAATATTTAATTAATTTTAATAGGATTATAAACTATGAAAATTTATAAATAAATTTTCATATTTAATTTTTGCAATTTAATTAAATGTGCAAAATACATTTTACGTGTTATTTTAATTTACAAAATAACTAAAGTTTAAAATCACTATTTTATATTTTATATTAATTTAATAAGTTTTAAGGATCACAAATTGATTAATTTATTTTTACCAACCATATTTAAAAGTAATAAGTAATGAAATGTGTTTTAAAAACTAAAATTGCTTATATTTTGTTCTAATATAAAATATTTAAAAGTAACTAAATTCATTGATCTTTCTTTTACTTTATTTTAGTTTAACAAGTTTTAAAAATGAATATATTCATTTGTATTTAAAATCATTGTATTTTATATTAATTTAATAAACTTTAAGATGTGAAATTTATTATTTTATTTTTATCAAAACATATTTAAAAGAAATGAAATAAGTTTTATAATTTCCAATTTATTATATAGGTTTGTATTGGTGTACATACAACCATTTAAGAGAAAAGTGTTTTATTCTGGAGATTTATAGTCTCACAAAAATGTGTTTTATTTTGGAGATTTATAGTCTCACAAAAATGAAAAATCTTTTCATCTTATATAGTTTTAGGAATTTTCCATTGTCGGGTTTTTTTAGTATGCATCTCATGTGAGTTCATTTTTATTTTTGCTATGTTGATAGTTTTGGTTTTCTAGATTAAGGTTAATGACTTCCCTATAATATCTTAATTTTTTTCATGCAACCCCACTTAAGTTTGAGGTGGTTTTGACTAGATTCTAAAGCAATTTTAGGAAGTCTTTGGTATCCCAAGCTATTCATTTTTTTCTTGTACATTAGGTACCTAGTAATAGCTATGCTTTCAATGGGGAAAGATCCACTTCTATGAGGAGAATAAGATAGGGTGTATTGCTTTTAATTTTTAAGATTATAAACTATAAAACACTTTTGGATTTGCTTTTAATTTTTAAGATTATAAATTATAAAATACTTCTGAATTTACTTAATCTTTCTCCAAGATTCTCTAGATATACTCAACCCTAAACTTCACAACCATAAAAGAGAAAAAGAATAACAAAAATCTTTAAAAAAAAGGAATTTCTTTTTATTCTGCATTACATTACAAGGTTTGGTGATTTATAATTGTTTCGAATACGAAGATAAGCTCATTTATTATATATATATTTTATAAATACAATATATTTTATATTACATTTTAATTTAACCAATTTAAAAGTAATGAGATAAATTGTATATTATATTTTAATTTTAAAATAATAAGATAAATTTTATATTACATTTTAATTTTAAAATATTTTAAAGTAACCTTATATTTCTTATTCTACATTTTAATTTAACATATTTAAAAGTAATGAGATAAATTGTATATTATATTTTAATTTAAAAATAAAGAGATAAATTTTATCTTACATTTTAATTTTAAAATATATAAAGAGAAAACCAAACGCCTAGCCTATGCACCAACTTTTGCTCATAGTCCACGATGGTGCTGTGCTTTTACTATAAATACAAGGAAAATTTGTCCAATAGCATAACCATAGTGGGATTTTTCACGTGATGCTTTTATATAAAATATAAAGTTCAATTATTTTGGATTATTATAATAGTGAATATATCAAATATTAATATCACATAATTGTATTGACAGTTTAATGTGGTTTTTAAAAATAAAAATGAAGTAAAGTAATTTAAAAAAATTCATACATAAATTTATTTTGAATTGGGATTTGAAATTTAATTTCTTAATGTCTACAAAATTTAACATAGATTATTCCAAAAAAATTAATAATTATAAATCCAATCTTTTTTATTGTTTTATGGACTTTCAGAAAGCTTTGATGATTTGGTTGGGTGATTTTATTCTATATCAAAAGGTTTGGTGATTTATAATGATTTCCAATATCAACATTAGCTCATTTATTATATATATCTTTATAAATACAATATATTTTATATTACATTTTAATTTAACATGTTTAAAGGTAATGAGATAAATTGTATATTATATTTTAATTTAAAAATAAAAAGAGAAATTTTATATTACATTTTAATTTTAAAATATTTTAAAGTAACCTTATGTTTCTTATTCCACGAGACTTGGGTTATAAAGAGAAAATGAAACGCCTAGCCTATGCACCAACTTTTGCTCATACTCCACGATGTGCTCTGCTTTTACTATAGATAGAAGGAAAATTTGTGCAATGCTTTTACTATAAATAGAAGGAAAATTTGTCCAATGCTTTTACTATAAATAGAAGGAAAATTTGAAATTTGTCCAATGCTTTTACTATAAATAGAAGGAAAATTTGTCCAAAATCTAAGCAGTTAGATACGTGGTTATGGCTTTAAAGATAAATGTCCAATAGCATAACCATAGTGGGATTTTTCACGCCTCTCTATTATTCTCATTCATATTCGATGTTTTTATATAAAATATATGTTCAATTATTTTGGATTACTATAATGGTAAATATATCAAATATTAATATTAGAAATAGTTACAATTTAATGCGGTTTCTAAAAATAAATTGTAATTAAAAAAATTATGTAAAGTAATTTAAAAACATTTAAGTCGGTTTATAAAATATAAAAAATCAAAATTAACATAAATTCAATATAAAAGGAATTTACACAATCTTAGTGCTTAATAGATTTGGTTTTAAAATAAATCTGGTGCTAAAGGCCAAGAAGGCTTCAGAAGACATCACTCAACCATAGACCATCTTATTACGCTTAGGATCATTGTAGAAGAGTGTCGTAATAATAAATCCAACCTTTTTTGTTGTTTCGTGGACTTTCAGAAAGCTTTTGATATGATGCCTAGAAATAACCTTTGGAATTATATTAGAAGAATTAAAAGTTCCTCTCGAGTTGTGGGATGCGACTATAAGGTTATATGAGAACATTATTGCGAAACTCAAAAACACTAAAGGATGGTCGCGAGACATTAATTGTAATATTAGAGTTAAGCAAGGGTGCCCCCTTTCTCCTCCTCTTTTTGGAATTTACATTGATAAGCTAGAAGAATGTTTAGAAGAGGCAGGTTGCACCGGTATGATCTTGGCAGGAATCGTCATCCTGCTTCTTTTATATGCGGATGATATCGTTCATGTGGCAAGATCCCCACATGATCTTGAGAAGCAATTACGAATTCTCAAGGATTTATGCACTAGTATGGGTATTCCGTTAGCATTGAAAAACAAAAGTCATGATTATCAAGTCAAGTAAGAGTAATTATGCCAACTTTGCTTATGAAAATAGAATCTTGGAGGAAATAACCACCTATAAATTTCTAGGAATTGACTTTCATCACAAGCTCAACTGGAACCATAGCATTGAGAAGAGGACAAATGGTGGATGGAAAGCCTACTTTGGTCTTGAAAACAATTGTAAATCGACAAACCTTGTAATGTGGGACAAAAAGAAATTCCTCTTTAAAATGCTCGTCACTCCCGTTATCTTATATGGTTGTGAAGCTTGGGAATGCAACATTTCTAGAGAATCTTGGAGAATAATTGAGCAAATACAAAAGCGGTTTATTACTTATAATCTTAAAATTACGAGCAACACACCCTATCCTATTCTCCTATTAGAAGCAGGGCTCTCTCCCTTTGAAATCATGGCTATGATTAGATATTTAACGTACAAGAACATATTAGACAATATGGGAGATGACCAACTTCCTAAAATTTCTCTTAACTCTAGCCAAAAACACCTTCGCCTTAAGTGGGGATGGCTTAAAGATGCCATGACTTGGTTAAATTATTCGAGGATTGATGAAACTACCACCCTTCAAAATATCAACAACATTAATTACATTATTACTTCTACTTTCAAAGAGAAAATGTGGTGCAAAGAAGAGTTAGAGGTAAAAATAAAACTAAGATCTTATAAAGATATCATCACTGCAAGATTCGACCCCAAAATCCTACGAGAAAATCCGATGACATCCGACGAAAAGGTCTGTGTTATCGGATTTCACCTTCAAAATTACGAATTTTGATGGTTTTTTTAAAAAATAAGTGAAGGAACCGTCGGATATCTGACGTCCCTTAGATATCCGACGTCCCTTAAAAATATTGATCAATTTTTAATAAGGATATCCGACCTAATCTTAAGCCCGTGGAGGTCGGATATCCGACAACATCGAATATTGCAACTAAAAGGTATTGACTTCCAACCCCTAAGTGGTCTTGTTAAATGGATAGATTAACTATGTTTAGAAGAATAAAAAATCGATGGGATGCATACCTTGCCAAACACCTTGGTTTGGTGTTTTGGTTAAGGACTCCTTTGCATAGGTAAAAGATCGACCTTACTTCAAACCCCCAAGTAGTCTTGCTAAATCATAATAACTTTGTTTGTAATACCCCTATGCGCATATGACCATATAGCGTAAATATATGGTAAGTGGGTAAGTGCATTATATTCTAATTAATGACATGAATAATAAAATAATAAATAGGTGCACTTGGGGTTAAATCTCCATGTGAACACCATGGGGGCAATGAACCAATGAGAGGGGCAGTAGTAGAAATCCATATAAAATATTATTTATTTTTGTGTTGCCAAGTGTCCAACTCCATAACCTTGTTAACCTCTTGTCTATGTCCCAAGCTTATGAGGTGGGGCACATGTTTCCCATGCAAATCGAATTTTCATATAATCCTTGGAACTCATTTATCAAAATCAGATTTTTGTCAAAGTCGGATTGCTATCATGAGTTCCAAGGGTTATCATGATAGCAACTGAGCTTGAGAATAGTGACAATCTATGTAGGGACTCGGGAGTCGAAACTGATCGAAAGAGACATTGTGATTGTGACCGTTTGGATGCACATGATGAAATTGTTGTACTCACTTATGACCGTTTGGATGCTAACACGACGTTGATGAGTTTGCTGTGATGAATAATATCTCATGGTAATTATGAACAAATCTGATCACCGTACCTCCAAACAGTCATATAGTTCCTTTCATATAGTACGGTTCGATATCACACTAGTAGTGCCTCCCAACTCCCAACAGTCGTGTTGTCTCTTTCAGTCCACTGTCCATCAAAATCAACAACAATCCTACGGAATAGACATCTCTTTCAATCCATCGATATTTTGTGGCCTGCTTTTTCATCTATTTTTATATGTTAGAATATTAGGTTTTATACACACACATTTGCATACATATTATATTAATAAATAAATAATAATACATAAATACTAACTATAAAAAAAACAATAAATATAAATACAAAAAAAACAATAAATACAAATACAAAAAAAACATAAAATAATAATCAACAAAACTAACCTCCCTTGAGAACTTACCTCCCTCCCAGCCCGCGTGAACACATCTCACTTACCTCACCTTGCAAGAACTTCCAATACTAGAGGTCGCAAAGGTCATCACTCAGGAGGTTGTAGAGGTCACTGATGCAGTCGCGAAGGAGGTTGAGGTAGTCCTGGAGGAGGTTGAGGAGGTCATACTGGAGGTTGAGGAGGCCGTAAAGGAGTTCGAGGGTTCCATTTGCACAAATAAGAAAACAATAGGTAAGGTATATCTCGATTCATTGCAATCGTTTTCTGTTACGTGTCTCTCACTTACTCCACATTTTTCTTATGTTTTGCAGAAAACATATAAATAGATACGTAAAGTTGACATCCCACCGCCATTTCTTTCGCCACCCACTCTTGATTCATTCTGCATGAATTTCAC
The DNA here is from genome assembly GCA_027924585.1 of Larix kaempferi. NCBI lineage: Eukaryota > Viridiplantae > Streptophyta > Pinopsida > Pinales > Pinaceae > Larix > Larix kaempferi. The sequence goes on along the minus strand of BSBM01000091.1, from coordinate 8,825,778 downwards.
TATGCAACCGTCTCAGATTCTCACTGCGTTTTCCCTCAATTAGTTTCTCAATTCAGTATGACCCACGCCCGACGTTTCAGGAGTGTTGCCAGCGGTCCTGAGTTTCAGCCTGGCAACGGTGGGGATTCATGGTGTTATGTTTCCCTTCGGATGCAATATGGAAAACAGGATACAAAACTTCGTAGTGAACTATGAGTTTTCCATATTGCAGGCGAAGGGAAACATAACACCATGAATCCCCACCGTTGCCAGGCTGAAACTCAGGACCGCTGGAAACACTCCTCGGACGTCGGGCGTGGGTCATACTGAATTGAGAAACTAATTGAGGGAAAACGCAGTGCGAATTTGAGAGGGTTGCATAGTGAAATGCATGCAGAATGAATCAAGAGTGGGTGTCGAGATAAATGGTTGTGGGACGTCGTATGAGAGGAAATGGCGATGGGAATTTATTGATAAGGTCAAATTAAATTCGCACAGTGGTAATAAACTACACTTGTGCGGCATCAACATTGAAAATGGTTTCCATCCAAACCTATCAAGTGTACTTTTAGGTTGGCAGTATTCTTGTCTCCAAACTGTAGCAGTTGTTTGGCCATTTTCACATTTGCTTCTAAGATGTTACAGGGTGAAAATGGCCAAACAACTGCTATAGTTCGGAGACAAGAATACTACTGACCTAAAAGTACACTTGATAGGTTTGGCTGGAACAAATTACCATGGAAATCCTCTTTATCTTCATTCTCGAGTTTTGAGAAAATCAGATATATATGAAACAATGCTTTATGACTGTTCGTTTTCACAACCGCCTCTTGAAATCAAGGTAAGAGATGGTTTAATGATTCAGTGTAGTAAACGGTTATCTTTATTGAATGTTAGTTTTTATTGAATGAATGGATGGTTTATTGAATGTTATCTTTTATTGAATGAATGTGTTGATAGAATGAAACATTGGCTTAATGGATTTTAGCCTTTATTGAATGAATGGTAGATGTTTGTTTATGATGAAATATGCATGAATTTGCACGTATTTTTTTTTTCAAGTACATGCATTGGGTATGGGGAATTGAGAGTGATGTGATGGGGAGGGGGCATAAGAGCTTCCACCTTCACGTGGTTGGCCCTGTTCAGTAGAGAATATTAAATTATTCTTGAAATAGAGAGGAGTTCAATGAATGGCGACGATGTTGCCTTTCTACAACCCACTCCCATGTCATCTAAATTTTGACAATTTCTTGGAGCTTGTTGTAATGTTTGGTTGCTCCTGATCATAACCAATTTCAAGTTTCCACAACTTGAAAGGCTGAGTAAATGATGCACTGGAACCAATATCTTTAACCTTATGTTTAAATTCCTTGGAATCTCCTTGAGAATATTTCAATGAGATATGTCTCAAATCCTCTAGATATATTTGAATGAGATATGTCATGTGCAATTAGTAGCATCTTACAAATCTTTTGTAGTTTCCACCAAACAGTTTTCAAAATCTCCATTTCCCTATATTGGATTGCATCAACAATTTTTATTGGAAGTCAATGATGTGAAGAAGCAATTATAATAGCTCTTGGAGAAAGGAGTCATATATATAACCCAGTGTTTCACCTTATGGGTTTCCAATCATCATATTGGTTAAGCAGGATGAATGTTTGTGAATGTGTACTGACTACCGAGTAGTGAATGAGATAACCATCAAGAATCAATATATATTTGCCACATACTAGCCCTCCTCTACAAGAATTCATTTCTAAACAACACTCAATGGCATGCATCTAGAACTAGAAACCAAGCAAAGGTTGATTTATGCATTGATATAGAGAGGTGGCACTAGGCACACAATATGGAGAAATAATGACAAATCAATAGTGTTCTTTTTTTTAATTACCTAACGTCGTCGGATATCCGACTCTAAATATGAAGATATCCAATGCCCATGCCATAACTCCGACGACAGAAGACGTCAGAGCTCAACCTTTTTCAAGCCGACGAGTGGTCGGATACCCGACGGCAACAACTTATATATTCGACGAGTTTGCTATAGGTCCGACGACAAAAGATGTCGGATAGAAGCCCGACTTAGTTGTGCTTGGCATCGACGTTTCGACCTTGTCTGGAGTCATTTAATCGACGAGGTATGAGCCATCGGAATGTATCCGAATTTGGACCGACGTTAAAAAAAACTGAGGTTGTCAGATAGTCGACCACAAAATGTAGAAAATTCGACTTTTAGGCCGTCAGATTTTGGGTCCAAAAAACCTAGTGCATTAACCCTAACCTCTAGGATCAAAATTATCTTTCTATCTTAACCAACTCAAAGGAAAAAAATAATATTGCCAGGATTATAATGAACTCTCATGAGCTCCATAGTGAGACTGGGCGTTGGGCAACCCCTAAAATGCCTTGGGAGGAAAGGATTTTCCATTTGTGTGAGTCTATGAGCATGAAAGATGAAAAGCACTTTCTCTTAGATTGCCCGAATTTCAACCACATTAGATTCAGTTCTAAAATCTATGCTTCGGCACTGACCTTTCCAACCTTCTAGATCCCCAACACTATAGCGAGCTAGGGACCCTCCTTTCTAAGCTTTTTGAGCATAGCAATAGTATTTTAAAGCAAATCAACTATTCTCTATCTTATCTTTCCTCTTAAGTTTGATAGACCAAGTTTGATCTCACTGGACGACAAAGACTTCATCATCATCATCATGATTATTTAGTTGCAATAAAGTTATTCAAATGTTCTCAATCTATTTTTAAATAAAAATAATAATCCTATCTATCTAAAATTATAACTTTTATTAAGATTAATGTGTCGAATTTATCTAAAATTATATTTTTGGTAAAAATTAAGTTATTAAATTTTGGTGATAAAAAACTATAAAAAATAGAAAAATAAAATGTTTAACCTTCTTTCACTCATAGGTTAGAGAGCCACTTAATTTTGAATAATGATTACTTTTTTGTGAATCATCAATATGAATAACAATGGTATATTTTTTTCGCTAAAAAAAGAGGTCAAAGAACCACTAATAGGTTAAAAAAGTTTTGGAAAACAAATCTCCAAGTCAAATAATCAAAAAAAAAAATTCATTGCAAATTTGTCAAACGATCATTGTTCCAATAATTTTGGTTATCAAAGGATGGCTCGAGATTGAGATTTTGAAGTAGATATAGATTTGGGTTTGATATAATAAAATTAATATAAATTTTAATTTAAATTACCATTTTAAATAGATAAAAATATTAATTTATTATAAAAATGGAATCAATGTCTTCTTGGCATTTACTACATTTATATTTAAAATTTATATAACTTTTTTATCCATTTTTATTATAAAACAGGGTAGGGGAGAGAGTTCTATAGTTGAACGGGAACCGGTAGTGGTGATAGAACCGGTTACTGTTACAACCCAAAAAGTGACCAAGAAAATGCCAACTGTCAAACACATATAATTATATAAATATATAAAAAGTTTCCTATTTAAGTTCATTAAGTGTCATTCTGTACAGTAGGCCCACAGCTGTCAACTATAGGACAAAAGGTTGACAACTGAGCAGTCTTGACAGAATCAAAATCAAATCCATCATGTCCCTTCCAAATCCCAACATGCACTGACACAAACATCTAATTGGACCTCATCACTCCCCAGGCAGCCCAATCTACAAGGACGGATTTCCCATCACATGGACCCCATCGAACAAGCTTCAGGGTACACCCATACCAACATCGAGAATCACTTAACCACCAAGGCATCCCACCTGCACATTTATCAAATGTCACCTGCATAATAAATGTAGAATGAGTGTCAACTCCCGGTGCATTGTTGTTCAACAAAGTAGCCCAATCAATGCAATTAATGCTGCCAACTCCATTAAAATCACCAAATCAACCATAAAACCAAATAGAAGCATGCCCATAGGCATTTCGAATAGCACATGGATCGACAAATCCCCATTGATGGCCATTGGATCGAGGCCAACTCAATCTTGAGCCACTCATCCAACTCCAACCAGTTGCAATCCATGCCTTCTCAAACTTGCCAATCAAATTAAACACCAAAATGCTATAAAGACACTACAACCTTCAGACAAACTCCATTTTTTCTGCTATTCGAAATTCCCAGACCTTGTTAAACTCACCTCTATTTCCAAGCGTCAAATTTCAGAGTCCAGGCATTGCATTCAAGCAAAACACAGTTGTAGAGTTAATTCAAGACATCATTCAGAGTTCAGGTATTGCATTCAAGATAAACTTGTCTTTCAATAATGTTTTCAAGTAGCCAGACCATATCTAGTTTTATGCAAGAACCTGCATTGAACATGTAAATCACATCAAGAGATCCTTTTGAATACTACAGATCCTAGGGTCATTTTAACACTTTGTTTTAACATAGCTATTTTAATATTCCAGATCCCTGTGAAGATACACAGCTAGTTCTAATTCCGTGGGTGGGAGCACTGTTATGGTTTTTGGTTTTTAATGGAGCACTGTCCCTAGCCCTGTCCTTAGCCCTGTTTGTTCTAATTCTGTGGGTGATTGCAGTCATGGCAAGAGTCAACACTACTCGTGCAAGGAGGTCAAGTAGGAGACTCAGCAGGGGTGCCTAGCTACGATGCACCTCGTCCGATGAGGACATAGCACATGATGCTGATAATAACAATGCACACAGAGATGATGAAGAGGCAAATGATGCAGAGTGTAGTGGTGTTATTCCACCATCAACCACAGTTGAAGAGGCAAATGATGCAAATCCTGGAGGTGTTATTCCACAATCAACCACAGTTCAAGGTGCAACTGCCAGTAAGAAGATTAGTGCCATCAGAGGATGGACACAAGAAGACATGAAGGCTACCATAGATGATATAGAGTTCAATGGTTTTTCTATCAGAGCAACTACTAAAAAACATGGGATTCCACCAACATCAATCCATTACTGGATAAATGGCCTGACCCATACCAAGCGAAAAGGACCTCTTACAGTGTTGAGTGTAGAAGAGGAAGAAGAAGTTGTGGTTTGGTGTGAAGAGATGGCTCAACTAGGCCATGGTCTGGAGTTGGTTCAAATCAAATCCACTGTTGCACAAATCTGTCAAGGGAGGCCAAACCCCTTCAAAGATGGATTTCCAGGGAAATCATGGTGGAGAGGATTTAAACAAAGGCATCCAGAACTTGTGTTACGCACAGCAGAGGGGCTTGACAGGGATAGGGCTTTCAATCTACGCCCTACAGTTGTGACCAAGTTCTATCAAACACTCTCTGATGCATATGAGAAACACTCATACAGAGGAGACCATATATGGAACTGTGACGAGACTGGATTGCAGGCAGGGAGGAATTGTGGCATGCAGGTAATTGCCAAGAGAGGGAGCAGGAATGTGCCCAAAATTCTGCCAAAAAGTAGGGAGTGGATAACTATTCTTTGTTGTGTCAACACAGTTGGAGCATCAATTCTAGGTTTTTATTTGTTCAAGGGAAAGAATCAACTCAAAAATTACATTAAAAGCTATGAACCTGGCGCATGCATGGCTGCACACCCCCATGCTTGGATGACAAAAGAATTGTTCTTGATTTGGCTTTGCCACTTTGCTTCCTCTGTCCTTGGCGGTGTTTCACCTGAAAACAAACACCTGTTGATTTTTGATGGCCATGGTAGCCACGTTGCTATACAAACCATTGAGGAGGAAAACAGGCTAGGCATTGATCTGTTGACACTGCCTGCACATACCACCCACACGCTGCAACCTCTAGATGTGAGTGTGTTTGGGCCTTTCAAGTGTTACTTCAGGTCTGAGAGAGCGTCCTGGATGGCAAAGAACCCGGGGGTAGAGGTGAAGAGGTTCGAATTAGCAGAACTTGCAAGCAAAGCTTTTGCTAGGGCACTCACAACATCAAATATCAGGGTTGGTTTTAGGCGGACAGGAATATGGCCTTTCAATTCTGGTGCTCTTCAACATGACACGGGATGTAGTCAGGCTTTTGATGTTCAGGGGAAAGAGGATGCAGATGCTGCAGATAACATCATATCACTCTCTCAAGGTCATTGCCAACCACTGGATGACGACAATGAACACGTAAGTGAAAGTCAGTATGGCACCGAACTTGTTGGGGAGAATATAGAAGTTGTTGGAAGGACAGAAACAGAATTAGATGGCCAAGGGATTGTTCATAACAACGTTGCCGATTTGAGTGTGAATGGAGGTGACCAAGCAGTGGTAAACAACAACGAAGAGTTGACATTTCCAAGCCAGCCAGAACAACCCGAGTGGTTGGTAGAGGCGATGACAAATATGAACAGACACATTGTCACCCCCACCAACGATGAAAGCCTTAACTTGCCTTCGATGCCAGCAATCCTTAACAATGAAGCTGTATATTATTATGTGCCACTTGGGGGTGTTGGAGATGAGATTGAACAAAATGAAGATACAATGGACCAAGAAAATGATGATGAGGCACTCCCACCAAATGAGCCACTACTTGGCCAGTTCCTTAAGTTGCCAGTGGAGAAAGTTGCAACTCAACTATCTAATCCCACTGTTGAGCATCTAAGATTAAGCAGGAGCTCACAACTACTAACATAAGAGGACTACATCACCCTACTAATTGAGGCTGAGCACAAGAAAAAGGAGATGCATGATTTAAAAGAGAAGAAGAAGGCCTTGGCAAAGGAGAAGAAGGAAGCAAAGATTGTTGCAGCAGAAAATCGAAGGAAGGAAAGGCTTGTAAGAGTGAACCAAAGGGAGGAAAGAGAGCGACGGAAACAATTGGCAAGGGAGGAAAGGGAGCAAAGAAAGGAAAATCAGAGGAATCCAAATAGTCTGGAGAGGATAGAGGTGGTTGACAACCCATTGGATCAGTTTTCAGAGAACAGAAGATTATTCCAGGACCTTATTAACATACAGATACCCCAATACCACCAGGCAGGGGGAAATACTGTGTATGCCTTCCAAACACCTCCAGTGAACCCAGGGCAATTAGGCTCAAGTCATAACTATGGTTACTCAATTCCTCCTTGGCTACAAGGAGCAACCTGGCCCGCACCAAATGTTTGCATCTCAACACAACCAGGTCAAACATCAGTATCTAACCCAACTAGTTTGGGTAATGAAGGCAGTCAACCTCCTCACACATAGGGTTTTTTGTTTGGCGAATGATAGATGTTTTGTGATTGGAATACACATATGAAAGGAAGATTTTGTTGCTTGGGGGAATTTTGGGTGGTTCCAAAGTTTTCGTTTGACAGATGGAAGATGTGTTTTCTTTGGCATACACATGTGATAGCTAGATTAAGCTAGATTTTGTTGCAGGAGGAATTTTGGGTGGTTTCCTAAGTTTTTGTTTGATTCCAATCTGACAGTCGATATATGTTAGGCATAACCACAGTAAATGTATAAAGTCCCAACCCACCATGGACCAACCATATGTATAAATCTCGAATTGCTACTATGTTGAACAAGAATATGCCCTTTATGTCAAGTATTGTTTTCTTCATGTCTCTGTCTATTTACTGGACTACATTCCTTACTAAAACTGATTGTTAGATTTCTTGGTTGGCAAACTAATTTGAATGTTAAACTAAATTGGATGGTAGACCAACCTGATTGAAAATTTAAATTGAATGCAAGTTTTTTTCTGAATGCAATACTGACTTGAATGCAAATCGACTTGAACTGGATTGATAGTAAGCATTGCAAACAACCACCGAGCACACAGTTAAAGATTACTTAGGTTAGAGCACACAGCAAGAATGAAAGCAGGTGGTATCACTAATTCCATGTTGCATATTGCATTACTGCTGGAAGAGTAATGACAAATTTTTAAATGAGAACCAAAATTCTAGAAAAATACAAAATGAGGGCTAACCGTAGATGGGACAAACACATATGCATGTCCAACATTCAAATACTCCTTCATATTCTCTCCTACTCTCATTAGAAATCAATGCTTATTTCACATATTCATCCAATAAAGGGATACTAGAGTTGTAAAAGGTTTCATGCCTCCAATTCACAGTCCAAATTATTCATCTAATTGGCATGCCCAAATCCATTTCAAGCATGCATCAATCCTATAATCAACTCCAATAAGAAATTAACAACCATTCCTTAAGAATTCAAGCAATCACTGAAAGCAATATAATCACTGAAGGGTTTAATGGAGCACTGTTATGGTGTTTTTTTATGTCAGAATTTCCCGTAACCTTCATACCATTAAACCATATCTGAATTTTCCATAACCATGAAACCTTCTCTCAATTTTAAAATATACTAAGTTATCAACCGATGAAACAATGAAACCATATCAAACCGTAATCCTATAATGAACTCCATTAACAAATCAACAACCATTCATTGCGAATTCATACAATCACTGAAACAGTCACTAAACCATTGCAAACCCCAATTAGCATGAATGGTTGTTAATTTCTTAAAAGGTTTCATGCCTCCAAACCCTAATTGCAAATTCATACAATCACTAAAACAATCAATGAACCATAGCAAACCTTAATTTGTTAAAAGGTTTTATGCCTTCAATTCACAGTCCAAATTATTCATCTAATTGGCATGCCCAAATTATTTGAGAGCGTCATCTTGCATCTCAAGCATGCATCAATCCTATAATCAACTCCAATAAGAAATTAACAACCATTCCTTCAAAATTCAAGCAATCACTGAAGCAATCACTAAAAGCAATATAATCACTGAAGGGTTTAATGGAGCACTGTTATGGTGTTTTTTTTTTATGTCAGAATTTCCCGCAACCTTCAAACCCTAATCCTATAATCAACTCCATTAACAAATTAACAACCATTCATTGCTAATTCATACAATCATTAATAATAAATTTCGATCCTAACAGTGTGCCATTAATAATCAATTTCGACCATAACAATGCTCCATTAAAAACCAATAACAATGCTCCATTAAAAACCAAAAACCACAACAGTTCTCCACTAAAAACCAAATACAATTACAGTGCTCCATTAAAAACCAAAAACCATAACAGTGCTCCACTAAAAACCAAATACCATAACAGTGCTCCATTAAAAACCAAAAGCCATTACAGTGCTCCATTAAAAACCAAATACTCTAACAGTGCTCCATTAAAAACCAAATACCATAACAGTGCTCCATTAAAAACCAAATACCCTAACAGTGCTCCATTAAAAACCAAAAACCATTACAGTGCTCCATTAAAAACCAAATACCATAACAGTGCTCCATTGAAAACCAAATACCCTAATAGTGCTCCATTGAAAACCAAAAACCATTACAGTGTTCCATTAAAAACCAAATACCATAACAGTGCTCCATTAAAAACCAAATACCCTAACAGTGCTCCATTAAAAACAAAAAACCATTACAGTGCTCCATTAAAAACCAAATACCATAACAGTGCTCCATTAAAAACCAAAAACCATTATAGTGCTCCATTAAAAACCCAATACCATAACAGTGCTCCATTAAAAACCAATTACCATAACAGTGCTCCATTAACAACGCTCCATTAAAAACCAAAATGTCTTATCCTAAAGCCGAAACCATGAAACCCTAGAAACCATAGCCTTGAAACGAAGGCAGTGCTCCATTAAAACCCCAAAACCATACCAGTGCTCCATTAAAATCTAAAAACCATAACAGTGCTCCATTAAAAACAAAAAACCATAACAGTGCTCCATTGAGAACCAAAAACCACAACAGTGCTCCATTAAAAAACAAAAACCATTACAGTGTTCCATTAAAAACCAAATACCATAACACTGTTCCAGTCGTAAACGAATTCAACAACAAAAATGCTCCATTAAAAACCAAAAACCATAATAGTGCTCCATTAAAAACCAAAAACCATAACCTACGACGTCGTTTGGATTCAACCAAGAACACAGACGCAACCGGACCCAACCAGACCGAACACAGACAGAGAAAGCAAGCAAATCACACCGAGAGAGTGGTTGTGTTGAAAAACACAATGCAAGAGAAGCCGGTAGGATCGAAATCCTACCACATTTTCTGGACAGATGGCCACCGCCGAGCACGAACCAGGAGCAGAGCAGGAACCAGGAGCCGAGGACGAAGCAGGAGCCGAGGACGAAGCAAGAACACCAACACCAGGAGTAGCCCGCAAACAAGCAGGAACAGGAGATTTCCACCGGGGGACTCGCGCCACGGACCACGAACACAAGAACAACAACACAACAGTTCTCCAACCCACGGCGACGACCATGGAGGCGGGCCGCTCCACCATGAACTCCAACGAGGTTAACAGCAGCAAACACCTCCGCTCGAACAGCAAACACCTCCGCTCGAACAACAACCAGACGTGGACCACAACACGACGACAGAGCCTCCAAGCAGTGGCAGGTTCCAACAGGAGCAAGAGGCGGCATCGGAGCAGCAACGGCGCCATGGCAGACAGGTTTCGGGGTGGCCAAACGTTCACACTCTGGCCCAGAGCAAGAATACACAGGCGTCTGGAGCAACTACGGGGAAATGGACACCTGGCACGGTTCTCGAGGTGTAATAAAGCGCATTAAAGCGCTATCTACCCGGGACGACGTGGAGCAGACACCTGGGCACCTCCGGACCTTGCCGGGTGGCGTCCACATAGCATCCCAGGTGTTCAAAGTGGCCCCGCACCACTTTTGGCCTCCCTCCCCTAGATTGACAATAAATTCTAACGAAATTTAAAAAACACTATTTTGCTAACTGCACGTTTAGCTTATTCTTTTTAAATGTTACACATACTCACATCCTCGGTACCCATCTATTTAATTTAGTCAGCCTCATTGAAAAGTTATACGTTTTTGTCTGTTCCACTCATTTATTTATAATAAAAAAGCATTGACATATTTGAAAAACGTTAATGGCTAAGGACAAACAATAGCATCTTTAGAAAAAAAGTTGATGGTTAAGACTGAGGACAATGAAAGGATCTTGAACGTAGACCTTATAAATTTAAACATAAATAAAGAATAATTTTTTAATAAGCGAAGTAGGTAGCCGGCTGTGATGTCGCTGACGGCGGATTTCAAAATAGAATATAATGAATATTATAATAAGGTAGTTTCAACTTGCAAATCGACATCCGGGCGCCAACCACCTGTGGGCAGGCGTGTGGGGAGCGGGAGAGTTTTATTGGACACGGTCACGTGAACGTTGTTGGAACCAGGCGCTAAGGAGAGAAACTGGCTGCCGGCGGTGTTACGGCCCAGAATAGGAAGAAAAGTCGGCATTGTCGTTTAGCGTCCCATCCCGTTACAATTTCCGTAAAGCCGTTGGGCACCGGGAACCGTCGGCGAGGCTCAAGCTTATAACTGCCGGTCCCATCATTGCCGGCGGCTGATGGGAGGCGCGCCGGCCTAGAGGAGGCGCCGTTAAATTCCAATAACGTGTCGAGGGCAGGCGAATCGAGGGGAGTGGCGTGACAGGTCAGTGCAGGGATTGAAATTTGCCCATGCCTATTAAATATTACTGCGGTACGACCTATTAAGAAGGTGCAGGGTCTGATCTGGCACGTCACGTCAGCTGAAGTACGTGTGACTTGCAAGTAACAACTTGTAACAGTCTTTGATTGCACGGGCGGCTTCGTGCGGAGCCGCAACTCTGACGGGGAAATGACGGGAATGGGGTCGGTGGATGGACTGCCGTCTCTGCCGTCGATGCCGTCAATGGGATTCCGTCTTTCGCCGAATGATTACACAAAAGGCGTGGAGGTTTCACACGCTGCTGCTGTTGCCAACTGGCGTCCTCCCCGCGTGGGCGGCATGGACAGCTAATCTTCTAACGAACTTCAACCTCATTTTCTTTTGCGGTGAAATTCAGACAGAATGTCATCAGTTGGTTGCCGTGCGGGCCGACGCGTGCGAGATCTTGGAGAAATGGGGGAGCGATCTGCGGACGATATTTCGCCAGAGAATCGGAGATGAAGGGACATTAATGGAACGGGATAGCATCAGGATTCACGGCATTCTCAGCTATATGTTTTGCACGTGTGTCGGGCACGGCGAAGACTGTGCAGGCATGGTAGGCATGCCGGCTTTCTTAAGTATGATGAGCACAATTATTCTTTTAATGATGTTGATGTTAATATTAATAATACCTGCGGAGAGTTTGATTGGGGTCGGGGATTGATTGATGGAACGGAAGAAAGAGTATGAGCAGTACTGTACAGGAAGGCAGGGAGGGGCCATGGAGGAATGTGTCGACCGAATGCTACGGAAAACTGTGCCGCTAGGGTTTAGGAACACGTTGCAATTCTTCTATGGCAAAATTTCTGGATATTGTGCAATCAGATAATTGAGAGGGTTATATATAGCCGCCTTCCTGGTTCATTTCTCTCAGGCATTCGTTGTGGTCAGCTTTTCGTATCGACTGATTGGAGAGATTTCGCAAAGCTAGGAAGAGAAGAGAGCCATGGAGACGGCTTTGGGGTTCGAACAGAGGGCGTCTAGATTCAAGACCGTCTGCGTCTTCTGCGGCAGCAGCCCGGGAAAGAAATTGAGCTATCAGACCGCTGCAGTAGAACTTGGAAACGAACTGGTAAAGATTATGGACTTTCTTTATTTTCGTCTATTTTGTCTGCTTGTCAGTAGGAATTCTGTGGCATTTACATAAATAATATTGGAAGTTCTCGAAATAATATCTTTCCATAGCCGTTGAAGTATCGTTGAATCAGTAGCATGAAAACCGATGTCCAGCTTTAGGCATTTTAGAAGCTTTTTCTTTCTTAACTAGCACTGTAGAAGCTTTTTCTCGATTACAGTTGGATATTCTTTAAATGGAGATCTGAAAAAATAGTATTGACCAGCTGTCGAATTAATGTCCTTTTATATCCACTGGACTATCATTAGCTTGGAAGTTGGAACCCAATGTCGATTTCTATACATTTAGAGGGCTTTTCTTTATTAAACCGCTAAAACAGCTGAAAATTCTTTAGTGCAGATTTTAAGAAAATATCGGCCAGCTGTCGAAATATTATCATGATTTTAAGAAAATATCGGCCAGCTGTCGAAATATTATCGGCCAGACGTTTTCTTCCTTTAACCGATCATGATCTTTAAGCATGAAAATCGATCTCGATCTTTAACCTCGAATACAGCTGAAAATTCTTAAGGTGGAAACCTGAAGGTAGCCGCCGATTTTCATGCATTTAGAAGCCTTTCCTTCCTTTAATCTCCAATATAGCTGAAAATCCTTTAAGTAGAGTCCTGAGGAAAAAATATCGACCAGTTCTCGAAATAATGTCTTTCCATATCCACTGAACTCTCATTAACAAGAAAGCAAATGTTGATTTTCTTGCATTTAGAGGCTTTTTCTTTTAAAAGTTATTCAAGTGGAGTCATGAAGAAATAATATCGACTAGAATGATATCTCCATATCCAGAGAACTATCAGTAGCATGGAAGCCGATGTCGACTTTAATGCATTTAGAGGCCTTTTCTTCCTTAAACCTTGAGTAGAGATGAAAATTCAGAGGTGGATTACCTCGAAAAATACTATCGACCAGTTCTCAGAATAATATGTTTCCATTTCACAGAACTATAAGTAGAATGAAAGCTGTCGATTTTTATTCATTTAGAAGCAGTTTCTTCCTTGAACCTCGAAAACCGCTCAAAATTATTTAGCTGAAGATCGATTGAAGTCTTTCTCTATTCTTGATCTTTGAACACAGCTGAGAACTTTCCTGCTAGCGAACGTCGGATTTTAGATCTGGTAGTTGATTTTACTGGTCCGTCTTTTCTTGTCTGTCGGTGTGCTCTTCTTTATTTAATTTTTCATGTGAGCCGTCTTTCTCTTTTGTGCAATCCGGCTGAAAATTGTACAGGTGGAGAACCGTTCCATTACATATAATGGAACTGAATTTTAATTTTCAATCTAATAGTTTGGACGTACTGCGCAACGCTTTGTCGCACTTTCGCTAGTTTATTGATGTGTTCTTTCTTGTTTAGTTAAGAGTATCTATAAAGTTTTAGTATTCGTGGAGGCCTTTTTCTTCCTTAAACCACGAATACAGCTGAAATTTCTTCAGATGAAGTCCTGTTCATCAAGACTTCGGATCTAAAGTTCGCTGTTTAAATCCGCTGATCTGCGTTTTGTGTGAGCCTTCGATGGTACTGTTTTTAGATATGGCTGTGCTACTTGTTTTTCAAAAGCATTTGCCTATTTCTATATAGTACTATCGGGCCAGTATCGGCTTTTATCTTGCTTAAATCCTTCAATACAACCGATAATAATGTACGTAAGCCCTGCTCCATTAAAGACTCTGCAGTAGAAGGTTTTTAAATCCGGTGGTTTCGACTTTTCTTGCATGACATTTTGTCGCTCCTAGTTTTCGTGTCTGTGGATGTTTTATTTGAACTTTTTGAGTTTTTTTCAATGGACAGCCTTCTTTTCTCAACTGAAAATGTCAGATAACTCCGTGTTTTTATTCAAGGCCGAATTTAAATCACGCAGAATGACGCGTTGAATTTGAATATTTTTGTCGGTGACTTATATTTACACTTTAACGATCTTTAATCTCTAATTTAAATTCCGCAGTCTGGACTTCCAGAGTGACGTTTTAACCGAACGTGGAATGTAATCTTTGTTGTCGGAGAAGTTCGAGATTGACGCTTTAATGATCTTTAATCTCTGTGTATTAGCTCGCTCTTATTTACATGTCGCCGTCCTTTTCTTTACTTAAATTTGAAATTCAGCCGAGATTTCCTCGGGCGATGTCATCGTCTTCAAGCTTTAGGAACTAACTAACGCTTTCTAAATAATGGTTGACCTGCAGAGGTATTTTTCGCTCCTTTTATTGCCTTATGATTGTACTGTATCTCGACTAAAGCATATTGATGGAGTCTGAGCTTTATTTTGTGATTCGCCAGGTTTCGCGGAACATAGATCTGGTATACGGCGGAGGAAGCGTGGGGCTCATGGGCCTCGTATCGCAGGCGGTCTATAATGGCGGTGGCCATGTGTTGGGGTAAGTTCCCGGTGCAGCTTTGGAACTAGAGTTAAGAGATCTTCTTATTTCATTGTTTTTTCTCCATAGAGCTTAAAGTGCCAGGACTTGTGTTACTGAAATATTGAACATTCAAAATCATACTTTGGCCTCGAGACGTCCGTAGTTCGAATCTCACGCCATTCTTTCTTTCCGCCTTTGATATGCAGGATTATTCCCAAGACATTGATGTGTCCAGAGGTAAATTCTGGAAATTCTTTATCAGTCTTCTCAACGCAAGAGGAAGTTCTCTAATTTGTCTTGAACACGGCCACTAACGCTTACACTTACTGTAACATCGTGCAGCTTACGGGCGAAACTGTTGGGGAAGTGAGAGCCGTCGGAGATATGCATGAAAGGAAGGCAGAAATGGCACGCCAATCGGATGCTTTCATTGCTCTGCCAGGTATCATATTTTAAGTTTCTCCATTTCTTATTAGAATATTAAGTCTTCAAATCGTGCTCTATCACGGGCTGGGCAAAGTTTTTCTTCTGAAATATCAGATGAATTGTAATGGTCTACGTACTACAAACTTTTCTGATCGTGTACTCATCCTGCCAACTCCTGAACTACGTGACAGGAGGTTATGGGACACTGGAAGAACTCTTGGAAGTCATAACATGGGCTCAGCTCGGGATCCACAACAAGCCGGTAAATATCATAGATTCATACAGATCTGAAGCTTCAACAAATTCGGAAACTCCAGTAAAGATTTTGTTGTCTGATTTATTTTTATTTTTCTTTTTAAATCAGGTGGGATTGTTCAACGTGGAAGGCTACTACGACTCTCTGTTAACGTTCATCGACCAGGCTGTCGACGACGGATTCATCACACCAGCTGCACGTCATATCATCGTTTCTGCTCCCACAGCCAAAGAATTAGTCCGAAAATTAGAGGTAACAAACCAGTTTTATTCCACGCTGATATCCTTCTTCACCCTACTTTCCTCTGTAAATTGACGTTCGGCAAAATGCAGGAATACGTTCCAAGGCACGACGGAGTGGCGTCTACATTACGCTGGGAGATGGATCAATCGTGATATTCATTATGGGCGGCTTATTATATTCATTATGGGCGGCTTATTATACAACTTAACGTGAAAATGATATGACAACAAAGAGTCCGTCAGCGGCCTTGAGATTAATTTTCACTTTCCGGTCTTTTCAGCCTTATCAAACTAACAAAACAGGATTAGGCAGAAGGGAATTGCCTCAAATTTTGTTGATATTGTCAAAGCGTGGAAAACACTAAAACCAGTCTAACAGTACTGCAGACTGATTCAGAATAATTGGACGCCTTTGGATATACCCAGAAAAAAATCCGTTTGTACGCACAGATTCAAAAACGGCACACTCCACTAGGCCGGGTTTTCGTGTACGCGTCAAATTTGATAACGATGGTTGTTTCCAAATGACTGGTGTTTTGGTTCTGTAAACTACGGCTTTTGTCATTTGCTCTGTGTGTTTTTGACAGATTTGACAACTTTGGCGCCTGTTCTCAGTGTTTTTCCTGCTCTATGGCAACGGTTGTGAAAGCAAAGTTCAATCATATTTTCGCTTGCCGCCCGTAGGCTGTGACAAGCTAAATAGTTTTTGGGGATTGTTGCAACTAAAAGTAAAGATCACTAAAAACAAGCTAGATTTGCCCTACGATTACTCCGAGTCTACATGACATTAACGAAAAATACGATAACTCCGAGTCTACATGACATTAACGAAAAATTGGATTAGTCGATAGTAATAATATTCTTCAAATTAGACAAAGTGATAATTTTACCAAGATTCTTTCAAATATTATTAATGGAGATTACGTTAGAAAATTAGTGTTAAAACAATTGTAAAATCCAAATCTACTCACTTGTAGATTTTGGTATGTGATATGAGAGTTTTGTTTTGCAAGTGTATTATTCCTGATAGGATTATGCCGCTCGAAGAAGATTTATTCGAGAGTTAATTTTTGCATTTACTTAAAATATCAAGAGCACGTAGATATCAGTCAATTGGTCGTTGAAAAGGCCAAAAAGGATCGCGTAGATAAGAATATTCGAGCACTGGATAGTCCATAGGGGCTGTTGTGACTAAAGAGAATATTCATAATGATGGAAAAGTCTTAAAGTCCCGAAGCATTGTGTAGAAAGAGGGTATTCATCATGATAGAAAAAGTACAGAGACCAATGGTTCAAAGACCATAAAAAGCCGAGTTACACTCATTAAAATATGTCTAAATTTGGTACCTTCAACTATGAAAAAGGAACATTGCCATGATAGCTAACAAAATCAACATTCCGAATTTGGACTGGTTATCATTCCAGTTGTCATGCCGAATTTGGTACCTCCAACAGCTAAGAAGAAAGAACACTGCTAGAATAGCTAATAAACGAATCAATATTCTAAGTTTGGACTTGTTATCATTCCAAACACTGCCAGAATAGCTAATAAACCAAATCAATATTCTAAGTTTGGACTTGTTATCATTCCAATTGTTATGTTGGCTAGTTGGGATAAACCGTAATGTAAATATCTTATGTTCAAGTATTTATGTCTCTTAGTTTTAGTAAGCAGCCTAAATTAGAGCAGTTTTTATGTTTAAGTGTAAGTGTTTGGCGGATTTTATGAAATTTTTAAATTTTTAATATATATAGTTAATTTTTAGAAAATCTGGTTTTTTAAAATTAAAGTTTTATAAATGTTTTAATTTTAAATTATATAAATAACAAAATAACTATTAAAAACACGTTATAATAAACTTAACTTTTATCCCCTTTATAATTATAATAAAGATTAATTTCCCCTCTATTAGTATTAGTATTTATTGAGAGTAATAAAAACTATAATAAATAAATAGATTATAACTTCGTAAATGTTTATCAATCTAAAGTTGAAACTTTAAATATAAAATGAGGGAATAAAAGGTAATAGGCACTTGTATTAGAGACACTAAGAGGAAAAATGCAGAACTTAAAAAGAATGGAATTTGGTTGAAATTGTTGGAATGGTAGTTTTGGGTTGTTAGAATTGCATAATCAGGGTGCTCAAGGGGTAATCGAGGATGTTGAATCCATTTCTACAAATCACATAGCCAATTTGCAGCAAAAATTACAAATCATATAGAGCTTAGCTTAGTGTGGAAGACATCGATGATATACCGCGATGTCTAGCATGAAACAATATATCGTCGACCAAAAATCGTGATTTTTTGCAAAATTTCGTGATATATGCAAAAATCGTGATTTTTTCTCAATTTTTGAAGAAACATAGCGAGTCGATGGAAAAAGTCATCGAGACCGCGGACAGTCCAGCATAAAACCCGATTTTGGACTTTTCTTTTGTCATTTAGCTTGCTTGTTGAGAGTTTGGAGAGCAAATGAGCTTGCTATCATTTTGCTTGGAGCCAAGGAGTAGATTCTTTGTGTTTCCATCAACAATCACCTAGTTATTGTGGATTAGGGATTGATTCCGATCACTGGTTTCTCAATTTGCAGGTATGTATATCATTTTGTAACCATTTGCTCATCTTTTTTTCTTTTTTTTGGTAATTTTTTTATAGGTTTAGGGTTCTTATCAATGTTACCTCATATTGCCAAATTTTAAAGAGATATCTACTACCATTTATGCAAAATATAGGACTGTTTTGTTATTTGCAGCATTTTTTTTTTTTTTTTGGGGGGGTGGGGGGGGGGGGGGGAATTTCAATGAATCTTACTATCTGCTATCTTCATTGTTCAAGCTTGAATCTAAACTTCATTTTTCATTTTTTTTGCCCCAGGTTGAATCATCGTTGTGTGAAAAATCAAAATGCCTAAAGCTTTGGACTCTATTTGGGTATATGGTGAGCCCTTGGAGGGGTTTAATAGGTGCAACAATTAACTTGCAAGTTGTGTGGAAAAGAAATGACAGGGGGGATCAGTTGATTGAAATACCACCTCGCACAAATTCACAAACATGAAGTGGGAATTTGTAAACAAGCAACCCCATAAATTGTTCAAATTGTCAATAAACCACTTCATGATATGAATATGAAGAGAGATGTGAGGGCATCAGTGACGATTGATATGGGAAGAAGTAGAATCGCCAGTGGAAGTGAGAGCTTTACCTCAACTGCACCTTCCAATTCCAAAATTCCCTCAACGACCTCAACTTTCTTTGTTCCAAGAACCATTGCTGATGCACAACCTTCTATTAGGTCAATGGTTAAAATAAAGGAGAAGGTAGAAGCAGACAAGCTTGTGGGTAGGTATTTTTTATTGAGTGACATTCTTTTCAGCATTGCCAAAACCAACCCTTTCTACCAACCTATGTTTGATGCTATTTCTGTTGTTGGCCCGGGGTGTAAGGCCCCCACCTTTAATGACTTGAGGGGGCCTATTCTTCAAGATGAAAAGGTTGACTGCACACATATATTGGAGGAGTTTAAGGAGTCATGGGGACTCACAGGATGCATGGTTATGTCAGATGGTTGGATTGATCAGAAGGGTAGGAGCCTTGTTAATTTATTGGTCAGTTTTCCCTGGGGGTAATGTTTATTAGATCTGTTGATGCATCTGCACATATCAAACATGCAACGCTATTATGTGAGTTGTTGGATAGGTTCATCCAAGAGATCGGTCCATAAAATGTTGTCCAAATCATAACGGATAACGCTGCTAATTATGTGGTTGCTCGTAGGTTGCTTATGATGAGGCAACCGACCTTGTTTTGGACTCCATGTGCTGCACATTACATTGATATGATGTTAGAGGATATGGGAAAAATTCCTTTCATTAGAGATATTGTTGATTCATCCAGGAGCATCACAAAATTTATATATAATCATACATCCGTGCTCAACTTGATGAGGAAATTCACAAATAACAGGAATTTGGTGCGTCTGACAATCACACGTTTTGCCACAAGCTTCATTTCACTTTGATCTCCCTTGGCTTATATGTGGGAGATTAAGAGAATGCTCATTTCAGATGAGTGGCATGCATTGTCATTTAGCACAAAACTAGAGGGGCAAGCCATATATACGCTAGTGTCGCTCTAAGAGAGCTTTTGGACAAGAGTGGAGGAGGTGTGTGCCATTAGTGAACCTTTGGTAAAGGTTCTTTGATTGGTTGATGGAGACAATCCCGCAATGGGCTACTTGTATGAGGCCATGGATAGGGCCAAAGAATCCATCCGTGCATATTATGAGGACAAGGGGGATGAAGGGTATGAGAAAAGATTATTGATATGGAATGCCATTGATGAGCGATGGAACAATACACTCCATTGCCCCATTCATGTTGCAGGGATCTACCTCAACCCCACATTCTCTTACTCTTGTGGTTTTAGATTTGATGCTGGGGTTATGGATGGATTCCTCACATGTGTTCAGAGGATGGTGCCAGATCTGCAAGAACGTGTAGAGATTTCTAAAGAAACGAAGATATATAGGATGGATGGTGGGACATTTGGCTTTGACATGGATGTTAATGATAGGAAGACCAAAATCCTTGGTAAGCTTCAACTTCATTTTATTGCAAATTTCAATGTCTATTCTCCATTTGTTTCAAATTTTAAAATTTCAATGTTATTTCTTATGTTTCTAACTTTCTACTTTCTCTTATTTGTTCTAACTTCTAGATGCTTGGTGGACAAGCTATGACCGAAGAGTACCCCATTTACAAAGGATTGCTATTCAGGTGCTAAGCCAAACATGTAGCTCGTCAGGATGCGGGCGCAATTGGAGTGTGTTTGAGAAAATATACACCAAGAAGTGCAACAGGTTAAAAAAATTCAAATAAAATTTTGAATTTATTTTAAATTATAAATTTATAATTTTATGCACATTACTATGTCAACCTTTAAAATTTAAATTATATATTATAAATTTTGAATTATAATTTATAATTTATGACCCTCATATAGTTTGGAAACTTCCCACCTTAATGACATGGTCTACGTCTACTGCAACCTTCAATTATGGGGGAGGCGACTTTAGAAAACACCAGATATGTATGCCATTTCATTGGATGAGATAGACACCACTGCTGCATGGAGGGTGGAGAGCGAGGCACCTGTCATGGAACATGACCTTGATTGGTTACATGAGGATTTGGAGGGGGGGGGGTAAGCCAGGTAACAGGGGCGCGATAGAGGTGGAGGATGATATAGAGAAGGAACCTTTACAAGAGGTGGATATTGACCTTGGGAGTGTCAGTGCACCACCACTTTCACAGACACCGATAGAGATGGTGATGACAGAGCGAGGTAGACTTGGACATAGCAGTGGCACTAACATTACTAGTAGTCGAGGACTCCAAGCTCTAGCTTCTTCCTCTTCTAGAGGATGTCAGGGTGTATCTTCTCTTTCTGTTCGAGCACATCAGAGTCACTGCTACCCGTAGGGATTTCTTCAGCTAGAGGAAGATCCATTACTAGAGCGATTACTAGAGGGAATCACTAGTTGATTTTATTTGATTTCATTGTACTATGTAGTATGTAGATCTTAGTTGACAATTGAACCATGATAATGAGATGCATTTATTATATTTTTTATGATATTTTGAGGCTCTCGAGTTAGTACACTCATTACTACTCAAGAGTCGAGACTTAGGACATGATTTAGTATTGATGCATGATATATCATTAGACATCTTATACATCATATATTTATGTTTTCTTTTCATATTTATGTGGCAATGTGTTTTGATTTCATTGTACTATGTAGCATGTAGATCTTAGTGTAAGCTCTCTTAACGAATATTAACAGCTCCTCAACTGATTAAGGAAATAACTGATTTCTCGTTGAGAGCTCCTGGAATGGTCCATAACTCCCTCAACGGTTCTCTACCTTGATCTGTGGAACAATTGACATATAGCCAAAAGAAGCTTGATGGACGCTGGGCTATAAAGACTTATGTTTGGTCCCCAAGCTCTCTAACTCAATCTCCTTCAGTTTTTACACCATCAATCTAGAGTGAGCAAAGTTTGGAAGTGCCATACGGAACTGTTGTTTTGATCTATAGGACAGAAGAGGTATCAGATAGAAGTGGATTGCCTTAAGCAAAGTCTCAAGCCAGAGTGTGAGCAGCATCAATGGCCGGAGGTATGATTCTGACGGCATGCTTTATTAATTCTTTTCGATTCTTTAAAAGTTTATTCTTCATGTAAAGAATCGTATTTTTACTATCAGTTGGTATCAAAGCTTAATTTTATCTCTGCCTTGGTGTTTGGAGTGCTATGCGTCCATTGGGATATTGCTCATGCGTTATATTGTTTAGTTTTCAATACGTCTCTTTTTATGATTTGGGAGAGCCATTTTCTTTGCTGCATCCCTTGCTGTGCATACTTCTTTTTTCTCAGCCCCGATCTCTTTCAAATCTTTAACTGTTTTCTGTGCTGAGTCCTTCCCGAATTCATCTGTATCATGGGAACCTGTGTCTCCGTCCCAACTAGAACCGACAATGATGGCGTTGGCTCGTCCTTTCTCACAGAGCTGCATTCCTGTTCGAATTCCATACCACCAATGGCCACCAATGCAGATTTTGAACCGACACTGCAGAGTGGTTCATGTTATTGGGTGCACACAAGGCTTTCACACCGACATAAATTTGTGGCCCAATGCCTTTTTGTTCTTAACAAGTTTTAGTGTGGGAACATTGTGGAATCTGATCTTTTTTTTTTTTTAATTTATAACCAGTGAGAAGATTTTACCAACGATGAGTGTACTGTTTTTTGTTTTGTATACCACGCTGTGTCCAATTTGAAACCTAAGCCTCGTTTTTGAACAACTACATACAAAAAAACCATTTTAATTTGCCCATTAGAATTAGCCAGGCTTTAGAGACCTCGGAACTGTAAATTCTTGTGGGCAAAAGAAAGATACAGATAGATTCCAAACCTGGACTCACAGAGGTGTTGGCTCAGGCGAATAGACTGCCTTTCGATCATGTTGCCAGCGATTATTTCTTATACAGTAATTACAATATGATACCTAAATACGCTGAGTTCATAGTAGATTGAACTCTACTATATCCATAGCTGTTACAATCGTGTTGCACAACTATACAAGTTATTGAGTTAGTGAAATAATTGACATCAATTGGATGATTTCACAAATCACTTCACACAGGTCACTGATTCTTAACAATTCTAAGAATTCTGGTTGAAGTGGAATTTGGGGTGGATAAACTAATTTTGTTTGAATCTTTATTTCATTCCTGTCTGAATTTATTTTTTGTTGAAACTCGATCTCAGTCGTGAAGAGATTAGATCCTATACTATTGTTGTTCTTCTGTGACTATCTCAATTTAAATTATTTGATTTAAGACCATTCTAACAATGAAAGAATGGATCACTGATCCTAATCAATCATTCATATATATATATATATATATATATATATATATATATATATATATTTCATTTGCATGATTAGTATCAAGTTAATTTTAATAATGTCTAGTGATCCACATAATTTTTATTGATTAGAGAATAGCCACAACATCTCTAATTAAATAATGTTATATATTATGATTGATTAGGATCACATAAAGAATATTTAGACATTAATTGTAATTAATTATACTAAATGTAATAAATTTTATCCCACAGGAATTTTTATTATATTTATATAATTAATTAGGATAAAATATTTCATAACTTACCCACAAGAATTATGAATTAATAGTTTTATCATAAAGTTCAATTCTATCATAAATAATCATTGAATCTGCTTGAATTGAAAATTTAGTCCACAGGCAATTTTTATGTCATTAGATTCAATTTTAAGCATGAATTTACATTGGTAAAACATGAAATTTTATTTTTAAGACCTCAATTTTAACGTAAGCATGTGATCTTTAATTTTATGCAGTTGTACAACCTGCAAATTTCTCTGAAATTCGTTGTGATATCCCTGAACTTAATGCAATCTCGTTTGTTTGTTATGAATCTAATATGGTCAATGCCAATATTAACACTTGGTGGACTGATTCTGGATCAACAATTCACATTTCGAATTCCTTGCAGGGTTTGCAAAGCCTTAGGAAGCCAGTGGGAAGTGAGCAAAGCATCTTATCAGGAAACAAGATGGGCTCGCATGTGGAAGCTATAGGAACATGCTATTTAACTTTAAGTAGTGGTTTTGTTTTAGAATTAGAAAAGACCTTTTATGTTCCAAGTTTTTCTAGAAACTTGATTTCAGTTTCAAGGCTTGTACCTTTTGGATATTCCTTCAACTTTTCAGAAATATCTTTTAGTTTATTTTATAAATCTGATTGTGTTGGGAATGGTATTTTGTTTGATGGTCTTTACTGCATTAATTTACAAAACAATGTCACTTATGATTCAATGCATGTTAACACTGGCACTAAAAGATGTGTTATTAATGATGATTCCTCTAAATTATGGCACCGGAGACTAGGTCATATCTCCATAGAAAGAATTAAAAGATTGGTAAATTAAGGGGTACTTAATACTCTGTATTTTACTGATTTTGAGACTTGTGTGGATTTCATAAAAGGAAAGCAGACAAACAAGTCGAAGAAAGGTGCCAATAGGAGTTCAGACATATTAGAGATCATACATACTGATATATGTAGTCCAGACATGGACTCACATGGTCAGAGATACTTCATCTCTTTTATAGATGATTACTCATGATATATGTATCTCTACATGCTTCATAATAAGAACGAAGCATTAGATGTCTTTAAGATCTTTAAGGCTGAAGTAGAGAAACAATGCGGCAAGCAAATTAAGATCATGAGATCTAATAGAGGTGGAGAATATTATGGTAGATACACAGAAGATGGACAAGCACCTGGGCCATTCGCAAAATTTCTTCAAGAGCATGGGATTGTTGCCCAATACACAATGCCTGGTTCACCCGACCAGAATGGTGTAGCAGAAAGAAGAAACCAAAAATTATTGGACATGGTGCGGAGTATGCTTAGCAGCTCCAATCTTCCTAAATCCTTGTGGACTGAAGCATTTAAAACGACAGTGTATATATTAAACCGAGTTCCAACCAAGGCTGTTCCTAAAATGCCATTTGAATTATGGAAAGGTTGGAAACCGAGTTTGCGACATATGCACGTTTGGGGATGCCCGTCAGAAGTGAGAATATATAATCCACAAGAGAAGAAGCTGGACCCAAGGACCATTAGTGGGTATTTCATTGGATATGCTGAAAGGTCTAAAGGTTACAGATTTTATTGTCCATCCCACGGCACTAGGATTGTGGAATCAAGAAATGCAAAATTTCTTGAAAATGACTTGATCATTGGGAGCGATCTAACCAGGAACATAGTTTCTAAGAAGGATCATTCAGAATATCAACCTTCCACCTCAAGTGATAGATTGGTTATTGTTCACAGCACCCCTCAAGTACAAACTGGTGTTGAACAACCAATTGTTGAAGTTCCACAAGCTGCTGATGGCATTCAAGTAGATCAGGTAGTTCAAGAGTTTCCAAGAACTTTTGAACAACAAGTTGAACCACAAACTTCTCAGGAGATGGTGGTACAACATTACGAAGATCTACTAGACCAAAGAGATCAGCAATTCCTGATGATTATGTTGTGTATCTGCAAGAATCTGACTATAACATTGGAGCCGAAAATGATCCCGAGTCCTTTTCACAAGCCATGAATTGCAAAGAATCAGAATTATGGTACGATGCCATGAAGGAAGAGATGAATTCTATAAAGAGTAACGAAGTCTGGGATCTTGTTGAGTTGCCTAATGGTGCAAAATCCGTTGGATGTAAATGGGTCTTTAAGACAAAGAAAGACTCATTGGGCAACATTGAGAGATACAAGGCCAGACTCGTTGCTAAGGGATTTACTCAGAAAGAAGGAATCGACTACACAGAGACTTTCTCTCCTGTATCTAAGAAAGATTCCTTGCGCATTATTATGGCATTAGTAGCTCATTTTGACTTGGATTTGCATCAAATGGATGTGAAAACGGAATTTCTCAATGGAGACATAGAGGAGGAGGTTTACATGAAACAACCTGAAGGATTCCCCTCAAGTGATGGTGAGAATTTGGTTTGCAAGCTCAAGAAATCCTTATACGGTTTAAAACAAGCATCCCGCCAATGGTATTTGAAATTCCATAATGTAATTTCTTCTTTTGCTTTTGTAGAAAACATTATGGATCAGTGTATATACCTGAAAGTTAGTGGGAGTAAAATTTGTTTTCTTGTTTTATATGTAGATGACATTTTGCTAGCAACCAATGATAAGGGTTTGCTGCATGAGGTGAAACAATTCCTCTCTAAAAATTTCGATATGAAGGATATGGGTGAGGCATCTTTTGTCATTGGCATTAAGATCCATAGAGACAGATTTCGAGGCATCTTGGGTTTGTCTCAGGAAACCTATATTAATAAAATTTTAGAGAGATTTCGGATGAAGGATTGTTCACCAAGTATAGCTCCCATTGTGAAGGGTGATAGGTTCAATTTGAACCAATTCTTGAAGAACGACTTTGAAAGGGAACAAATGAAGAACATTCCATATGCTTCTGCTGTCGGAAGCCTAATGTATGCTCAGGTCTGCACAAGACCTGACATTGCATTTGTTGTGGGAATGTTGGGACGATATCAAAGTAATCCAGGTATAGACCATTGGAGAGATGCAAAGAAAGTAATGAGGTACCTTCAAGGAACCAAAAACTACATGCTTATGTATAGACGGACAGACAACTTGGAATTAATTGGCTACTTAGATTCTGACTTTGCTGGATGTGTTGATTGACGCAAATAAACATCAGGATACATTTTTATGATGGCCGGTGGAGCTGTATCATCGAGGAGTGCCAAGCAGACCTTGATTGCCACTTCCACTATGGAAGCCGAGTTCGTCTCCTGTTTTGAGGCTACTTTACATGGTGTATGGCTTAAGAGTTTCATTTCTGGGCTTAGAATTATGGATTCTATCTCTAAGCCATTAAGAATGTATTGCGACAATTCAACTGCTGTTTTTATGGCTAAAAACAACAAAAGTGAGAGTTGAAATAAACACATTGACATTAAGTATTTAGCTATAAGGGAACGTATTAAAGAAAAGAAAGTGGTCATTGAGCATATCAGCACTGAGTTGATGATCGTTGATCCTTTGACTAAGGGCATGGCACCGTTTAAATTCAAGGATCATGTATTGAATATGGGACTTGATTCCATTATGTAGTTTCTCATTGTATGGACAATGTTATTTTAATGAAATTCTTAATTATTGTGATGTTTTTCTCATACTTATGTGCACCTTAATTTAATTAAGAGAATTCATCTGTATAGGACCAAGAATAAACATAAGGTTTATTCATTAAGAAATTGTTGTCACATAAATTCTAATAGAAATAAATACATAGTAATACATGGAAGATAATACTCGTCTTAAGAGGACTTATCGTCATGATTCATGTATCTATTTTTAATATAGATTATCAATGGGTTTTAAGATGAGACGTTAAGTTTGGAAGTATGGACCAAGTGGGAGAATGTAAGCTCTCTTAACGAATATTAACAGCTCCTCAACTGATTAAGGAAATAACTGATTTCTCGTTGAGAGCTCCTGGAATGGTCCATAACTCCCTCAACGGTTCTCTACCTTGATCTGTGGAACAATTGACACATAGCCAAAAGAAGCTTGATGGAAGCTAGGCTATAAAGACTTCTGTTTGGTCCCCAAGCTCTCTAACTCAATCTCCTTCAGTTTTTACACCATCAATCCAGAGTGAGCAGAGTTTGGAAGTGCCATACGGAACTGTTGTTTTGATCTATAGGATGAAAGAGGTATCAGACAGAAGTGGATTGCCTTAATCAAAGTCTCAAGCCAGAGTGTGAGCAGCATCAATGGCCGGAGGTATGATTCTGACGGCATGCTTTATTAATTCTTTTCGATTCTTTAAAAGTTTATTCCACATGTAAATAATCGTATTTTTACTATCACTTAGTTCACAGTTGAATCATGATAATGAGATACATTTATTATATTTTTTATGATATTTTGAGGCTCTCGAATTAGTACACTCATTACTACTCAAAAGTTGGGACTTAGGACATGATTTAGTATTGATGCATGATATATCATTAGACATCTTATACATCATATATATATGTTTTCTTTTCATATTTATGTGGCAATGTGTTTATTTAATGTTGTTGTTGCTTTAAATGTTTACAAATTTGAAAAAAAAAATTGTATGTTTTTTGAAGTGTGCCAATATTTATTGATATTTTGTTTTTTTCTCTTATGTTGTCGATAAATTGTGTTCCGAACCCTCAATGATATTTTCACCAATACGATGTCTTCTACACTGATTTAGCTTACTCAAAATATCTTCCACACTTATTTAGATTACTCCAAATATCTTTCACACTTATTTAGCTTACTCCAAATATTATAGTGATAACATAGTATTTCCCTTTGAAATGATTTGCTTTTATAAAAGATGATTATCATGTAGCGAGGTTAGGTGTTTCCATTATATCTATATAATTCCACATCCCAAAAAATAAAAAAGTGTTCATCCTTAAAAGGGATATAGAGATTGGGAAAAATATTCCCTCTAAATTGATTTTAATTATAGTCTCTATACTTTATATGGGACATGAGAGATTGGGAAGAATATTCCCTCTAAATTGATTTTAATTATAGTCTTTATACTTTATAAAGAAGATGATTATCAACCAATGCGGTTAGGTGTTTCTACACTATTTCCACATGGCCTTCCATCTTGAAAGGGAAATGTCAAGGGAATTTTATATCAAAGAATGGAAAGGAGAAGGAAAGAATGGGAGGGAAGATTTATCACTTATAGAGAATTGAGATAGTGTTTTAAACATAGGTTACGGCCATAATATAGTTTCTTTTTTCAAAGTATGGTATCCATTAAAAAACATAGTTTCTCCTTTTTAAAATAAAGTGAGACTTTCAAAAATATTTTCCTTGAATCATTAAAATATCTTATCGTAAAATGAGTAATATCTCTTGCGATGTTTTAATCTTTAATAATGTGTTTTGTAAAAAATCTTAAATATGCAAAGAAATAGATGACTCTAACTTTTGTGATCTTGAGAATGGGCATGTAGACTCTACTACAATATGGGTCAATCTTTTATTTTTCCTTGTTTCAAGGTGGATTTCTTATATATGACTCCAACGTTTGTGATTTTGATAATGGCCATGTAGACTCCACTACAATTTGGGGTCAATCTTTTATTTTTCCTTATTTCAAGGTGGATTTCTTTTATAGAGGATCATAACATATTCCATTTTCAAACTATAGTCTCCCTTTTAAAAGACTTTTCCCTGTAAAATTATTTTAATTCTACTTTCTAATTTATATATGATATGATTATCAACTAGCCGGTTTAATTGTTTCCATATTATCTTTATAAATCCATGTGCTCACAAGTAAAAATTAGTCTTCCATGGGAATTGTTAGTCTAAGTCTTTTTTTTTCAAAATATAGTTGTTTGACTAAAACAAGGTATTTCCACATAGTTCGAATATCTTAAGCAAAACTCACCCAAATAGATCATAAATCAAAAAGGAAAAATAATTTACGTATGAGTTTCTCACAATCAATCTTCGAAAAATGACTCTATGCTCTTTGAAAAGAGATCATGGACCAATTAGATGCTAAGCCAAAGATAAATATAGTCGTTAAGATAGAAAAGAAGATGAATCATTTGATCACTTTATGCATATAACATATCATGACCGTCGAATTAAATAAGTACAAATGTATACTAAAGAAATACACATTAACTAAAGACACATCAGACCAAGTTGATCTTAACTAACTCCTACGTATTCGGATATCATAACATACCCCTTAAGAACAACCTGCAATAGGATTAAAGGATATTTTACAAAGGTGACATAATAGGAAAAGAAAGTCCATGCATTAGAGCCTATCCTTTTCTAATGACAACTTCCTAAACTCCTAATATAGATCAAAGTTTGAAAAACTTTGCTTCAGTAGAATTTGTAAAAATGTTTATAGGGCAAAAGAGTACTTTCATAACATGATCATGGATGAGCTTTCCGATGAAGTGCATGTGTTGTTCAATGTGTTTTCTATGCTAATGTTGATATGGATCTTTGGTGAGATTAATGGCACTTTGATTGTCATGCCATAGGGTAGTCAGACATCGTTGTTGGAATTAAAACATTGAAAGGATCTGTCAAGGTAATGCGGATTATTGACTTGCATTAATGGCGACTCGATACTCTTCTTCTATTGAAGAAAGAGTAGTAGTTTGTTGTTTCTTACAAACCCACGTGACAAGTCTAGAACCAATTCTAGAAACATAACTTGTAATAAACTTTCGATCATTAGGATCGTTAACTCAATTGGATTTAATGAAACCAACCAATAGCGCCCCCCTTGAACTATAATGAATCCCAAATTAAACTATATCTCAGATATATGAAACTATCATTTTTGTTACTTTCCAATTAATTTCATGGGGTGTTTTCATATACCGAGCAACACGACCAACAACAAATCAAATATCACGATAGTTATGAGTCAAGTATTAAAGGATACCAACTAATTGACGATACAAGGTGGCATCTACATTGGGTGTAGTGTAGGTGGCAGTAAGTTTGACTCCACATCCGAATAGATATGGGGTTGGTTTACAATATTCCATGTGAAAGTGGCAAAGAAGGTCATGACTCATGGGCATAGTTACACAAGAAATAAAAATATCTTCTTTGGTTTGCAATAGTAGGATGCCAAAAAAAATGCAAATGTCTTAGGTCAACCATTTCAAATTTTTTTTTAAGATAGATTTCACATGGGTTAAAAGCTTAGGGTCACTACCAATAAAAATAAGGTCATCAAAATAAAGAACAAGAGTTTTGAGATGGTTTCCTACTTTCTTGGTTTAGATATTAAGGTTAGAATGACATCAAGAAAAACCAATTCCAAGAAGAAACTTATCCATTTTTGACATACCAAGCTTTATGAGCTTGCTTAAGGCCATAGAGATAATTTTTTAAGTGATAAACACATTTGGAGTCATTCTAAACATAGCGAGGATGTTGTTCCATGCAAATTTCTTCTTTCAAATCCCCACACAAGAAGAAATATTTGACATCCATTTGATGGACCTCCCATTTATGTGAAATGACAAGGATATAAGAAGGCAGATGCAGTTCATTTTGGCTATAGGGGAAAATGTTTCATTATAGCCAATACCTTCAACTTAAGAAAAATATTTGGCAACTAAATAGTCCTTATGTGTTTCAACACTTCCATCTAATGCATACTTAGTTTTACACATGAACAATTATTTGACAAGTTTTCTTCCTTTTGGAAGAGGTACAAGATCCCAATTATCCTTCTCCATTAAGGAACAATGTTCTTTATTCATTACTTCATTTCAATCTAAATGGCTAGAAGCTTCTACAAATGTTTAGATGGATCATGAGTATCTTAAACTTGAGCCAAAATAGAAGAGGCTCACTGGAATTGTGAACGTGTTTGATGTTAATATGTAGGATCGCCAGTGAGATAACTATTTTCTTCTCATGTTGTAAAGACACATCTAAGAATCGGTGATGTTGGTGCAAGTTCATGTTCAATGGAATAAACTAGAGGAAGGTGACTAGGCATAGGTGGATTTTAATCCTCGTTGTCATCATCCGAAGATAAACTAGAATATGACCATTAACAAAAAATTTGGCAATTGAAGATGGCATAATCACCAAAGATGACTCATAGGCCGAAGATGACCCAAGTGCCAAATTAGGCTCACAGGCTGAGATATTTTCATCAAATTTAACATCTCTCCTTATAATAATTTCATTGAAATGAGGTTGAAGAAGTCTATAATCTTTTTGTTTGGGAACCTCTTTGTTTGACGGACAATCTACCAAGAGCGGACTCGAGGCCTGATCTCCCTAGCTCAACGCGAGTCTAGAACAAATAGGACAGAATATAAATCACTCTCCTAGATCTAATTAGAGATCAAGGAACCAGATACGTTTACCTTATAGATCACTGATCCTTTTCTCCTTGAATGTTGCTCCAAACTTGACGATATTCAGATCTGAGTTGCAAAACCTGTCAAGATAACAAGACAACAAAACAAGTAAAACACATCTACACAATAATAGATCTAAGTAAGTAGTCAAGCAAGCGAACTACACAAGATATCATTAACACAATGATATTTTGGTGGAAAGCACTTATATTACTGTATTGAAAGGGAAGTACATAGGATGAAAATATTACAACCAATGACTTGACGTAGCAATCCTCCTCCGATCAAACCAATGCCAAAGCATCCCAATGAAGTGTGAGTCTCCCAATAGATGAGTAGAGATCTCTCCTAAGGTAATTTCACCAGCATGTAGACACTATAGACTTCCTCTCTTTGGAATGGGAGTGAGCTTCACTTATATAGGACTAAGTGGATAGGGTAGGTTGAGATATGGTAGGAGAGAGATAGGGGATCCTTCCAAGAGGTTAGGAATCGAATGCTAGCTCTTGCAAATGGTCAGGGATAGGGATCCATGTCATCTAGCTTCGAGAATGGGATCGAAGAAGCTATTTTTTTCCATTAACTGACATCGTCACAGGCTACAAGAGGCCAACTTGCGACATCGCAGGTTGCATGAGGACAACCTGTGATGACCTCTCAAAACCTAGTATAATGGGTTTGCATCTCTTCCAGGTTAATAACTTAGTCAAGGAAACTTTATGGATGTTTACACTGAGTCTCATGATGGTAAGATTTAGGTGTAATAGAATGCCCCCCAAATCATGAAGTTGTTTGAAATTGGACAGGTGAAATGCTTTGACAGAAGGAATGGCAATGGCTCATCGGACGAAGGACGCTGCTGCAGTACAATTGACTCTAAGTACACAGTCTCATATGACTCACAACATGGCTGCCGACCAATACAATGCAGATCCATGGTAGTAATGAACAACTGAACACAATCATGGCTACTAGACACAAGTGTAGATCCATGATGAGATGATAACACATCCACGACCAATACAAAAGTGGATCCGTGTAATATGACTCAAAACAATCTACATCGCAACCTGGGTAAAACATGACTCCACATGGTCTTCAAGCTGAACCCGCAATGATACGAATCTATCCATGTGATTACAAATGTCTTGACGTCGAACATGGTAGAAACCACTTGATTACCAGTCATTGGTGTATACCGTTAACAAGCGTGAGGGAAATCACCATTAATGTCAATGATTCCCAAGGTATCACAGTACATATCGTCAAGCGCGAATAAATGAGTTGAAGTCGAACGCTTAACGAAATCTTTCAATCAAGAGTCAATGATGTAAACTCATGTCGAAAGTGAGGTAACCTGCCATTGAGGCATGCAGGCCAAAGGTACTCGATTGGTTTCTAGATTCAATCCTTGGATGATGATTTGAAGTCGACAATGATGAATCCGTCGAAGGAGGGCCATGATGAATCCCCCATCATCGACACGAAACTCGATAATAGATGTTTGGAGTAGATCGGATGGTACAGTAACATACAGGACTAACTAGGAATAGACTGAAATGATGGAACGTGTACTGATTGTAGATAATGAATGGTGAGAGTATTCTTGAACATGGGCATGGCATGACTTGGTAGTATTGACATGACGAGTATGACACCAACTCCTAATGCAACTGATGGTGGAAGCGTTCTTTGAATGACTGAAAGGGGTGACAAGACTTAAGAAGTGGGTGAAACTCAAGGACAAATGGATGATCCAAGTACAGTATGCAAATGCAAATGAGTGCCATGTTCAAGAACGACTAGGTACTTCCACAGATAAAGGGTGTAACATAAAAGCTTTCCTTTTTCCCCATCATGAACGATGAGTTCCTGATCATGTGTTTTTAACGAGCTTGATGAGGGTAACCAAATGCTCGGTATAGCTCATCTCATATATGAGTCCAATCCCAAATGTTTTTCGAACCTAGGAGAGGAGGGGTTCGTCCCATGACAGGCCCTTCAATGTTGAATTTTAGCGAGTCCATAGAAGGAAAAATCAGTGTCATTTCATGTATAGAGAGTCTGAAAAGAACTAAAGAAGACTCCAAAGGTCCTTTTTCGTAAAGTTAGCCTCTTCACCCGAAAAGGGTAAAACAACGCGAGAGAGGACTCTTCCAGTCATGATTGGCTGGAGTATACCTTTTTCGTAAATAGTGCTCCTTGGTCTAAAAAAGGGGTAAACTATCACCAGGGAGACGATCATTCAAATCCTTTTACAAGCGTGAATGAATCAATTTTGCTTGGCCATCTTTTCCTATTTTAGGAGTCTAAAAAGAGCTTAAAAAGAACTCCATGAACAACTTTGTCATGGTTGATAACCGAGTACGACAAAGGAAAAATTAAACTCGGCACAACTCCTTTTCCATAAATAGTCTAGCGAGGCCGGATAAAGTGATAAACCTATACTCGTTAGACACAACTTTTACTCAAATTTTTAATGAGCACGATAATGGTATCAAAAGCACTCAGAATTTTTTTCATATTTGAACCAGAGCATGAAAAAGTAAAAACTAAGCTCAAACCACTTTTCATGTTTCAACCAGAGCACGAAAAAAGTGAAAAGTAAGCTCAACACCATCTTACTGTTTTTAACGAGCTCGAAGATAGGTTGGAAGAGTGCTCATGATGTCTGCTTCATTTTTTAACGAGCTTGTGACAAAAAATGAACTATGCTCAGGATAATGCCCATTGGCAGGTTTCTTCCCAACATGATGGCTAGAGGTTGGAAAGTTTTCCCCCAACACAAGAAACTGACGACTTACTTCTAGTATGATTTCTAGAGGTACTATTTCATTTTTTAGCGAGCTTGATACAGGAAAAGATCGGGATTATTTGCATGGTTTAATGAGCTCAAAAACCAAAAAGGAAAGTATGCTCGAAAAATGTTCCCATTGGTGGACTCTTCCCATCATGATATCTTAAGGTTGGTACATGCCCCCATCATGATTGCTAGAAGTAAGTGACTTAGCTCCAACATGGTGTGGAGAGGCGATCGAGTTGACTTCAACATAACTTCCAGAGGTTGAAGACATGCCCCCAAGCTTCATTTCATTCACCTAAGGCATAGGCAGGTGAAAAGAAGGCTCAGGTACTAAGTCTACGAGGAGACTCGACTCAAAGGGAAAGGACATGTTTCATTTTTTAACGAGCTTGACATAGGAATAGAACTATGCTCAAAAGACCTGTTTCATTTTTTAACGAGCTTGACATAGAAAGGGAACTATGCTCATAAGACCTGTTTCATTTTTTAAAGAGCTTGACACACAAAGGGAAATATGCTCATGGCGAACCTATTTCATTTTTTAACGAGCTTGACATATAAAGGGAACTATGCTCGTGGGAGCCTATTTCATTTTTTAATGAGCTTGAAGCCAAAGGTAAACTCTGCTCATGCTACTGGTTTCATTTTTCAACGAGCTTGAATCCAAAGGTAAACTCTGCTCACACTATTGCTTTCATTTTTTAACGAGCTTGAAGCCAAAGGTAAACTGTTCTCACACTATTGGCGCCTATCCATAGGTTGGTAGTGTGCCCCCCAACATGATGTGTAGAGGTTGGAGATACACCCCTCATGCTTAAGGGGAAGAAACCATTAATACGTGTGGAACGTTCAGGGAAGTTTGATGAATGGCAGTCATGTGATGATTGGGTGTCACGAAGGAAAGTTGATCAACGGTCACAGTCCTCCCATCATAGGGAAAATACATCACTCGAAAGAGTGTGGAAACTATGGATTTCATAGCATAGACATAATCATGTCCAAGGAGTAGATTGAAATCTAAAGGACCTTGGACAACCATGACATCAACATAAACAATTTTACCTCTCAACGTGACAGGTAACTGCGGGAGAATCCCTAAAGGTTGAGTAGGCCTTCTATTAAAAGCCAAAATATGGCCGGTAACTGGCACAAGCTGAGGATACCATATAGCTTTCCAAGCAGCTGAGGATAAAATACTAACAGAAGCTCCCTCGTCAACTATAGTGCGAAAGATTTCCTTATCGGAAACACCTATAGATATCTGGAAAGAGACATCTGAGGGGAGACGAGATTCTGCTAGACTATTCCAATCAAATGAAATAACCTCAGTACTTGGAGGGGGTCCCGTGGAAATAGATTCTTGCCCCCCATGATCGGAACTGACTAGAAAAACATCAGTGGTTATCAATCCACTCTCATTGGGGAGAGTAGGATGGGATGAAAACTGTGTCAAGGTGATAGTTGCAATCTGAACGCTCTCTGATAGAAGAGCGAGATCGAGTGGAGATGATAGTGAATCAATCACTTCACTCTCGGAAGGAAGAGTGGGATCAATTAAAGATGAAACTGAATTGATCACTTGGTCAACCAGTGGGGGGTCGAGGGACAACTTACTATCACTTGTTGGAAGCACTTGTTGAGAACTAGTAATATCTTCCAACCACTGTGAAGCTTCATCCATGCTTAGACAAAGGAAAGTACGGTGCATACCCTTGCATATCAAACAGGGGTATAGGACTTTACCCTTCCGATCTTTCAACAATGAGTCACTAGTCGAGGGAGTGTCATTAACATGATGGTCAGAGGTTGAAAATACAAGCGGTTTGGGGTTTTTAGACCACACTTCCGACACATGGGAAATAGCAGGACAATCCTTGATAAGGTGATCACCCTTACAAATCTTGCAAGGTAACTTGGGCTTACGAGGTGTTCACATAGAATGAGTGCCATTATAGGCAGATGGTGCACGCTTGGTCTCTTTCTTATCCTTCTTCTTCTTAACCTTCCTTTTCTTCTTCTTCTTATCCATCTGATTACTAACACTACTGCTTTGATCAGGCGAGGAAGAAGAAATGGAAGAAGATGCATCCGAGGAAGAAGAGGAAGGATTATTTTGGGATGGACCCTCTCGTGGTGGAGAGTTAACATTTGATACAGTGGGTATAGCTGGAATCACCGGGTTGAATAACCATACCGATAATCCTATGGTTAATCTAGGAAGGTTTAAAGTGGCAATAAAGGGAGGACCAATATCTCCAACTGGAGGAAAGGCAAAAGGTACCCCTTGAAAAGGGGCCTCTTGATTGGTGGTCCCAGAAGAGGTTTCCATATCTCAACTCGCTAAGTCCTTCTAATTACCACGCACAAGAAACGCTACTCAAAACTAAAAGCAACAGGAAAACTTGTGAAAGGAGTGGATAAAGAGTTAGTAACCTCACATGATTGTCAAAACATCACAAATCGCTATATGCCGCAGGGTCCAATAGTAAAACACGACAAGGAGGGTTGGGACCGTACCCTTGCCTCAATACCTGACTACCTAGACAGTACATGCATAGTAATCTCCCCAAGTGCTGTTCTTGGTGTATTGCAATGTTAAGACGTCCAAATGGATAACTCAGATGGTTTTGTTAAAATTCAATATGCTAAGATAGAAAATAGCAGCATTACATTCCATTTCACAATAATAGCATATACAGGATCACTGAAGAAACAACAAGCATAACATAAACACAAGAGACACAGATTTATCCTGGGAAACCCTCATGGGGTAGAAAACCCAGTAAAGCTTCCTCAATATAGATGACCAGCAATATACAAAGATGCAAACCCTGAGCATAAGCTCCTTCTTCTCCATAGCAGACCTCTCCTCCACAAGTGTGCCATTCTCAAGTGAGTGAGTGTGTGTCAAATGAGGAACACACCTCCTCTATTTATACACTACTTTGACATATCTTTTACACAAGTACACGTAGGCTCGTATTTAACCAATGGGTTAAATACCCCACTACAACTGACTGGGCCGACCCCTCTAGGGTGGTCTAATAACCCTTTGACCCACATAACACATAAAGGGCCGACCTCCACTAGGGAAGTCTAATAACCCAAGTTACCACATTCTGACGGAGGAATAAACATCTCCGGATATACAATAAGATCTTTACGGAGGAATGAAACATCTCCGGAATAATAAAGTACAATTATAATATTCTTTGAAGTTACAATATCTCAACAGGTTTCAGGATTCCTAATGGTGTCTTCCAATATACTCAAGGTATGTGGGAGCTCAAATCCGTAGTGATGCTGTCTAATGCACAACCGTTCGACAAGAGACCTTCCGATATACTACCGAGTACGTGAAACACCTTTTGATATACGCCAAGTACACATAGTACTTGGTGGGTACGTGAAAGAGTTTCAATATACCTATAAGTACGTGGAAGACTACAATAACCTTGGGTTACAGTGTTGGCAAATAACGACAACTGCCACGCTTAACGACGATGGAACACGTCTCTAACTTAACACACAAGTTGCTAAAATTTTTAACCTAAGCTAGCATTAATTTTATCTTATGTGGTTAAGTGGATGCATGCTGTGAAGACTTGGAATTTAAACAAGATGCAAATCTAATCTATATGAAAATTCAAGTCTTCCTTTCAATGAAGTCCTACTTAACAAGGAGAGAGAGATATGTTTTCTTCCCAAATGCACAACCCAATGCAAATTCAATTTTAGTTTTTTCAAGATGATGGAAATAAGTAAAAGATGCACCAAAAACTAACCCAAAGAAATAAAAGAGATCATTTTATGAGCACCACATACAATAATTCCAAACCATTTCCTATCTTTTTACAATTGAAAAAGACACATCTAAGCTATGGAAGGAAATATTCCACAAACATTTCCAATCAAATGCAATACAAATATAAGCACCTAACAATCTTATCTAACTCAAATGCACACAAATATGAAACAATCCTTTCTCCTTCTTATGATAGTAAGACCAAGAATATCAAATGATCAGAGTAAAGTAGGAAGAATATTTACCTTTGCCAAATTTGTGAATATAGAAAAAGAAGGACAAAATCAAGCTTCTCTTTGAACTAAAGTGGAGACAAGGAAACAATCTTTCCAAAAAATGATTGAATAGCTCAGCATGTAAGGGAAACAAGATGCATAACCCAAGAAAAAGAGGCTAAAAAAGGCATGGATATCCCACACTTTTCAAGACTTTTCAAAACAAGCGAATCACACCGAACCAAAACTTTAACTTAAAACCTTAAAACGACTGTAGGATACATGATTCATGGCCCCCCCCTGGCCATGAGGGAGAATTTTTTTTCAAAAATAGAACCCATTTCACTTAAAAATGTAAGCAAAACACTAGTTTTGACTCAAGAGGCCAAACATGGATCCAAAACCCAAAAGACCCAAAATCAACCGGATGCAAGCAAAACCAAAAGATGTATGCAAATGAGGTCTGGAAACCAATCCAATGCAATGACCATATCAAGTAAGGAAAGGAGGGAATGAAAGGGTGAGTGGATGCAGGTGGGGGAGACCAAAGTGTCCACCACTACCAAATATCAGACTTATCCAAGATGGGACCCAAAACCAATCCAAAAAGAACCAAACACTACTAACACACAAATCAAAGAGAGGTCTCCGGCTGGATCTTGTAGCATAGAGGGGGTTTGCACAAAAAACCAAAACTCAAATCAGATATGGAGAAGGGATGCATGTATATCAGTTTTGATAGATCGACATAGTCTGTGTTTGTACACAGAGCGACTGTCGCAGTTCACTAATGCAGGAAGTGCGACAATGTCACAGTATACCAATGAATGGGTTGCGACGATAGGCCAAAATACAGAGAACAGAGACCAAGAAATGACACAGTGTCGCTTTGGCTCCACTGCGCAGGTGCGACAGGCGATGTCCAAGTTAAAAAATGAACCAATTCTCCAAACAACGAGCAATGAAATGGTTTAAAAATGGTGAGTACAAACTCATAGGAGGACTACAGACTCTTCAAAGTGAAGATCTAATGGTGAAACAAGGCTTAGAAGGAAAATAAGATTATGGATGGCTTGCAAAAGCAATCAACTGAAAATGGCATTCAAATTGAAAACTACGAACAATGTCTTCCCCAGTATGGTCACCAGATTTGTTTGACGGACAATCTAGCAAGAGCGGACTCGAGGCCTGATCTCCCTAGCTCAACGCGAGTCTACAACAAATAGGACATAATATAAATCACTCTCCTAAATCTAACTAGAGATCAAGGAACTAGATACTTTTACCTTATAGATCGCTGATCCTTTTCTCCTTGAATGTCGCTCCAAACTTGACGATCTTCAGATCTGAGATGCAAAAACTGTCAAGATAACAAGACAACAAAACAAGTAAAACGCATCTACACAATAATAGATCTAAGTAAGCATTCAAGCATGCAAACTACACAAGATATCATTAACACAATGAGATTTTGGTGGAAAGCACTTATATTACTGTGTTGAAAGGGAAGTACATAGGATGAAAAGATTACAACCAATGACTTGATGTAGCAATCCTCCTCCGATCAAACCAATGCCAAACCCTCCCAAGGAAGTGTGAGTCTCCCAATAGATGAGTAGAGATCTCTCCTAAGATAATTTCACCAACATGTAGACACTATAGACTTCCTCTCTTTGGAATGGGAGTGAGCTTCACTTATATAGGACTAAGTGGATAGGGTAGGTTGAGATATGGTAGGAGAGAGATAGGGGATCCTTCCAAGAGGTTAGGAACCGAATGCCATCTCTTGCAAATGGTCAAGGATAGGGATCCATGTCATCTAGCTTCGAGAATGGGCTCAAAGAAGCTATTTTTGTCCATTAACTGAGATCGTCGCAGGATGCAAGAGGCCAACCTGCGACGTCCCAGGTTGCATGAGGACAACCTGCGACAACCTCTCAAAATTTAGTATAAATGGGTTTGCATCTCTTCCAGGTTAATAACTTAGTCAAGGAAACTTTAGGGATGTTTACATTGAGTCTCATGATGGTAAGATTTAGGTGTAACACTCTTCCAATTGAATAATAGGAAATAAAAGAAATAATAGCAATATGAGTAAATATTCCAAGAAGATGGGTGGTGTCTAAAGACGTCGTTTACAACACTTAAGCATAATGCATTGTAATAAGAATATCACTATGCTTTTTTCAACATTGTCAAATATTTATATCAATACAACCCATAGGGTAATTCTTTTATAGTCTCCAGATTTAAAAAACTCCCTTGAAGTGAGGATGATCTGGTCCACAAATAGGGGTCGTTGGTTATAATTGTTTCCAT
Organism: Larix kaempferi; assembly: GCA_027924585.1. Classification (NCBI taxonomy): domain Eukaryota; kingdom Viridiplantae; phylum Streptophyta; class Pinopsida; order Pinales; family Pinaceae; genus Larix; species Larix kaempferi. The sequence continues at coordinate 8,784,679 of BSBM01000091.1, read as the reverse complement.
GAAATATGAAACATCCCATAGATTAGTCGACTTCTCTAGTCGAGCCGACCATGGCCTTGTTGACCATTCAGTTGACCGATGAGTCGTCCACTTAGTTGAGCCTCCACTCAACTATTGCTAGTCGACTATTCTCTTTTGACTAACTGTCTCCAGAAGATCCAAAGGTGTGATGAACCTACATAGCCTTTGGTTCCAACACTTTTACATATTTGAAATATCCAACAAAAATGCACTTATTCTCTTAGGTACTTGTAATGTGTTTTGTTCATCATAAATGTGAGCACATGCTTCACTATCAAATACAAAAAATTGAATCACATGTAGTTTAATTTTACTCCATGCTTCTTAGAGTGTTATATATTTTAAAGTCTCTGTGGGAGTGATTAACCATGTAATTGGCACAATCAATGACTTTTCCCCCAAAATTAGGATTTAATCCCTAAATTGGAGCATACAAATTGACATTTCCTTTAATGTGTGATTCTTTCTCTTAACAACATTATTTTTCAATGGTGTGTATGGAATAGTATGTTTCATCTAAATGCCTTATGCAATGTAGTAATTTGTAAATTCGTTGTTTACATATTCACTTCCATTACATATTTTTAAATTTTGTATTTGATGTCCATACAATATTTCTACAAGATCTTTATCGGCCAAAAACATGTCCAAATTTTCACTCTTAATTTTTAAGAAGTAAACCCAAGTTCATCTAGCGAAGTCATCAATGGAAGTGAATAAATACTTGAAACCAAAGAAAGAAGCATAAAGAAGAAAACTAGACAAATCTTTGTGAACATGTTGCAAGGGGGTCAAGGCATGCCAAGAGATACATTTTCAAAACTATTTCGATGATGTTTGTTGAGAACACATCTAAGCAAACACCATGTATGTAAAAAAAAGAGGAATATTAGTTGTCATTTTTTTTTACATTGCTACTACAATGAGCGATAGTTTAGATGACCAAATTTGTCATGCCTGTCATGTACCCACCCTTGGAATAAATGCAAGGCAGGGAACATGCTACCAATCTATGGGGCTTTTCATAAAGCTCAGCCCATTATTTAGAGGCATACAGTTAAAAACAAAGTATGCAGATGTAAATCAAACAAATATGCACAGCGGAAACAAATTCATCCACACACATATCTTCATATGCACTCAGTATATCAATATCCATCATCAATTAATTAAAACAATGCAGAAGTAAATACATAGACATCATAACACTTATCTTCATTTTTGCAACTGCCCAACCAACTAGCTATGTCGCTGCAACGTTCCTCCCAACCATAGGCTCTTCGGCAGCTTATACTGAGTCCGTCCGAAGGCCACCCCCGAGCTGGGCATGATTCTCACAAGGGAAATGGAACATTCCAGCTCAACCACATACCATTTACCATTTTATCTCAGCCAAGCCAGTCCAACTGGATTTATCAGGCTACAAGGGAACAATGGATGCTCATTCTCAAGCTCAAGCCAGAACAATGGATTACCCATTACCCATACCCCAACATACTCTTTCTTCTCACAGCCAAAACGATTATTGACAAGGTTGCACATTTACAACAGAGGTGTTCACAAAACAGGGCCCACATTGGTTCTCCCAACTCGTGGTTCACCCAAACGAATTGTGGAATTTCGATTTCAACCCCAGGGAGCAAAACCGATTTCTCTCCACTGGTTAGGATCCTTTCCAATGGCCTAAACGACCTCCAGGGAGACCCAAAAACGTTCTGCTCTCTTCCCCCACTGGTAACCAACACAAAAACGCCCCTTCCCAGCTAAAAGATGAAGGGAAACACAGAAAAATGAGGGAGGAAAACGCCCAGGCAGCTAGAGCTTCGTGAGAGAGCAAGGCCATGGTGAATAATCCCCTAGGGAGCAATTTTGTGGCTCTATTCTTGCCCAAGGAGACCAACACGATTTTCCATGAAGGGTGGCTTGCCCATACCCGATTTTGGACAGCCATACCTCCCCAATCCCAAGGCATTAACTTCCCCAACCAACTCTTGGGAGAAATCAATGGTTGGGTACAAAAGTCAACATGGGTAGTTGAGGGTTTGATGGGTTTTCTCATAGACACTTGGCTTGACTCTAGTGGCTCAAGGGTTTGAATGTTTTCCCTCCCAATTCCTTGTGAAATCATGCCCCCATCTCTTTGTTGCATTGAATAGCTAGTTGTGGGTATTTTTATTAAAATGCATATTACATGATATTTGAATTTTCAATGTGCATTGCTAGCATGCAACCATATGCATCACGAAATCGATGGCGGGGCCTTGGCCTTGAGCTCCTCACCATGATTTCATAACAAGATTACATCATTTATAATGTTAATTCCATGGGGTCAAACTGGGGACATTGCATTCCCCTCCCCTTGGAATAACACCGTCCTCGGTGTTCCAACACTTCGGACCATATACCCACTTTACACATGATTCAAAATTCACAAACTGTGACAGATCTGTCCTGCGTTTCATCCCTTTACTTTGAACTTTCAGGATCAAGTCCTCTAGCTTCCACAAGCTTCTCTTGCTGGCTTGATCTTCCAGTTCTGCAGGTGGGCATTGCTCCAGAGCAATCCCTTCCCTTTATTCACCTTCCAGCTAATCTACAAGTCTGGAATTTCATGGATGCCATCTTTCTTGTTGCCCCGGCAACTATCTGAGGAAGAATTCCAGCCAAAACAAATAGCTTTTGGCCTACTGCCATGATCAATGTGCACAACCGGCTCTCACTTTCCCCACTAGCAATCATTTGGCCAGTAACAACTGCAACAATGGCTTTCAATGTCTCTCCTGTGAGACTTATCATGGCAATTCCTGTCAGGACAAGCATATCACAATATTAAAATTAGTCAATTATTTTCTTAATTGACTTGGAACGCCCATGCTTTACTCATGAGACTTCCACACACACATGAACTCATTCATGTTCATCCTTTCACAAGAAAATAACTATTTCAGCATTCACAATTCATTTCAAGCAATTAAACACAAATTGTTCACATTTATGACATGCACTCAATAGTTTTTTGTTTCTGAGATGCATCAGTCAAAAGGAAAGAGAAGAGTAAGAGTTTCCCCCTCTTAGTCTTGTTCCAATCCGGAGCCATACCATCACTTGTGGTTCTATGCTCCTTAGCCTCTTTCACTTCAATGTGAATGCTTGACTTGCCCTCTCTTGGCTATGACACTTAGTGTCTAAGGTCTGCATATGGATTTCAACTAGGGAACCCTCCCCATTGTTGCTTACAGAACCTTTGGCTGCTAGGACCCACACAGTTCCACTAGCACCATCTTTCATTACCGCTCATACTGAGCTCTCTTTAGGATGGTCACATGTCCACATGCATCCTCCAGATGCTTTCATAGTCCTTGCTTCCAGCAATACCTACACTCACACATTGAGTCAATGCACATGTTTAGTGTATTTTCATAGGAGATGAGAATTTAAGAAATCACGATTAAATTATATACACACGTATATTCATAAGCAAGAGTTGCAAAATAACCGAATACTTATCTGTATTGGATGTCTTCACTTTATCCCACCGGATCCTTCTTTGCTTTCCAAGCATTGGATTTCTCGTGGATACAATAATGAATGTTGGGTCAGCACGTAGGCTACTCCACAACCATTCGAATAGGCAATGCCAGGACAGTACGCCGAATGGGTTTATCAATCATTTCCTTTAGCAATATGCTAGGCCAGTGCTCCGACTGGTTTTATCAATTGTTTAAGGGGTGTTGGGCCAGCGTACACGCTGCTTTACCATATCAAATAGCTAATGCCCAACTAGTCACTCTCTGGACTTATCAAGAACTTTATAGCGTTCAACCAGCTACTCCCTGGATTTCTTAATAATTTATATCACCCACTCATTTACTCTCTGGATTTACCAGCAATTTATAGTCCTTCAGGGTCTTGCCTTCCTGCAATGACCAAGGTTTCCACAAAGAAACAATAGTGTATCAACTTAGCTGTTAAAAGACTCATAACTGTAATCTTCATTATTCCAAAAAAGACATAAATGAAAACGAATACTTATCTGTATTGTGCGTTTCCTTGCTACTCCACATGTTTCCTTCTCTACTTTACAAGCCTTGGATCACCTGTGGGGTGGATGCTTGGCCAACACACATGCTGTTCCACAACATCATCTGAATAGGCAATGCCAAGCCAGTGCGCCGACTGGGTTTATCAGGCATCCCAAAAATTAGTATGCTAAGCCAGTACGCCGACTGGGTTTATCAAGCATTTCAAAAATCAGTATGCTAAGCCAGTACGCTGACTGGGTTTATCAAGCATACAATCACCATTTCCAAGCCAGTTCTCCGACTGGGTTTGTCAGGAAATAACACCCTTCACCAATACCTCCACATCATGCAAGTAACCAATGCCAAGCCAGTACACCGACTAGGTTTATTAGGCATCCAACAACCTTTCGCCACAACTCCCAAATAACCAATGCCAAGCTAGTACACCGAATGGGTTTATCAGGCATCCAGCAACCTTTCGTCACAACTCCCAAATAACCAATGCCAAGCCAGTACGCCGACTGGGTTTATCAGGCATACAACAACCATTGCCAAGCCAGTACATCGACTGGGTTTATCAGGAAATACGAACAACATAATATGATTACGTGCCTCCTTCTCTTGTGCAATCGGTGGTTCCCTCCAGGAACTCCATAGGTGACTCACTTGACTGCAGGCTAGCATGGCCCCACAATACCCACTCACACTACATAAGGATGATACCCCTTTTCTGCAACACAGCTCCCCGGACCTATCCATCCCTTCTAGTGTCCTTTAGTGTGAGCGTAGAAAGGTTACCACTGCCCATACAGTCCTCTTGAGCACCCTTTCTTCACTTTGCCTCTTACGTGCAACACCAATTGCATCTGTGTAAGCTGATAGCACAAGAAGGATAAGCAGACTCATTAGTATTGTTGCCCAAAAATAGTAATCATATTTCATATCATTCCCTATCAAGTATTGAAACACCAGGGATGCGTCCATTCCCTTAGGGTGTAGTCAATATTGAAAACCCTATCATGATCCAGCACCAGAAAAGGTGTGCACCCCCTTTCTGATGTGCGCCATGTAGGCCCTAATCATACTCAAGCAATCTGCAATGATAAGATAGAGCATGCTCTGCATATTAACCCTAATAATTTAGACATGCATGTTCTTGTCTAGGGTCACAGAATACTCATTCATTTTGCATATGTGTCTCACATGCCTTCTGGGCATAGCTTTACCATCTCACTTTCGTGGTTTACCGACGTGCGGTTTGGCTGAGACATTATCAATGGCATTTCTCCCGAAACCCATTTCCAAAGCATGGGATCCTTCCCATCTAGTTTGGCTTCTGCAGGCCATCGCACATGGTCTTCCTGCAATGTGTCATCCTGGCACACTTTATCAAATAGCCAAACAGTCAGCAACATTTAGCAATACTTCAAATATGATTGTTCCATAACCAATCAATAGTATTAATAATTAAATTCAATATGAATTTACAATTCTGTCTCCTACAGAAATTGATTTGCTTAGCAATGAGCCTATTCTCATATTGTTTGGCTCTTGTAAGTGGTATCACTCTTCCCATTATGGTTTCACCCTTGCTACCATACCTGAACATCCACCTACAACATGTCCTCTTGACACAATTCTATATAAGCCAAACAATCATTAGCAATTATAAGCAAATTCTCAAATCTGAAATTTGTAACTCTATTTTCCTACAAAAATCGGATTTGCAACTATGAGACTATTCTCATAAACTTAAACCAGACAATTCTCAGATTTGTTTCATGCATAAATTACAACCATGAGAACCTTCTCATAACCTTTGGCTTCTGCACATGGTAGATCTCGGTCTTTACTATGGGCTTATCCTCATTGCCATACGCAAGACTTTTCTACCTGAAAACTGAAACCTCAATCAGCAAAACACGTTGTGAGTATCTATGCACATAATCATTCATTGCCATAACAGTCACTGAAGTGATCTCAGAATTATAATACTCAATAATTCAAACACCTTCAGCTGTTTAACATTTGAAATGCAATGAACTATATATACGTTTATGTATATGCATCATTATCACAATAGAATTTCAAGACATAGTCACACTATCCATGCAACTTAAATAAATTGTAAATACTCATTATTTCACAGTCATATCATTCATACAACTCTGTCCTTCCACCGAGCATTCTAGCAGCCCATCAATCATGATTGGGCTCTTCATGCACTTACTATTCTGCATTCATAACAGCCCATGAAATGATCCTAGAATTATCATCGATTCATCATTTCATTCATTATTTATTTTGCAATAACATATGCATCATCCCTATGCATTCATACAATGCACCACAAGATTTATAAAATCTCTTAATGCACATCTATTCAATGCTACCTTGCATTGCTTCATGAGTACTATGCATTCAAGCATATTATGATCGAAACATGACTATCTCATATAACTTGCATTACCATAATCAGGACCACCAGTCCTCACTTGCTTTGGTTATTAGGCACATAACCAACATACACATGGCATGATATAATTCATATGAATGCATTGAGATTTCTAAACAGTCATAGGGTGTAAGGGTCGTTTCCTTCACTTACCCACACCTCACCAAGCTTGGTAGGTCAACAACCCCAATCAGCATTTAATACCACATGCAAACTAAATCAACATAGCTCAAGCATAGTTGAAGGAATCTTACCAAATCCCCTTTCGACATTCATGCAATTAGGCTCCAATAATCATTACCTGCATGGTTACCATTAACATCGCCTGATGTTACCTGATCGGTTGGCCTCTTACCAATGCTGTTCAGTCCTTTCGCCAACTTTATGATCATAGATTTGTTGCACCATCCTTTCTGCATGAGGTTGTTGGCTTCATGCAACAACATCCTCAGCACATTTAACCATGCTCTTTGTTATCTTTGGTCCTACAACCAATACCAACATCAAGAGTGATTATCGACCACAATATTCTCCATTAGTGGTTCATTATTTTACCAATATGCAATATCCCATTCATGCACAAGCATTTCCATATGCACTATGCAATGTTTGTTAAGATGCCATCTAGTGCATATACATCTATGTAATCCCTTACATTTTTAACATTTTTATGCCATATGACAATTTCATAATTATAAGTACGATAACAAATAGGGGTTAAAGAATTCTTCCCTTTTCGATCCCTCATTGCAACATGGAATTCCTCTTCCATATCATGCAATTGTAGAAATTGCTCACATTGACAACAAAATTTGTTTGTCAAAATAGCCGCCGGCACTCTTCTGCACTAAATATCTATGATATATGTAGACCTCATTCAAACTCTGGTCGTGCACCTTTGTTCCCTACTGGACAAGCTTTCCAATGGCTGTCTTCATGCTCCATTCCCACATCAGGTGCGGAAACTACGTCTCTTCAAAAATGACAACTTTCACTCCAATTCTGCACATTTTACACAGTTGCATTTTGGTCCCGAATGCCAACTTTAGCCACCTGTGGAAGAAAATCTATGAGGAATCAAAAAAACTTATCTATCGGGAGAAGTTAGTCCCTATAACAAGGAACACTCATCAATTCACGGATCTCAATTCCGAGGCACCATTCATCTTCTATGAATTTTTGGGTTTCACTACTTCTCACTTTTCACATTTTTCCAAAATTCCAAAATTTGGGCCAAAAATGGCTATCTCCCAAACAGTGCATTTTTGGAAAATCTTTGTCTAACGGAAACTATCCGTCTTAATGAGAATATGAAATGTTTAGTTCAGTAAAATTTTTGATTCCCACATCTAGGGTCACTTTTACTGCCCACAAGCTTTTCAAAATCCCGAAAAAGTGGCCCGGAACAGTGCTTTTTGGCTTTCTTGCTCACCCCGACTCCACATCCTTTGGAGTTTGGCTCCAAGATTCTGAACTTAACATCGTGCCTGCTTCATGGCCGCGCTTGATCAATTTCAACTCAAACCGACCTTCCGTTAAGCCTCGGGACTCTATCCTTCAAAAGTCACTATTATCCATTTTCTGTCAAATCGGAGTGTAATGGGCTAGGGGTCTTCACTGGTTCATTCATGGCCCTCGTCAATGGCCTCCGAGCCCCACAGGAATCATTCCATTCTGAGTCCGGATGTTCCTGCTATCCAAAAATCAAGTTTTCGTCACTTTACTTGTTTTTTTTTCTTTTCGCGTGCGCCGCCAGTGCGGGCCGGTTCTCCGAACGCTTCCGCAACTGCGGAGCCATTCGGCGAAGGCTCCCGCAGTTGCGGAGCCATTCGACAAATGCTCCTGCAACTGCGGAGCCATTCGGCGAATGCTCCCGCAACTGCGGAGCCATTCGGCGAATGCTCCCGTTGCGGAGCGATTTGCCGAACGCTCCCGCAATTGCGGAGCAATTCGCTGAAGCCTTCCGCAACTTCGGAACGATTCACCGAAATCTTCCGCAGTTGCGAAACGATTCGGCGAAGTCTTCCGCAACTTCGGAACGATTCGCCGAAATCTTCCGCAGCTGCGGACCGATTCGGCGAAGTCTTCCGCAACTTCGGAACGACTCGCCGAACTCTTCCGTGTTGCAGAACGATTCGTGGAATCTTTCTGCAGTTTCGGGACAACTTCCCGAATTCTTTCCGAAACAAACTTTAAACAAAATTTTTGAAAACACTTAGAAAATTTTTCTGCTTTTTCGGAGCATTTCGCCGAATTTTTCCGCGTTGCGGGACAACTCGCGGAATCCTTCCGCAAATTTCGGAAGAGAATTCCTTCCGCAAATTTCGGAAGGGAATTCTTTCCACAAATTTCGGGGCGACTTCCCGAACTCTTCTGCGTTGCGGAAAAAACTCACGGAATGTTTCCGCAGTTTCGGAGCAATTCGCCGAATGCTTCCGCAGTTGCGGAAGACATTCGGGAATTCTTTCCGAATCAGACTTAAACGAATTTTTTTTTTCAAAAACACACTTAGAATTTTTTTTTTGAAACAATTGGATTTGGCCCATAGAGGCCCAATGCTGCAACCAGCAGCTCTGATACCAAATGTCATGTACTCACCCTTGGAATAAATGCAAGGTAGGGAACATGCTACCAATCTACGGGGCTTTTCATAAATCTCAGCCCATTATTTAGTGGCATACAGCTAAAAACAAAGTATGCAGATGTAAATCAAACAAATATGCACAGCGGAAACAAATTCATCCACACACATATATTCATATGCACTCAGTATATCAATATCCGTCATCAATTAATTAAAACAATGCAGAAGTAAATACATAGACATCAAAACACTTATCTTCATTTTTGCAACTGCCCAACCAACTAGCTATGTCGCTGCAACGTTCCTCCCAGCCAGAGGCTCTTCGGCAGCTTATACTGAGTCCGTCCGAAGGCCACCCCCGAGCTGGGCATGATTCTCACAAGGGAAGGGGAACATTCCAGCTCAACCACATACCATTTACCATTTTATCTCAGCCAAGCCAGTCCAACTGGATTTATCAGGCTACAAGGGAACAATGGATGCTCATTCTCAAGCTCAAGCCAGAACAATAGATTACCCATTACCCATACCCCAACATACTCTTTCTTCTCACAGCCAAAACGATTATTGACAAGGTTACACATTTACAACAGAGGTGTTCACAAAACAGGGCCCACATTGGTTCTCCCAACTCGTGGTTCACCCAAACGAACTGTGGAATTTCGATTTCAACCCCAGGGAGCAAAACCGATTTCTCTCCACTGGTTAGGATCCTTTTCAATGGCCTAAACGACCTCCAGGGAGACCCAAAAACGTTCTGCTCTCTTCCCCCACTGGTAACCAACACAAAAACGCCCCTTCCCAGCTAAAAGATGAAGGGAAACACAGAAAAACGAGGGAGGAAAACGCCCGGGCAGCTAAAGCTGCGTGAGAGAGCAAGGCCATTGTGAATAATCCCCTAGGGAGCAATTTCGTGGCTCTATTCTTGCCCAAGGAGACCAACACGATTTTCCATGAAGGGTGGCTTGCCCATACCCGATTTTGGACAGCCATACCTCCCCAATCCCAAGGCATTAACTTCCCCAACCAACTCTTGGGAGAAATCAATGGTTGGGTACAAAAGTCAACATGGGTAGTTGAGGGTTTGATGGGTTTTCTCATTGACACTTGGCTTGACTCTAGTGGCTTAAGGGGTTGAATGTTTTCCCTCCCAATTCCTTGTGAAATCATGCCCCCATCTCTTTGTTGCATTGAATAGCTAGTTGTGGGTATTTTTATTAAAATGCATATTACATGATATTTGAATTTCCAATGTGCATTGCTAGCATGCAACCATATGCATCATGAAATCGATGGCGGGGCCTTGGCCTTGAGCTCCTCACCATGATTTCATAACAAGATTACATCATTTATAATGTTAATTCTATGGGGTCAAACTGGGGACATTACAATGCCAATGTTTGTTGAAGTCATCACTATGAGCAATAAAAATTGATGGAGAAGATGATGACCCAAAGTTTTCAAATATGTACAACCTGGTACTATAATCAACAAATCTAGTTTCCAGGACATGCTTACGTTATTCTAAATCCTTGATTACAACTTGGGGAGGTGAAAAATTTATTGTCTTATCTTCATCAAAATGATTGATCTGATATATTAATAAAATATTGAAGGAATGACTTGGAACACATAATACATATTTGAAATGACCATCACTGATAACTAAACTACCATGGATATTCAACTGGAATAGTTCATTACAAGAAATATTACAACTTAATTCATCGTGTTAGCTTTATTATGTTAAATGTACAACATCAGGAGACATTCTCCAAACCAATATTGTGCAACCAAGATTGATCCTCCTGTATAGAGGTGAGCACTTTGATTTCCTTCCGTGTAAAGGTTATTCCTCCCATATAGAGGTAATTTCAATCAAAGTAATGATGTTGTAAATTCTTGTTGGAAAATGATCCGGACTTGTGCGTCAAGTCATGATTCTCATGTGAACCTTCCATATAAAGGTATCCATGGGATGGACCTCCCGTATAGAGGTGGACCTTCCGTATAAAGGTCATGCTTTACTTAAAAGCATTTAATGTTGTGTGATGTATTATTGACCATGATCACCAGACTACTATTAAGTCTCGTTTAGAGATTGATCACCTCTAAAGTGAATTACTTTAGCATATGATCATTTGGTCCGGAATAATATACTATAATCACAACATCCGATAATTATTCTTAGTATAATGTAATGTGATGAATAATTAAAGTTAGCACATATTGACCATGCAATAAAAGATAAATAGATAAAGATAAATGCATAGAGAAAAAAGAGAATTCGAATTGATCATGAGATGGCTAAGTAAAGTCGAATTGTCAAGCTTTAGTTAAAGCCACAATGTATGCCTCATTTAACTAAAGAACTCACAATGGTCACTACAAGTAAATCAATCAACATTATTTTAGTTAACTAAGTGTTAAATAAGAAGGACTAGTTAACTAAAGTGTTTTCACTTTAGTTAAACTAAAAGACAACACTTCAGTAAATCAAGGAGAACTTGAATTGATCACTAGAGTGATGGTATCAAGAAAGAATCAGTTAAAGAGAGTTAACTAAGTGACAACAAATAAGATCTAGTTAACTAAGTGTTATTGAATGATGAAACACATGTTAAACTAAAAGATGACACTTGAGTTGCGACACTTGCATGACAACACTTAAGTTAGCCACTTGACTAAGTGGGAAATATTTTAGTTAAGAGATGAGTTCATCCTAAGAGACATTTCAGTTAGTTAAATAACTGCATGAGAAGCGGGGCACACTTCTTCATGTAAGATTGATACATCCAGCCCGAGGGCGAGTTCATCCTGAAGTTAGAAGAAGTTGATGCATGAGAAGAATGTATAAATATGTTATACATGATTAATGAATTAAATGTGAAGTGAATTTTCTTCTCCATTGAAGGAAATGCACTTCTATTTGTGTAGGTTATTGATGTGTTGGGCACATTGGAAAACACATTCGATTGATCTCTCTTCTCTATAGCTTCCATATCTTCACCAAGAATGTTTTGGTGATCTCTTATCTTCCGAAAAAAATCTGCTATGTTGTAAAAGAAAGCATTCTATGCTATCCATTATATTATACTGAGAAGAATTGTTGGGGTTTTTGTTCTCATAGTTTTGAGGATTTTCCCCAGGGTATATCTTGTGTTATGGATGTATGAATTTCACGTGATTGAATTGTATCACTGTTTCAAGTTTTGACATCTAAAATAATTAAAGATCAAAGCTCAACCAAATATTAACATGGTATCAGAGCTCAAGGTGTGAAGGAAATCAGTTTTGCAAGCCAGCTAGAGGCTACGTAAATCCTGGGAATTTGAGCACAAGATTTGAAGACTATGGCATCAATCTTTGTACGATCAGAAGACCGTCTTGAGGGCACCTTAAACTTCAAAAATTGGAAGGATAGGATTCTCAACATCCTAGAGGAACATGACTTGGATAGTTACATATCCACTGTGGTGGAGGAGCCTAAATCTGATGTAGGGCGCATCAACTTCAAGAAGAATCAAGCTAAGGCCAAACAGATCATCTATGATTCGGTAAAAGATAACTTGATGCCCATGATCAAACCGCTGAATACCGCAAAAGAATGTTATGATACATTGACTAATATATATGAGAAGAAGGCCCCAACTCAAAAGAGGGAATTAAAGAACAAGTTATGAAATCTCAATATGGATAAGTATGAGACAGTGGCCTCCTTCTTCACTAATATCTCTCATGTAAGAGATCGACTTGTTAACAATATAGTTGTTGTGGATGAAGATGATCTCATCCAAACCGTCGTTGATGGTCTCCCCTCTTCATGGGAGAAATTCTTGGTTGCTATCAGTGGTCGAGAAGTGCAACCTGTCTTCGAAATATTATGGCATGACTGTATCCAAGAGGAAGGGTGAATCCAGAGCAAAGCTATGTGTACTAAAGAAGAAAATACTAGCCTCGCGACAAGAATGAAGAAAGGAAAGAAACCCTTCTTCCAAAAGAAGTTCTCTCATCCAAAGAAGAAGGAGTTCAACAAAGGCTTTGACAAGTAAAAATCTAGATGCTACAATTGCAACAAGAAAGACCATTTCTCAAGAGGGTGAAAAGCAAAGAGAAAAGGAAAGTTTCATGCTTCTACCGCCATAGAAGATGAAACAACTCAAAATAATTCATATGAAGAAAACGAGACAAGAAGGGATTTTTACCTTGTCTCATCCCTTTCAGGATCCATCATCAGAAGTGAAGACACATGGTTGATTGAAAGTGGCGCATCCAAACACATGAATGGTTACAACAGTACCATCACTAACCTAAGGGAGAAAACCTTCACATGCATGGTAGAGTTGGGGGAGAACTCAACATATTTGATCCAACGAGTTGGATCCACCTCATTCCAGTTGAGCATCGGTGATATTTCACATGTGGAGGAACTTCTATATGTTCCAGGATTAAAGAAGAACCTCCTTTCAGTTTCGGTTCTTGAAGACAAAAGCTTCCGAGCTATCTTCATGGATAACAGAGCGGTTTTATGACCGAAGAACAAAAGTCTAGAATCTGCTCCTGCGATTGGAGTTCAAGAGGGAGGAATCTACAAGGTACCCAAGAAGTACATTCAAGCTATGATTCACCACACTATTAGTCCATGTGAGCTATGGCATTGAAGGATTGGACACCTACACTACAAAGCGCTACCAGAACTTCAAAAGATGGTAAAAGGTATTCCCGTATTTGATTTTGAGCATGATAGTGTATGTCGAGGTTATGCACTTGGGAAGAATGCTAAGAAATTTTTTTCCAGCAGTACTACTAGATCTAAAGGGGTTTTATATTTAATACATTTTGATGTATGTGGTTCCATGTCACCCCCCTCCCTGAGTGGCTTCTTATATTATGTATTGTTTATAGATGATTTTTCTAGGAAGTCATGGATTTATTTTATTAAGGCTAAAAGTGAAACTCATAGAAAATTTAAAGAGTTTAAAGCCCTAGTTGAAAATCAGAAAGAAAAGAACATATATGCATTAAGGTCTGATAATGGAGGTGAATTCGATTCACATGCATTTAATGAGCTATGTAGTGATGCAGGATTATGTAGACAATTAACAGTACCATACAACCCTTAGAAAAATGGGGTTGCCGAAAGGAATAATAGAACCATATGTGAGGCTGAAAAATACATGATGCATGATCAAGATATGTCTACCTCATTATGGGAAGAAGCCACCAGTATATCTATGTACATCCAGAACAAAATCCCGCATGCCATTCTAGATGATAAGACACCTGAATAAGTGTTTAATGGTGAGAAGCCAGACATCTCATGCTTGAGGATCTTCGGGAGCCTAGTATACATTCATGTACCAAAAGAAAAAAGAACAAAGATGGAACCTTCTGGAAAAAAAGGCACCTTTGTGGGTTACAACGAGTCATCCAAAGCATACAGAATATGTGCACCTGGTGAAATACACATTGAATTCAGTCGAGATGTTACCTTCCATGAGGAAGCTTCTTTTAAAAGATTGAAAGAGATTCAATGTGATTCAGAGATGGAGGATCCCGAGTCTGATTCTCCCCCTTCAGAGTTTGAGAGGGAGAAATCAGAAGATTCCTATGATTCTTTAGCTCCTAAAGAACTAGTAGAATTGATTGAGAGGTCACCTGATGAATCTCCCTCTAAAAGAAGATTTGCTTGGTGTTGAGATATCTTACAAAATGCAGAGAAACATGGAGCATCAGAAGAATCATCTAGAGAGCGCAAGTAACCTGAAAGATATTCAGGGTATGTTGCATTGATGAGTCACATCAGTGATTCATAACCATCCTCATATGAAGAAGCTGTAAAGCAACAGGTTTGGAAAGGTGCAATGGTAGAAGAGTACAACTCTAGAATGAAGAATGATGTTTGGGAGGTTGTTCCCAAACCTTATGGGAAGTCCATTGTGACTTACTAATGGATTTACAAGATAAAACATGATGTGGATGGTAGCATTAAGAAGTATAAATACAGATTCATTGCCAAAGGTTTCTCTCAGAAAGAAGGCATAAGTTATGATGAGACCTTTTCCCCTGTGGCAAGGTACACCACAATCCAAGCAATGATTTCAATTGCATCTATTCTAGGATGGAAAATTCACCAGATGGATGTGAAGACAACCTTCCTCAATGGTGAGGTTGAGGAATAGGTTTATATTAAACATCCTAAATTATTTTTGGTGCATGAGAAGGTGGATCGCAATCCTAGATCGTGACTGTGGACCCCATAGCTGTGATCTGGAATGCGATTGTGGAGTTTGTCGGGACATCATTCCAGGGAGAATGATAGGTTATTTGAGGAGGTTCTAATTAGTTTTCATTGTGTGATAGATAGGATGCCGAGAGTATGATGGTGAGAGCGCGAGATTCCAGTCGATATCATGGAGCACATACGGCGCGATCGACATGTTCGGGGGACTTTGGGGCTGTGCAGGCTGCTGAAGTTCACGCAGGTGCCGATGATGCGTTCAACAACATTGTTGCTGAACAGGTTGGTGGGATTTTGGGAGCCTGGTATGGAGGCTTTCATGGTGCAGGGGGAGAGACTGGATCTTACCCTGGCGGATGTTTACTTTCTGATGGGACTGCCTTGTTTGGGTAGGGTGGCGGATACCCAGCCATGGAGGTCCGTGGATGTGGATATGGAGGAGATGCTGGACCAATACTACTTCCCCACGTCAGAAGTGCATAACAATGCACTTCTAGTCTGCGACTTACAGGAGCTGTTGATCCAAGCGATTGCATCATGTGTGGTTTGAGTACTAGGGTCACAGGCACCCCACCGAGTGTCGGGGGGACAGATGCAGCTGGTAGAGTGGGTAATACAAGGTACCTTCTTTGCTTGGGGTTAGATGTTCCTCACCTATGTTCAGCGGGAGCTGAGAAAGGTGAAGGTATCGGGAGGGGAGTTCTACTATGGGTCGTTCTTTTGCGCTTTCTTCATGGAGCAGGTGTCGACATTGCGATCACGTGTGCCGATTCGAGATGGGGGGCTGAGAGAGCTGTAGATGGTGCGGTGGGTTTAGATGACGTGCCGACGGGGTGGTGGGGAGGTAGGGTGATACTTTACGGGGGAGCTCTATATGCAGTGGTTGCAGATGCCAGTGGTTTTTGATGACTACCCGTACCGTGAGATGGACTACCAGGGAGATCCGGAGGCGCCATGACCTCCTGGGTAGGTTTGGGGTCTAGATGGTATGTATCCAGCTTTTTGATTGTTGCTTTTATGTTAGATATGTAGCTAGAGATATATGATGATTCTGACTATTTGTGATTTGGTTTGATGCAGATGTGGGACCGAGCCCACCGCAGGGGCATAGGGGCCGTAGGGGTCGCATAGCAGTGCCATCCCTGTTGGACCAGGGAGAGGTGTGACGACGGGATGCTGATGAGACTTTGGAGTCCCTGCGGATTAACCTAGATCAACTACTGGCATAGATTGCCGATGAGGGGTGATAGGAGCTAGATCAGAGGGTATCAAGGCCTGCTACGAGGCTCCACGGGACTGGCAGGTGATTCTGATGCAGGTGGCAGTGTTGGCTAAGGAGAGGAGGGCTCGGGACTGACATGGGGATGAGGAGGATCCGGAGGAGGAGCAAGGAGAGGATGAGTCTGCAGCAGAGGAAGCTACGGCAGGGAGTGATGATGATTCAAACAGGGGATATGACTCTCATTAGTGAGTTCTGGGGACTGCCCCCGATGCGTATGGGTATTCAGGATTTTTTGTATATACGGCATGTATTTATGACGAGGATGCTGTTGGGGCTCCTTGATGTATATTTTTTGTATAGCTGAGTGATGGGGCACTTATGACATTTGTATGAAGATGATATATATATATGCACATGGATGCATTTTGCGGTGATTATTTTTTGTATGCACGTTTATTTCTTTGTGTTGGTTATTGCACGTGGATGCAAATGATGTGTTGTAGTAGGCACGTGGATGCCCTATTTTAGATGCAGTCTTTTTGGGATTTTTATGTTTTTTGATATATCTACATGTTGTGATGATGATGCATGGTGGATGGTTTATATGGTGTGATTTATATGCCAGTCTAGGATGTTGTTAGCCATTTGATCTGCGACACTGTTTTGAGCTCTTGGGACATGAGTGAATATGATGGATTCAAACTGTCGGCTAAGTTGTTTTGTGCGTAGGAACTTTCTAAAGAGGCAAGGATCATGTACTTGGTAGTAGTTATTGAGCTGGGAGTCAAGGAACACACGTAGGTGACGTATACCCATCTGAAGGGGTAGCAGTCATGAGACCGGTCACAACATCGTATTCAACCTGGTTATTGGTAGCAACACCTATGCACATTCCGTCAAGGTGAATCAAATCGTGTAAAGGGGAATATAAGATCCAAGCTGCAGAGTCCAGGTTTGGAGACCAGCGACTTGCTTCATCGGTGAAGCCGATGTAATAAGGTGGGAGATGGTCCATCTGTGATCATGCAGGAAAATGACGATTTTAAGGTTGCAGAAAAAGGTGGAAAACAATGAAAGAAATCGAACTGTACAACACGGACTAGCGAGTCCGAAGGAATGTTAAGGGTAAAAACGTTTGAGATACAACCCATTACGGGGGTTGCGCAAGGGGTGGCCTTCTGAATCGGTGAGGATATATGCCCCATGTCCAAGGCAAGTATGTACGATGTACGGGCCCTGCCACATGGACTCAAACTTCCCTTTACCTGTCTTGTCGTGATCTTGGTCGTAAACGGGTACTAGATCTCCTTCACGGAAAGCTCGTGGGTGGACGTGTTTGTCATAACCGGCTTTGGAGCGGCTCTTGGCGTCCTCAATGGTTTGGAGGGCTGCACAACGGTCCTCGTCGGTTTCTTCTAATAACAACAGATGTTGTTCAAGTGGTGAGGTGTCTGGGAGAAGTTCAATGGCAATGTGTAGGGTGGGGATCTGACATTCGATGGGGAGGACAAATTCGACACCGTGAACTAAGTGAAAAGGGGTAAAAACGGTGGTGGTCTTAGTTGATGTGCAGTAAGCCCATGATGCGGGGAAAAGCATGTGATGCCAATTGGACTTATGTCGATCAATAGTTCGTTGAAGGATTGTTTTCAAAATTTTGTTAATGGCCTCAACTTGGCCATTCCCTTGGGGGTAATAAGCAGAGGCATACTGATGGTTGAATTTAAGGGGAGTTGACAACTTGCGCCAAACGGAATCTTCAAAATGTGAATCATGATCCGAGACAAGCTGTTTAGGGACCCCGAATCGTGTGATGACATGGTTAAAAAAGAAACAGGCAGTAGTGTCGGCTTTACAATTGAAGGTAGGTATGGCTTCAGCCCATTTGGTGAAGTAGTCGACGACGACAATGATGTACTTATGGCCATTGGCAGATGAGGGATTACACTCCATGAAGTCGATGGCCCATTTGCAAAATGGGACAATGGTGACGATCGGGTGGAGTGGGGTGGGTGGTGTCCGGGCCTTAGGGGCAAAGAGCTGGCAATTACGGAAATGCTTAGCCGCTGTGATGCAGTCGGTGAATAGTGTGGGCCAGAAGTATCCAGTGTGGATTACCTTATGGGATGTGGCCATACCATAAAAATGTCCACTGCAGGCGCCACTAAGACAATCGTTGATAACTTGTTCAGCTTCCTCTCGTGTGAGACAACGACGGAGGATAGTGTTGACACCGTGCCGGTAGAGGACATTGCCCAAGAGGAGGTACTGAGAGGCGTGGTGACGAATACAATGACGTCCATCACGATCGATATCAGGTCGAAAATTCTGCTTGCGAAGGTATATCAGAATGTCATCGTACCACGGGTTATCTGACGAGATGATAAACAAATGGTCATCGGGAACTCAGTGGTGATTGGCGGTGACGGAAAAAGGGATGGTAGGTCGGTTATGAGCTGGGCAAGCGCAAGGGATTTAGTACTCTTAGGGGTTGTGAAAGTCAGGTCATACTCTTGTAGGATAGTTACCCATTTAGCGACGTGACCTTGCAGAAGGCGACGGTTCAAGAGGTAGACCATGGGGTTGGAGTTGGCGACAACTGTAGTATGACTTAGGAGAATGTAATGTCGCAATTTCTATACGGAAAAGACGACGGCAAGGGCCAACCTTTCCTCATACGGGTAATGTAGTGGTGGTCCAGACAAGGTTTGGATTACATAATAAATGACATGCTCCTGGTGAGCAGAGTCTTCTTGAACAAGGACCCCTAAAACGACATAATCGGATGCTGAAACGTAAAGGATGAAGTCCTTAGAGAAATCCAGAGGGGAGATCAATGGGGCCTGTGTGAGAGATTTTTTAAGGACTTCGAAAGTAGCCTGCGCCTGGTCATCCCAAACAAAGGGTATGTGGGTACGAAGCAATCGTAAGAAACCATGAACGGTGGTGGCATAATCAGGAACGAAGCGATGGAGCAAATTAGATTTCCCTTGTAAGCTCTGTAGCTGCCAGAGCATACGTGGTGATGGAAGGTCTAATATGGCTTGGAATTTTAGGGGGTCGACAATGATTCCTTTGTGGGAAACAATGAAACTTACCAACCGGCCTATCGGAACGCAAAAGACACACTCGAGTGGGTTCAAGTGGATTTGATACTTGCGACAACACAGAAAAACTTGCCAGAGCTCGTTGAGGTGGTCGGATCGTTTCTTGGAGCATGCTGTGAGATCATCAAGATAGAATAATAAGATATGAACCAAGTCATGAAAAAAATAGGTCATGGGCCCACTGGAAGGTGGCACCAACATTTTTAAGGCCGAAAGGCATGACACAATAGGAAAAGGTGCCCCATGGGTTGGTGAAGGCACTCTTGTATTGATCTTCCTTGCGGATATGAATCTGGTTATATCCAAAGAACCTGTCCATGAAGGATAGGACTTCATGCCCCGCACACACATCGATGAGTTGGTTTTGACTCAAACCGAGTCGACAGGGGTCCCCATCACTGTCAACACCAACCCACTGCGATCTCCCTGAGCACCAGCCCAGACAGGTTTTACCTTGTCCAACAACACCTACAGAGCAGATGAGGTCTCACCCGATGCGATCAAGGGAGAGTGGACGGAACCATGTTTCTGCCGAATGAAGGAGGATGATTGCGGCACTACTTACTTATCTTATTTATCGCAGCATTCAAAACATATCTATGCATTCAAGATTAACATCATTCATATTCATAGCATTATTCAACAGAAACATTCATCGCGACAAGTATAACATTAAAGTATTAACTGGAGTAAGAAATCATCGCAACATGCATTAACATAAAAGATACACAGGGAATTTCACCAAACGGTTCCGTCATGTCATATTACTTCAGAAAAACCTTGATACAACATCTCCGCAAAACCAAATCTCAGCAATATCACTTGATCTCACATACAGACTCAAAGATGCGCATAAACAACATCCAAAGATCGTGCTTAGATCAACTCCAAATTTTTTTTAACACATATGACTCTTTGACTATAAATAGGCTTCCGCCTTTACAATTCTTGTTCACTTACTAACAACTTCCTAACCGACTCCTGGACAAATGACCCAAAATCTAACTGAAACGGTCCAAGTGACCCAAAAACCCACATAATGCGGTGCAATTAACTCAAAATTACATCTCATATGGTCCAATGACCCAAAAACCCACATTCTACGGTACAATCAACTCAAAAATACATAAAATAGTCTATTCTTCTGCCTTCCGTGACCTCTTCTGACGTGTCGCAGCATCGGCAATGCTACGATTCTTCCTTACCAAACCGCCTTCCAACAGGCCCCCAACACAATCTTATGGCTCGCCCTCGAGTGAGGTCAACTGGACATGGTGTATTCTGTGGTCTCCGCTTTGAAATCCTCGTATTGCTGTGCGACTGTCGTCACCATTTCCTTGGCTTCTGTAGCCGCCACCTGACTGTCGAGCACATCTTTTGCAAATGGATGCGTAGTGAGCTTTGCCATTACCTGTTGACGACCCTTCTGTACTGCCTGAAGCACTTCAACCGCCTTGGTCATGAACTGTCCCCCGACATCCTGAAACTGCTGTAACTACGTAGCATGCTTCTTTTTCCGCTCATCAGCCTTGGTAACTTGTTGCTACAATTCCTTTAAGTTCTGAGACTTGACGACCTATTCCATGGGTGGCATTGTGCACATGGATGCCTTGAGGGTCGCCAACTGTCCTTCTGCGTCCTGCTGATACTTGATCAACTGGTCAACCTGCTTGTCCTGGACAATTTGGCTCTAGAATTGTACGGTATCGGCTGTGAGCTTCATCGCGGCCTTTTCCCGCTCCTCTAGCTGAGTTGCAACTTCCTCACTCGCCCTTTTTCTGTTGTCGACTTCAACTTGAGGCATACCAGGATTCACCTGAGCCTTCAACTCTTGATTCTCCTGCCGCAACTAGACAATGGAAGCCCCCATTTGCTACACCCATTGGAGCACATCCACCTCTTCAGTGGGCTCTGGCACATGCTGATAAACTTCCGTGATGGCTCGGTCGACCCGCACACAATCATCCCACATACTGGCCTTCTCGACAATGAGGCGGTCTTGCTCTTTCTTCAATTCTTCGATCTCGCGAGCCTTCTCATCTCGTTCCTTCCTGATATCCTCCTCGATCTCAACCATAGCCTGTCGTGCTGAAGCAGCCCTGTCGTTCAATTCTTCAATGGTGCGCTTCACATCGACCTCGCTCGCCTGCAATTGCACGTACATGCCACTAATCTCCTGTAGTCGGTCTGTCATCTCCCGGCTGGTAGCTGCCTGCATAGTGGTCAAATCTTCCACTGGCAATGCGTTAACATTAATGGACACCTTCTGTAACTGCTGCATCAAGGATTTCACAGCCTCATCTTTAGTCACAAGTGCAATCGGGGGAATCTCCACAATCTGGACCCGCGGCTCGGTGCTGATTGTGCTAACTTGTGGTGCTACTGCCTCTTCCGGTGCCCTTCGCAAAACCATGTCACCCAACGAATCCATACCAGAAGTGAGCGCATGGAACCCTTCGTCTGTCGCCCTTGTCATCTTCTAAGCTGCTACAGTGGATGCATCACCGATTGCTTTTATGAGTCAGCCGAAGCTTGCTTCTGTCAACAGGGGTAGCCCACTGATTTTTGCTGGATCCTGGTGCCCTTTCGTTCTATTCTCCTCCAAGGCGCAGTCACTGTCGTCATCCATTGGTGTTTTAATGGACTCTTGATCAGAATCATGATGACTGTGCGGGTCCTATGCCGATGATGATGACATTAGCTAAGAGACCTTGGGGTTGAGCCGAACCGTCATCGTAGGCTCGCAACCCAGTGGTGGACGACTGGAGAATAGGGTATCCTAACTTCTGCTAAATGAATGTGGACATAATGCATGTGGAGGCACCCTCATCGATGATGCACCGATGGATTACAAGATTTTGAATGGATATAGAAACTTGGAATGCTAATGTGGAAGGCAGGCATGGTTCAGATTGGTCCAAATCAAAGGCCATCATTCGTGAGTCAGTAGGATCGATAGCACCAATGGCGGATAGCAGGGTCTTGCGCTGTGTAGGACAGTTTTTTAAGACCTCTAATGCATACATCGCCGCGAGGGATTCGACTAAGTCGTCCACAATGTTGTAATTAGACGCAGCCCGAGCAATTGGGTTATTGTTGATGTGATGAAGTGGGAAATGAGGGGCTTTTCAGGCTCCATCTAATGGGGTAGGAGGTATGCGTAATGGCTGATCCGTGGGAAGAGAGTTGGTGGTGTTGTCAGGGGAAGGGGCTTCAGGGGTGGAGCCATATTGATTCCGGCGGGTTTGAAGATTGACATCAGTGGATGACATCATTAAAAAGTGATTGGTACTTGAGTCTAAAGTGGGGTGGGCAGGCGCATCATAAGTGACTTGCTGTTGGGGTGGCGCAGTTCCTTGAGGGGGAGCCAACGGTTGAGTGTTCACCACTCCTTGGGTTGGTAAAGGATTTTGGAGTACCAAGGGTTGAGTTTGAGGTGGTGGGGGGTTGGTTGGCGTCAGTGGGGCCGCGTGCCCTTGGCGGTGGGCATCATTGTTACACCCAAAATCTACTCATCATAAGATTCAGTGTATACACCCCTGAAGATACCTGGACAAAGTAATCATCCTAGGAGGATTTGCACCCATTTGTGCTATGTTTTGAAGGGTCGTCGCGGGCTGCACACTAGCAACATGCGACGTCACACCTTGCCCCATTACAGGGTGTGACGAAGTCAGTTAGATGGAAAAAATAGCTTCTTCGAGGTCCATCTCGAAGCTTGTTGATTTGGGACCCTATCCCTTGTTGAATATTGTAACTTCTAAGAATATTATATTTGTACTTTATTATTCCAGAGATGTTTCATCCCTCTGAGGTAATTCTATTATGTATCCAGAGATGTTTATTCCTCTGATGGATTGTGGTAACTAGGGTTATTAGATCCACCATGTGGGATTTGGCCCTGAGTTATTTAATTAGGGGTTATTAGACTCCATTGGGAGAGGTTGGCCCCATTAGGGAAAAAGTCAGTCGAAAATCTAGTATAAGTAGAGGAGGATGCTCCTCACTTATCTTATACTTGCATAGCTTGGAAAGTAGCGCACTTGTGAGAGAGAGGTCTGCATAGGAGGTAGAGAAGGAGCTCTAGTCTTGGAGCACATCTTGTATTTTGGTTGATCATCTTATTGAGGAAATCTTTGTTGGGTTTTCTACCCCATGAGGGTTTCCCAGGGTAAAATCTTTGTCTATCTTGTGCTTATGTTTCTTTCAGTGATCTTGCTAGTTAAATTAGTTTAAACTTAACATGGTATCAGAGCTAGCCTGAATAGAACATCTTTCACAAGGTGAAATTATCTTTCTCTCTCTCTCTCTCCCAAAATTAGGGTTTCTGCAAAAGTTAGTATTTTTGGATTATGGTATCATGTCTAAATAACCCTTCTCAAAATAAATCTTTTGAGCCCTAGATCGAAGTTTTTGGTTGGGTAGAACTCCGGGAAAGTCAAACCCTAGTTTGACCAAAAGTGCGATAAACCAAAAATTCTGTTGCAGATCCGAAAAGTGAAAAGTTGAAGTTTCCAGAAATAGAACACACCAGTGTTCCCAAGTCAATCAAGCACATCTCCTAGTAAGTGTTACTCTATCTCTTGGACTCCCCTAAGAGAAGATGGCTCCAAGCACTGAGCTTGAAGACAAGCTAGAAGGTATAGAGAATTTCCGGGCATGGAAATACATAATTGGTCTCATTCTTGAAGAGAATGATCTTGCTCAATATATCAAGGATGAAGTTGCAGAACCCGCTGAAGATGAAGCCAAAGAAAAGTATAGGAAGGATCCAATTAGGGAAAAGAGAATCATTGTTGATTCTATCAAGGACCACTTGATTCCCCAAGTGGCATCCAAGAAGACCCCAAAGGAAATGTATGATGCGCTAGGAAGAATGTATGAAGGGAGGAACATCAATAGGAAGATGAACCTAAGAACTCAGTTGAAGAGTACCAAGATGAATAAAGGAGAATCCATTCAAGACTACTTCTCAAGGTTTTCCCAAATCAAGGAACAACTAAATGCTATTGGAGATACCCTTGATGACGATGAACTTGTAATGACTACTCTAAATGGTCTCACTATACCTTGGGAGTCATTCATACAAACTCTGTGTGCTAGAAAAGAAAGTATGAAGTTTGTTATAGTATGGGAGGATTGTGTTCAAGAAGAAACTAGGGTAGCCAATAGGGAAGCCCTTCTCAAGGAGGATGACCAAGCATTGGCTACTCACACCAAAAGAAGAAGAAAGGGTCACTTCAAGAAAGTTGACCACAAAGGGTCTCAACCCTTCCATAGATTTAAAAGGGGAAGAGGACCCAACTCAGAAAGAGATCTCTCCACAGTCCAATGTTTCAATTGTCTTAAACTATGACACATTGCCAGATTTTGTACTTCACAAAAGAAGAAGTTTGTTCACAAAAGACATCATGCACATATGGAAGAAGATGATAGTGGAGAAGAAGAAGAAGAAGAAGAAGAAGAAAAGCCTCGAAAGAAAAGATCTAAAGTAAAGAAAGTAGATGCAGAAGAATATGTTCTATTTTCTGCACTATCTGGGTCTGTATCACCTGGAGAAGATACATGGCTCATTGATAGTGGTGCTTCAAAGCACATGACAGGTCAAAAGAAAACTCTCTCAGGACTTGAGGAAAAGACTTCTCTACAAAAGTTATCCCTAGGAGATGATTATCAATATCCCATCAAGGGAATTGGTGAAGCAAGCTACAAGCTTGATTCTGGAACACCTTTAAAGATGAAAGAAATTTTATATGTACCAGGTTTAAAGAAGAACCTACTTTCTATCTTAGCACTAGCTAAGAAAGGCTTTAGAGTTGCATTCATAGATGGACAAGTACTTATGTGGCCCAAAGGAAAATCAATTGAGGATGCAATTGTTATTGGTGAAGAGGAAGGAGGTATTTACAAACTCAAGGGACATCCAAAAGTTTCCCTTGTCCATGAAACCTCTAGCCCCAGCGAGCTATGGCATAGAAGGCTAGCTCACATTAACTACAAAGCCTTACCCTATGTAAGCAAGGTAGTTATAGGACTACCAGAATTGAAGATTGATCATAATGGCGCATGCAAAGGATGTGAAAAGGGGAAGAATATCAAGAACCCATTTCCAAAGAGTGAAACAAAGACCAAGAACATCCTGGAGCTAATACATTCAGATGTATGTGGACCAATGCCCACCACATCCCTAAGTGGGTTTGAATACTATCTCACATTCATTGATGATTATTCAAGGAAGACTTGGATATACTTTCTAAAAGGAAAGAATGAAGTTTTTGGAAAGTTCAAAGAGTTCAAGGCTTTGATAGAAAATCACTCAGAAAAGAAAATTAAGATTCTCAGAATAGATAATAGCAGAGAATATACTTCAAAGGATTTTGAAGAATTTTGTAAGGAAGGTGGAATCAAGAGGGAACTAACCACTCCCTACAATCCCCAACAAAATGGGGTTGTTGAAAGAAAGAATAGAACCATCATGGAAGCTGTAAAGACTATGATACATGACCAAGATCTACCCATGTATGTATGGGCTGAAGCAGCTAGGACAACAGTCTATGTACAAAATAGGCTATCCCATAGTGCTCTTGAATTCAAGACTCCAGAAGAAGTGTTCACTAGAAAGAAGCCCGAGGTAAGTTGAACTATTACAAAATCTACAACACTAAGAGATCTCTCATCACCAACAAATATTTTTTTGGTGTTACATTCATTAAGCTTAGAAAAAATGGTTTATCCTTAGTTGGAGATATGATAAGATGCTCAAAAATTAGTGATCAGTTCATTAGAAGAAGAAGTAGATGATTCATTAAAGGAAAAAACAAAAGAAGAAAGTGCATGTCCATGAGAAGACGACTTAGAAGAAGGATCAACATTGATGTTGTGCTTCTTCATTACTCCTTCAAAGGCTTCCATTTTCTTGAAACACTTAGATGCCACATGTCCATCTCGCTCACAAAAATTGCAATGTTGTTCAATATTCTTACCTTTTGATTTAATGTCTTTGTATGAACTTCCTGAGAGGGTTTGGAACCCTTGTTTTGTTTATTATTGTGAAGTTGTTGCTTCTTTTGATGCTTGGATTTATCTTTTTGTTGTTCCACTAAATATTTTCTAGATGTGCCTGTTAGACTATTACTACATATGCTTTAACATACAAAAATAAGATTACTAACATAATAATCATAATCAACTAGTCTAATCTTGTATCAACACAAGCATCAATAATAAATAATAATTGCAAAAGAGGAAAGAGAAGAGAAAAAAATGAGAACCAATTTTACATGGTAAAACCACAAATGGGGAAACATCCAAGAGAAGGATTGATCTATTTTATTCTTCAGGAAACTCCAACTCTTACTATATTGAGCACCCCCACATCACATTCCATCTTCACTACATGTCACAATGACACAATAATGTGCATTCCCTCATCATGTGTATCTATAAGGGTCTCATTCACCTCTATTATATAGCTATAGGTATGGATAGTTAACAGCCTGTTAGTCCTTGAGGAATACTAGGCTAAAAATAGTGTACGCTAGGGCATGATGAGGCTCAACTTTTATAGATTCTAGAGCTAAATTTGTGTGGAATTGAGGTATAAATTGCAATGCTTCCTTGGATCTCTCTTATAGGTAAAATTATAGACTGACTTGAAAATACATAATGATTTTTAGAGGAATTTTGTAGATTATAAAAATATGTTAGGTTTAAGTAAAGATGAATTTAGCAAATGGAACAAAATGATATGTAAGAAGTGCTTGCAGGACCAATTTCTTACATTCAATGGAAGCATAAACGTACTAAGCTTTGTGAAGATGAATTTAGTAGTTTGAGGTTTTTTAGGATTTTATAGGTAACATGACATCCATATAAACAACAATAGATAAACACTTCAAATATTCCAATCTCCTCAAATATTCAAATATACATATCCTAAAACTGTACTAGAGGTCAAAGGATTGAAATCTCCACTTTCAATTTCAACATACAACATAACATTCACATCAATGACACAAAAATCATGTTGAATATGTTGCTCAGATATTTATTAACATCTCATGAGAGGCTTACATGGACGTGAAAAGTTACGAAGAAACAAAAGAAGGACAAATTACAAGAGAAAAACATCTCTGTTACAAATCTATAATCTTAATCTTAGAAAAATATTATTGTATACAATAAATCCACCAAGACCCTCTAATATTTTCCAACCTTGAGTAATGAATTCAAATTAAATTATATAGGACTCTTAGGAATAACTATCTTTTTTTATTCTTAACTAATTTACAACAAACTTGTAGATCTGCCACTTTCACTTTAGTTCTTATAACTACCTAAACAGTCTTATTTTGTCTTATTCACTTCAGTTTACTCAAGCATTTTTTGCTTCCTTGCCGCGGATACATTTTCTCTCTCATGTATACATTTGGTCTCACACCTGGCTGTATAGATGGTGTTATAGCTAAAATTGGCACTTCTCCGTCCGTGACTACACTTACATCTTTTGGTCAAATGATGACACTTCATGAGATTATTGAGTCACAAAAAA
The DNA here is from genome assembly GCA_027924585.1 of Larix kaempferi. Lineage (NCBI taxonomy): Eukaryota > Viridiplantae > Streptophyta > Pinopsida > Pinales > Pinaceae > Larix > Larix kaempferi. The sequence goes on along the minus strand of BSBM01000091.1, from coordinate 8,756,476 downwards.
TGACATTTGTGGATGGAAGAGCGATATTTGGGACTTACCTAATTCATGGCCCATTTGATAGGTAATAAGCTTAGGAACACTTTTGTAGACCAAAACTTCTCCTGAAAACCCCCAGAAAAGGCTGTTCTTGGCCATTTTTCCACAAAAAAAGCAGGTTTAAGGCTTATAAACCCGCGGGTTTTCCGAAAAACGTAGGTTTCATATGGTAAAAGTCATGGGTACCTGCTGGTTTCCCATGTTCAAAGTCACAGGTACCTCAAAAACACTAAAAATACTTAAAATCGTGAAAAATGGTTGGTTTTGGAACCTTCTTTTTGGTTGTAACTACTTCCTATTTGACCATATCTTCTTCACTTTATATATAATAGAGGGAGAGGGACCATGAAAAGGGACCAAGATACATATTCGCAGGTTTAATCCTTTTCCACTCACGGTTTAGTTGTACTTGTCCTTTGTTTAGAGTCGCAGGTACCTCCTGAACTTGAGTTTCTCAATCTTGGAACTTTTTGGGGGGTTTTGATTGCATATTTTGGGGTCCCTGCTGATCCTAGGTCTGTGTAAGACCCCTTGGAAGTGGTGTCTTGTCTCTTGATTGATCTTATTTTGATTTTTCGGATTTTTTTGAAGCACTTTGGGTTTGTTTGGAAGCATTTGGGGCTTGTTGACCCAAGTTGGGGGTTTGTGAACTAGTTTCGTGCTTTTTACCCTAATTTGAGTCTAATTGAATTTACTTGCTCCAACTTGATTGGATATGGGACCTATTGAGTATATTTGACCCTATTTATATCTATTTGAGTGATTTCTCTTTAGATTGGTTTCTTGTCCTTCCTTATGCTTTTGATATCTCTTTTGTAGTGAAAGTTCAAGTCTCTTTTATGTTGTTTAGAACCTTGATTGCACTGTTTGTGTGCAGACCTAGCTTTGCCAAACCATATTTCTTAGTATGTCCTTTGCTTTGATTGCGTCTAAAAGTACTTGGTGTATGGTTTTCCCAATTTTGGCTTGATTACATGATAATAATCTGAAGGTTTATGGATGCTTTCACTGTTTAATACGGAGATCTAAAAGTTTTTGTATTTGCTTTGTTAGTGTGTTACTTTGAATTTCAGTTTTGTTCTCACCTTGAAAAACACATAAAAAATTGGTTCATTTTATAAGTTAGTGTTGGTAGAATCATTTTCAAGTGGATTAAAGGATTTAGGAATGCTTTGCATCAAAAAACAATAAATTTTCTTCTGCATAGCTAGTTGTTTGAGTAGTTGCATGCTTAGGTTTTAAGTTTGATTTTGCACATTAGACTTTAAATTTTTACCTTTTGCATTCGAAAAGACTAAAAATTGCATTAGATACAAAAAATTTGCATATGCATTCCATATTATATCTTTAGGAATTGCATTAAAAGGAGATTGAGAGTGGATGAGTGCATATTTGTGGTGATTAAGTACTTCATGTTTCAGTTAAAGGATATCTTTCTTTAGTTGCACTTGTTTTACTTCTTCTGAAAGTTTTGAAGTACATTTTTAAAGCAAGCAATTGGTAACTTGCATATGATCTTAGGTTTTCTTCTAGTTTAAAAACATAACTAATAACTTAAGTAGGATTGTGGAGGTAGGGATTTGTGATTTAACTCCTTCACGATCACTCAGAATTGTCAAAACATAGGTGTCTTTCGTTTAGGAAGAAAATCCATCTTTGTAGAAGGTGAACCGGGAAGCTCCATTAACACCAGATTCAAGCACAAGGTCGTGCAATATTGAGTAGAGGAGATACTCCTCCGATATTCAATTGAGCAGCTACTAGAATCGGTGCACGTATGGGGACTTATTAGTACCTTTTGGTGCTTTTGAGTTTTAGGTTTGTTAACCTGCCCATGCGCATTGATTCGAACTGCGACTGTCCCCTTGGACCCTCTCTGCAACGTTGGTAACCTTAGTATCCAGAATCTAGGATTCATACATAGGTGACGGTGGAAGGCTATTTCCATTGTACCTACTACAAACGTGGGAGGAAATCCCTTGCAGTTATTTGGGAGGGCGGTTGTTACACCAAAATTTCGTCACCCTTGTGCAAGTGTCGTCGTCCTGACCTAGTGTTGTCACCATGACCATTGCAAGTATCGTCATCATGACCAAGTGTCGTCATCATGACCGTTGTGATAATGTTGTCATCTTGACCATTGTGTAAACTCTTTGCTATTTTACCTAAACCCATTTTAGAGTAAAAACACATCCCTGAAGTTTCCCATGGCTGGAGGGCTTAACTGACCTACTTTTCAAGGTCGTCGCAGTCTGCCCTTGTGCAACATGCAATGTCGCAGGTTGTCCTAATGCAACCTGCGACGATGTCAGTTATTTGGATAAAAGAGTATTTTCGATCCCATTCTTGAAGATGAGTGATGTGGAGGCCTATCCCTAGGTTCTAGGTGAGGTGGCATTTCGGTTCCTAACCTTATGGAAAGATCCCTTAACCATCTCCCCCTAATCCTCAACCTACCCTATCTCTTTAGCCATATATAAACACCCACTCTCTCCATGGGAGGGGGGAAGGCTATGTATCTACATGCTGGTGAAATCTATCTTGGAAGGAAGCCTATAGTGCTTACATGCTGGGAAATCTCTCTTAAGACACCTTCACTCACCTCTTGGAGAACTCATACTTCTTCGGAAGAACATGGCAACTGGCTTGGTCGGAGAAGGGTTGCTACTTTAAGTCTCTGGTTGTAGTCCTATATCTCTATCATGTACTCCTCTATTTACAGTAATACAAATGCTTTCCACCAATATTGTTCTTATGTGTAATGATGTTGTGTTGTTTACCTGCTTGACTGTTTACATAGATCTCTTATTGTATAGATGCTCTTTACTCGTTTATCTTTTCTGTGTCTTAATAGGTCTTGCAGCTTGGATCTTATGAATGTGGGACGTAGAGCAGCATTTGAGAGAAAATATAGCGAATCAAAGAGGTAAGACATCTAGTACTTGATCCTTAAGTAGATCTAGGAAATGTGTTTGTAGTCTGTTTTATTTGTTCTAGACTCGCATTGAGCTAGGGAGATCTTGCTCGTGTCCACCTGAGTGGATTGTCCGGTAACAACGGTTGGTGATTCAAATGCTTGCACCCAAAGAATCTTTATTGTGGACCCCAGGTAACTATTCTTCATCCTTCATTGGTTTGTTCTGGGCCCTAATCATCCCAGAATTCCCTCCAGAAGGAATCCGTTTTCCTGGTTTGGATTACATAGGATATTTCTAGTGGTGTGCTCTTTGTGCTACTTGTTCTTAGTTGGCCTTAGATATTTATTGCTCATTGAGTTGGAAACTATGGATAGCATTTCGGTGAGCACCAATCAAGGTACCCCTGTTCAAGGGGCTCCTTGTGCTTTTCCATTTATTGGGAACATTGGTACTCCCTTAATGGCTACCTTGAATCTTCCAGGATTCACTATAGGGCCATTTGTTTGGTTGTTTTCCACTTTGAATGCATTGCATGCTCCTGATGCTTCTCAAGTAAGCACCTCAAATTAAGAGCATCAGAACCGTATGCCTTCTTCGCCAGAAACAACCTCTCCTCCTCCTCCTACCTCATGTGGTGAAAGTAGTAATACTAGTAACCAACAATCTAAAAGGAATAGACAGAGGAAGAATAGGGAGAAGATGCCAAAGCAAGGGGGAAACCACCTAGCCTCTATAGATCATGTTGGGGGAACCTACCCAACCTATGGAGGTCATGTTGGAGGAACTCATTCATTCACTATAAATCATACTAAACCTATGCAACCAACCTCTGCAGGTCATGCTGGGAGCAAAATTTCAGGCACTGTGAATCATATTGAAAGTATGTCTTCAACCACTGTTGGTCATGTTGAGGATGCTCCATTGATCATTGTTGATTATATTAATGAAAAGTCACCAATTACTATGAGTCATACTGGAGACACTACATCAGCCACTGCAGGTCATGCTGTGAAAGTTGACATTGTAGACAAACCTAATAAACAAAAGATTAAGTTCCCTTCCAAGTTTTGCGAGGGAGACCACCTGACCTATTTGTGCCCTATACTTCCATAAGTGCAAAAAGTGTGGTCCATAGTTCAAAAGTATTCTGCTTCTGAGCAACCAACCACTGCAAGTCATGTTGGGGGAAAGCTGTTAGCCAATGCTAGTCATACTGAGAGTACTAATGTTGTAAAGTAGTCTAAGCTTATAGGACACAAGCCAAAGTTACCTTGTAAACTTTGTAAGGGAGATAACCTTACTCACCTGTGCCCTGATATTCCATAGGTGCGGAGCTTGTGGTCCATGTCTGAAGGATCCTCTGCTCTTGAATTGTCTATAGATTCCCAACAGCCTGTTCAACCTTTGGTTGATAAAGTGGTTGAACCAAAAGAGACTTTGGTCAACCCCACTCTTCCTTCGGATAGTGAAGTGATCGAATCGATGCAATCTTCGATCGATCCCATCAGTCCTTTGGACACTGATGCACCTACCCCTGAAATATTCTACCTTACCAGTTTTGATGTTTCCTAAAAGGGAGCATTTCATCTGTGCTGAGTGAACCCCTACCAAGATATAGGATCATTTCCTTTGATTGGAATAGTCTAGTTGGGCCTCGTATTCCTTCATCTACACCCTTCCAGATAAGGGTTGATATTGGAAACCATATGGTTCATCGATGTATTGTAGATGAAGGAGCCTCTGTTAGTATGGTATCCCCTTATGCTTGGAGAGATTTAGGTTTCCCTAACCTTGTTCCAGCTGTTAATTGGTCGTTGACCTTCGATCGAAGACTTAGTGAACCGATGGGATTCCTCCCTCAGGTACCTGTTACTTTGGGTGGAGAAACAGTCTTAGTTGATTTTATGGTTTTAAAGGACCCTATGAATTTTGATATGATCATTGGGCATGATTATGTATATGATACACATGCTGTGGTGTTTACGCTCTTTCGTATGATGCATTTTCCTCACAATGAAAGCATTGTCACTATTAATAAGCTTGCATTTGTTTATCCCCCTTATTACCCAACTGTAGTCCAAGTATATCCACCATCGGTAGGCACTACCACGTCATAAGAGAATTATGTGGCATATTTCTCCTTGAGCCCAATTTCTATTGAGAAGAATCCTCTGAATTCATGCTTACCTTCTCAGGACTGGGTCCCGAAAGTTGACTAGGCGATACCTCCTTCTGAAAGTTTAGATATGTGTTCTATCTGGGATGATATACTTCCTTCTGATGAAGTTGTCTTAGAGTCTCTAATGCAGTATTCCATTCATTTGGATGATGATCCAATTGTAGTTATGTCCATCCCTGGTTTGACTTTGGAGTCTGATCTTACCAATGTTGAGCCTTTGGAATCTCCTATAGATTTGCAAATCGGTGTTCCTGTTGAGTTTGATTCTACTTCTAGAATTTCAACTCCCATGATGATGAATTTGTTCTTGCATATTCCTTCACGTCTTTCAAGTTTGATCTTCATCACGAAGTTGATAATTTTGACTATAATCCCTCAGGATTTGGTACGATAGAATCTTCATTGGTTAACTCTACCTTAGTTATTCTTGTTGTTGATAATAGTGAAGTTGAAAGTATTTCTACCACAGTGACTTGTATCAGATCTTTCTTTACATACGTTTTAGATATGATTTTGGTACTAATGTTTCTTGGAGACATGATTCTTAGCTGGACTTATGCTTTCTTACTGGTCCTTTTCGATAGTTTGTTTGATCATGTCAGGTATATTCGTAACCTTGCATATAGGTTTAGGCTTCCCCACCCTTATGATGCATTTGAACCTTTTTCCATCCGAATTCGCCATAGGGTCGAAACTGTTGGATAATGGTGTGTTAACCATCTCTATATGCATTGTGCACCAGTACGACAATAGATCCTACCTAACATGGGTCACCCTAGTCAACACCTTTATGCCATTTTGGTTCCCATGCTGATTTTTTATCATAGGCTCGAGAGCCTTTCTAGATTTATTAGAACTTTGAGAAGAAACCTCATGACTTTCTTCCTCATGTATTTTTGGCCATTCCTTACAAGGCTCTCATCTTTGTGTTTAAGTCACATATTCATTTATTTTCATCCTACTTGCGCTAATGAGCCTGATGCCAACTTCCATGCTTTAAGATCATTATATAAGCCTCCATCTCTGATCTCATTTCCGTTAAGCCATGTATCATTTTGCCTTCGCAATTTGACACCCTTTACCTAGAGGAGACACACTCTGAGTGTCCTTATATTGGTCATATTCCTTGAATTATGCATAGCTTTGTTCCATGTGCTTGGAACTAGTCTCACATGTCCCTGCCACTCGTCTCCTCCCATTACGAGCATTCTTCCACCTTTCCTTCAAGTTCGTTAAAAACAATAAGGAGGCTACAAGCATTCTTCCACCCTCACTTTGAGCTCGTTAAAAACAGTAAGGAGGCTACGAGCATTGTTTAATCTCTCCTTCGAGCTCATTAAAAACAGTAAGGAGGTCACGAGTTTACTTTCCCGGGCTCGTTAAACCTTTACAAAAAATATTTTTATTGATTTTTCCCTAAGCTCTTGTTAGACTCCTTAAAATTGACAAGATCGCCGAGTATACTTGTTCACTTCAAAGTCGCTAAAGGAATTGATCTGACATCCACTTAGGTATAATTTTACCCCTTTTTCAAACCTTCGTGGATTATTTACGAAAAAGGAAAACTCTAGTCATGCTTGGCTATAAGAGTTCTATCTCGCATTGTTTTACCCTTTTTTCGGGTGAGGAGACTAAATTTACGAAAAAGGACTTTTTGGATTCTTCTTGAGGATTTACAGACTCTCGAAACATGAAAACACCGGCGGGCATTTACCAACTTGGGATCAATGTGAAATCCACTAGAGGGTGTATAGAGTTCTTGTTTAATTTTTTCAAGTTTAAGGCTTATAAACACAAAAAACGCAAGTTTAAGGCTTATAAACACGAGGGTTTTCCAAAAGAACGTAAGTTTCATATGGTAAAAGTCGTGGGTACTCATTGGTTTTCCCTGTTCAAAGTCACAGGTACCTTAGAAACACTAAAAATACTTAATTGCGAAAATGGTTGGTTTTGGTTGGTTTTGGAACCTTCTTTTCAGTTGTAACTACTTCCTATTCAACCATATCTTCTTCACTTTCTATATAAGAGAGGGAGAGGGACCATGAAAAGGGACCAATCCCATTATAATTTTATGCTAGAGGTGTTAACACCCAAAAAGTGCTCACTACCTCATCTACCCCATTACATGACTCATTTGTCCATATTTCCTACCATATTTGCCTTCTAAACCTTAAAATCCCATTTAAAAGCCTCCAAAAGGCCACAAAACCATCAAAAAAGCCTCCAAAAGGCTAAAAAACCCCTTTCCCCCAAAAAATTATCCAAAATTCCTCCAAAATAGCAAAAACCCTCTAAAAAGAGGAAAAAGAGGAAAAAAAGAGGAAAAAACCCTATACAGCTGACCTAAACCATATGGTTCCCAAAACCATGGGCCAGCACTCCACCACTAAAAATCTATAAATAGGTGATGGAGATCCCTCATTTCATATCCACAGTCAAATACACCCTTACTCTGCCAAAATCACTCTTGAAACCCTAGCTCACCCTTGAGCTACTTTAACCATTGAGTGCCCCTTTTGGCCCATTTCCAACCATTTGGAGAAAGAGAAGGAGCAAAGCTGGAGTTTGGAGCAACCCTCTTGGACCATTGCAAGAACTTCACCAACCTTCACATTGAAGGTATAATCTTTAATACAAAAAACCATTTCTATTTCTTGTCTTTTATGTTTCATGCACATGTTTAGAATAATTTCCATTTTAATGTATTGTCTTTCATTTACTGTTTATTGAACTACTACTAAGGAGTCCATTCTCCTTAGTAGGTGCTCATTTGCACAAGCTAGGGTGAAACTGAAAGTACATGACCTCAAGAATGAATGAGGAATAATCTGAATATATGGACGAGGTGGGCATTCCCATGCTCATATCAAGATATCGAACAATAATAACAATGGGGTCCAAAATAGGGGGACCTGAAATATACATGGCCTCTAATGAGGAAGAATCTCAATATATGGAGGTGGGCATACCCATGCTCGTATTAAGATACATAAAAAATGACTATGAGGCCCGAAAAGGGGGACCTGTAGGATACATAGAGAACCACTGTGTACATCATAAGGGTCCAGAGGGGACACAAATCTAGGACATACTGCTGGGCTGACCATATCTGAGCTGAAGGACTGATACACTGGAATGACAACAGTGCTACTGAGTGTGGTACCAGAGGTGCTGCTGGATCATAGTGACAAGGGATCATACTCGCAATGGTACACTGGACTGGAACTGAACTGGGTACTCAAGGAAGCATATAACTGGATGGCTTCCGAATACAATCGCCAACGCAACCTGGACATCCACGGGAACATATAACTGGGCGTTCCAAAGTGACTCACCAATATGCTAGAGTCGGGGGAAATCTGGGGTCTTCGACCAATAACTGAAGGTATATAAACCCTACACGATTCTCAACGATGCGATCAAGGTGTTGAAGTCGAGCATGTGAGAAACAACCACTCGGAGAGGCAATGATGACTCCTCTCAAAATGGTCCGTAGGCACTCACCACAGATGGTGATGGGTCCAAGGCGCGGGGACCCTTGGGTCTATCCTCTGGAATAGAGGGGCTGTGATCGACAGAGGTAAACCTGCAACTATCAAGGAAATGATGTTTCCTTGACAGGAGCGTGAGGTGGAGAACCGCAATGCGAGAGTACTGATGGTAGGAATGACATACTGTGGGGGATAACTGGGCAAGTAGAGTGGGTGGACTCAAACTTCCTTTGTTCAGAGTATGATGGCGGGGACGATCGGGCAGCATATGAAACTGACTAGTGGGAAAGGGATCATAGCTGTACTGGATCAATGATAGTGACTAGGATGAGTGATACTCAAGCTCGGGTAAAATGGCAGGAGACTGCAGAATACTCTGAAAAAAGGCGACCTGATTGGGGGTGCTGCCGAGATGATTGATCATAGTGCCAAGAGGCACGGGGGGACTTCTTCATGGGTTAAGGAACTAGAAGAAGTGTGTATAAAATGGTACTGTCGTGTGGATTTATACGAGCACAGGACAGTTCATGCTCGTGATTGCTTTCAATTTTAAGGAGTTTGAAAGCGATAAGAAGACTCTGAAATAATGGAATGGTACTGTCGTGTGGATTTGTACGAGCCCAGGATAGTTCATGCTCATGGTTGCTTTCAATTTTAGAGAGTCTGAAAGCGATAAGAAGACTCTAGGGGGTTTCTTTTTCGTGTGTTAGTATCCAAGGCCCGAAGAATCATAAAAGGATGCAATGAAGAACTCTTCTAGCCGGTGTGACTAGAGTATTCCTTTTTTGTAATGAGTCTACCAGGTCCGGAAAAGGGTTAAACTTATACCAGATAGATGCCCTTTCAGGTACTTTAATGAGCATTAAAGGAAGCAAGATTGCTCAGCGATCTTTTCATTGTTTTAGGAGTCAGAAAAGAGCTTAACAGAAACTCCCTAAGTGCCTTTTTCGTAAAGGACTTGTCCGGCCCGAAAAAGGGATAAAATTATACCGAACAAAAGGAATGGCCAGGCAAGGAGGAAGTGCTCAATCAAGGAAAATGGATGATGACCAAGAACGAGGGTAGGGGGGAACATTGGTGGTCCTCCTTGCGGGAGAATGAATGGTGGAAAAATAACAAAATAATTGTAGTATGACAGGAATGAATAGCTCATGTAAAAATGTGGAACAATCCGATGGAGGCCGATGTGGCGCGCAAACCGAGGCAGCAAGGTGTTGGGACACAATGTTGAAACTGTACCAAGTGAGAGTGAGAAATGATCTCAAGCATCATCACGAGCTCGAAAAAATGAATCTAGCGACATAAAAATTGTCAAAAAGGGATAATGGCCATTGTGGCACGCAAACCGAGGTGATGGGGGGCGTTTTGGAAAAATACCCAAAAAATTTGGGGGTGAGAGCGAGAAATGATCTCAAGCATCATCACAGGCTCGAAAAAATGAATCCGATGATATAAAGTATATCAAAAACAAGCTACGGATGATGTGGCACGCAAAACGGGGCGACAAGGTGTCGGGACACAATGTTGATATTGGTCCTGGTGAGAGCGAGAAATGATCTCAAGCATCATCACGAGCGCGGAAAAATGAATCCGACAGTGCAAATGGTGTGAAAAACGGAGTTCATAAGGACTCCGGAATGGTCAAAGGAAAGAACTAGGTTAAAAAATGGCTACAAATAAAGGTGAGCCCACCTAGCGAAGGATGCAGTGGTGGGGAGAAATGATGACCCGTGGGGGAAGAATACTAGGTGTATCAAATCCAATCAAATCTACAAGTGATATGTGACCTCAAAAATGGTTGAGATCACAAGTGTGAAAAAGTGAGCAGGGTTAATGACTTGCCCCCATGCTATGTTCATGGGGTTTGTGATTATGGATCACATATGTGTGGGTTTGAACAAGGGGGTCATGGACGTGCTGAGATAGATGTGATGGGGAAGGTTCAAAATGGTTGATCATGCCCCCTATCCTAGGGTCGAGGTAATCTATCATGCCCCCGAGCTCAGAGGTGTCAATGCGGTGCTCTACAATAGCAGGGTCAAGACCAGGCGTTTTGGTATAGGACCAGGCAAAGACATCACGGAACTCTTGGAAAAGTTTTTTGTACTCTCCAATCTCATACTCACTGCAGGAGGCCCCTAAGGTAATGATTTCAAGAGCACCAGGTGGGTCAGAGATATTGATGTGGATGACGGGTGAGATGTTGGCCATGTTTCCCTCCTCAAAGGCATCGGGAGCGGGAATGGGATCCTTAAATCAGTTGACTTTGGTGGGAAGGAAATCTTTGGACTCAACCACAAATTGGGTGGCTGTGGTAGAGGAGGATTCTTTTGGGAGGAAATAGGAACGATGGTGCATGTCATCCCAGGGATAATTCGGGAAGGTGAGAGCCTCTAGAATCTCCTCATCATTGCGGAAACTTTGAGTTGTCAAATCGGTTGACGAGGGAGTGGTAGTCGAAGAGATCATATAAATGGTGTTAATCTCTCCGGATGGGGATGAGACCGGGGGGGATCTCCTCAATTGTGGGGGGTGCCATCTCAAGGTCCAAATTATTCATCTCGTAGAGAGCTGTTCTGTAATCTGGGAGATCAGGACAGTGATGTGAGTAATGACCGTAAACACCGCATATGGCACAAGGGTGGTTGGTACGCAGTGATTTATCACGAGGCTTAGGGGTTGGATCGAGTTCGACAACCGGGATGTTGGGGTCGTCGTCAAGAATTTGCATGTGTTCCTGTAATGCAGGTAATTGTGGACATTGATGAGTTGGATGGCCTAACTCATCACACAACGAGCATTTAGGAGGAGCACGAAACATGGGGGGGAGGGGGGGGAGTTTAACTGCCTTGGGAGGGGGTACAGTAGTGTATGGTTATGGGCCTCTTCCCCCAATGGGATTGATAAGAGGAGGGGGATTCGTAGATGACGAAGGGGTAGTGACACCGGGAGGTGGTTGGCTAGTAGGGGCAATGGGTTGCACCGGTTGTAGGATGACATTTGGTGTCGGCGGGGGAACGGGAGGCGAAATATACCACACGGGTAATCCCAAGGTTAACCCGGGGAGGCTAAGAGTAGCCATAACCGGGGTGCTTACTACTCCCGAGGGAGGGAATAGGAAGGGGATTGTGTGGATGGGTGTAACACCAATGTGACTAGGAACCAATGGTGGTTTGGGTAACAAGGGCAGTTGATTGTTGTGTGTTTGTGTATTGTGGGAAAGGGTACATAGGTCAGATACTTCGGGCGCAGGTGACGGGGGAGGAATTGATTGGAATGTGGAGGTCATCGGCGTATCTGAGTAAACTCCAGGTCCCACGGAGGAAACATACGAGGTAGTTGCACCACCAACAGGTTGTTCAACCATGGGGAGAACATTCTCGGGTGCAGCGGGGGCATTTGGATTGTAATAGGTGAGTTGGTCAACCTTGAACACGTGTCCGTCATGGGGGAACATCATGGTATGAAAAACGGATGAGGCAACCGCCTGCATGGCATACATGTAGCTGCGGCCAAGTAAGAGGTTATAATCAAGTTGGGCATTGATGACCTCTATGTCAATAAGCACGGTTTTACCAGCCAACTGGACGAGGACATTATCTAGTAGACCTTCTGGTTGAGCCGAACGGCCGTCGTAGGCTCGCAACGCAGTGGTGGAATGCTGGAGAGTAGGGGATCCCAACTTCTGCCAAATGAATGTGGACATAACGCATGTAGAGGCACCTTCATCGATAATGCACCGATGCATGACAAGATTCTGAACAGAAACAAAAACTTGGAATGCGAAAGTGGAAGCAAGGCGTGGTTCAGACTGGTCCAAATCGAATGCCATCAGTTGTGAATCATTGGGGTCAATAGCACCAATGGCAGAGAGAAAAGTCTTGCGCTGTGAAGGAAAGTTTTTTAAGACTTCTAACGCAGACATGGCTGCAGGAGATTGGGCTAAGTCATCTACAATGTTGTAATTTGACGCAGCACAAGCATTAGGGTTATTGTTGATGCGACGAAGTGGGAAGTGAGGTGCTTTAGAGGCGCCATCTAGTGGAGCCGGAGGTATACATAATGTCTGATCAGTGGGATGAGCGTTAGTGTTTTTGTCGACGGGAGGGGCTTCAGGGGTGGAGCCGTATTGGTTTCGACGGGTTTGGAGGTTGACATCAGCGGATGACATCATCAACAAGTGGTGGGTACCTGAGTCGAACATGGGTTGATCAGGAGCGGCATAAATGATCTATTGTTGTGGTGGCGCATTGCCTTGAGGGGGAGCCAACGACTGAGTGTTCACTATGCCTTGGGTTGGTAAGGGGTTTTGTAGCACCAAAGGTTGCTGCTGAGGGGGTGGGGGGTTGGGTGGCGCCTGAGGAGCCACGTGCCCTTGGCGATGGGCATCATCAGTTCAGAGTTGCCGAGCTCGCTCCAAATGTGGGAAAGCATGTGTGTAGTGGCCATAGACCCCGCAAATAGAACAAGGATGGTTTGTTCGCAAATTATGATTTTTGGCCTACTTGGGTGGCCGATCAGGGTTCTGGTTGGCAGGTGCCGCGTTATTGTTGTTTGGGGGATTGGGAGGTTGACCACCTTGGTATGGAGGTTGGTTTTTCTCACGGTTACGGCCTTTGCCACGGTTTTACTGGCCTTGTTGGCGCTGGTTGTTTTGGTTCTGCTACGGATTCTGTTGGGCGTATACTTTCCCTTGGGAAGCAGGTGGGTTCTGGGGTTGTGCAGGTGCGGGAGCAAGCTGCAATGGATAATACGTAGGGGGAGGCTGTGTAGGTGCTGAACCTTGTGGGGGTTGCTGATATGTCTGCGGAGCGGTTTGTGGGTTTTCCGCAGGGGCTGCCTGTGGTGGGTAATAATCATGTTGGGCTTGAGAGGACACAGGAGCTGGTGCAACCTGCGGGTGGTAATAGGGTTGAGGTGCAACCAAGGGGCGTAAGCGGGGGATGCATGACCAAAGCACTGAGGTGGACAGGAGGGTCCGTGGGAATGATGGTGATGTGCCATAGGAGCATACGAATTGGTTGCTCCAGATTGAGATGTAGCCCGCGAAAGGTCGAGGCCATGGCTAGGACGTGCTATGGAAAAGGGTTGGGGATGCGAGGCAATACGGCCAATGATGCCGTCTGCGGCAGGGGATGCCCCCGACGCATCGTGTTGGGAGGAATCACCGCGAGGGGTGTCAGGTATGATGGTATATAGATAACCCAACTGGGCATAAATGAGGTCAAATTGCTGGGCTTTGAGAATGGCCTCTTCTTCAGATTGGGGTCGTTTGGATGCCACATCCTTGGCAATGACAGGAAGGAGGGATTTTAGAAACCAATCTAAGAAGATACGGTTGTCTAACTTGATTTTGCAGAGGCTATGGCGTCGACGCCACTCATGAATGTGGTCATTGATGTGGGTAGCCGTGTTCTGTCTGCAAGACAGTAGGATCTCAACTCCCACATCATAGCGGACAGGTAACTAAAAGAACTGCAGGAAGGTCGAGGCAAGGGAAGTAAAGGTGGCATGGGTCCCATGGGGCTGCTTGATGTACCACTTAGTTGTAGAGCCACTGAGGGTGCTGTTATCACACCATAGTAGCAGGGCTACTATTCTTGTACAGCAGATATCTGCACATTCCAGAGCTTACATTATTCCAGAGCATGGCTATATATTTTGGATCACTCATGATCAGAGCAGTACATTATTCAGATTTTGTATATGACCTTGTGTCAAGGCTGAGCCTTGAGAGTTCAGATTTGATGACTGATGTGACCACTTATCCCATTACAGTTTCAGTTCAGTGCCTAGAGATGTATTTCAGCAGTGTTTCAGATGATGCATGATGATTATTATGATGTTATATGATCTGTGGATATGTTCTCACTGACTGTGGATTATTATCTTGTTGATTTAGTCATGATCACAGCATGTGCTTGGTATATTATTCCTGATGTGGCAAACTATTTAAAATGAACTGTAAATCATAAAATGGACAATTGCTTGCACTTTTAGGTCATTTAACAAAACTTACTGGTTTTTCACCTTACATAGACATGGTCTTTCCCGACACCAGTTGTCTGCTAGTGTAGGCTCCATATTCACTTGTCTCCATTCATACATGACCTTCCTGTTTGACTTTAAACCCTGACTTGTCTCATTTGACTTTCTGATACTGAGGACTTCCCCATTTTTCTACCTCTGTGTCTGGACCGCATCCCTGTTTATTCAGTGTCTCGGCTCTGAGTTGGTGACAGAACTTGCCTTTGGTGAGTTGGATTGTAGGCCTAAATCATTCTGGTCGGTTGTCCCGATGTTTGGCATTGGCTCAAACTCCCCCTAGTCACTTGAGATGTTGTTGGCTAAAACTGAAAGCTCATGTTCTACCTGTGGAAACTTAATAAATTCGCCCATGGAAACAAAAAAAAGGGGGCAAGAGCAATGAAAAGCTAAAAATACTCCTCGAAGAGTATAAGAAAGGTCCAAAAAGCAATGGTTCTTAAAAGCTATATCTAAACAATTGCTGACCTTGTATAAATATATGAAAAACATGCCCTGGATGCAAGCTGCAACTAGTTGTGCTTCTCAGCACATCTGAAATCCTAAGGGTTATGTAGGCCAAAAAGGCCATGGAATAAAATTGAATGATCCTAATGAAACTGGATCAACTTGATGTAGACATGATGCCTAAGTTGAATAAGCACTCTCTAAACAACTTATCCATTTGTGAGGCACAGCCATCCCCCGTGTTCTTTTGTCCAGCACAGAGTTTGTAGCTTCCCCCTTCTCCCAGTCCAAAGTATTGTTGAGTTAAGTTAGACAAGTCAAACCCTTGGCCAAACCTTGCTCCTAGCCTTCATCCTTCACTAGCAGTTTGACCATGTCCAATGGGTGAGTTTGTCATTTGAACTATTGTGCAAGTAATTTTATATAACAACGGAATATGTTAACTTGATTAATGCCACTGAATGGAATTTATACTTTGAGCTTAGCTGTGGGAAGGATTAGAGAAGCATTGTCTTAGTCTACTGATGTGATTTATCCTTGATTATATATTCTTGGGATCTGTGATGATGTGGACCATGTATGGATGATTATTGATGATGATTTATGGGCCCACATGTTTGATGATGATATCATATGATGGACATATGATGCAGATGATGTTGGATCCAGTTCAGCAGGTTTATTACTACTTCAGACCAGCAGATTATACATTGTCCATATATGGTGGACCCTACAGTAGGCCCATTAGGGAAACCCAGGGTGTATGAGTACTCATTCCTAGTGGATTTGGGTCTTCTGGATCCATTGAGACACTTATCTTTCAGTTCCGGGCACTTCTGATAGTGATTGATGCAGTTTTACACTTGTTGACCAGATTTGGGGCTGATTTCCCAGCCTGAGCAGCAGGGGCCCCGAGAGGCCAGTTCACCTAGGGCGCTGATGATGGAGGGGGTGGTCCAGCCACTTGTTATTACCATTTATCCCCCCTTCCGGAGAGCCTGGTGGGCTCAGATGGACAACGCTAGCACCCTAGGAGGCAGTTTTGGCACTTTCACAGTTCCCAAGGCAGCTAAAAAATGGGATAAAGTGGTCACTGAGGAAATCGATTTGGGCAATTGAGGCAAGGTTTTGGCATTTGGTTTTCATAGAGGTCTTCCAGGATGGCATCACTATCTTCCAGTCAGTTTTCACCATGTGGGTATGCCCGGATTGATCACAGGAGGACATTTACTACTTGACTGTCATGGATTCTGAGGACAGTTTTTGGTCATTTTTATTATATTGGACATATTTTATTATTTTATTGTGCCTTGGGGATGAGCTAGTAAGGATTAATACCTCCTAGCCCCACCATGAGCTTATTTTATCATGTCCTAGTCATCATGAGGTGGATTATTGTACTTTTTACCCCTCTAGTGGGATGACGTCACCCTCCATTGTACCATTTAGTGAGGGCGCTTTTGTTAGTTTGAGTGATCCATGTGATATATTGTTATGGGTCATCTTAGCCATTGATTGTATGATGAGATCTTATAATCTCAACCACTCATTTGATGTAGTATTATGAAGTGGTATAGGGTTTTGGTCTTTATTATCCTATATAAGGAGGAGACCCCCCATTGTATAGCTCACCTTTGGAGCTCTGGAATATTGGAATAGAAGATTTTTTGTGGAGCACATCTCTCTTGCATTGTGGATTCTCTTGCATATTGAATATAAAGTATTTCTTCTATGTATCATTGTGGATTTTGGTGTTTTTGCTAACCTTTTGACAGGAAAGTCGAATTGGAGAGAGGAGGGCGACTTTTTGAGGGTTATTGTTGGAGGGATCCACATATTCTCTCTTGGGTTGATCTTGTGACAGGGAGTATCATTATTGTATCTTCGTGACATAGTTGATGCTTTCTATTACATCTTTTTACCATTTTCATAATCATCTTGCTTGACTTGTTTCTTTGATCTTGTCTTGTAGGAGGAGGACGATTTGGCTATCTTGGAGAAGGGCGATTTGGTTGGAGCACTTGGATCTCACTCTTGAATATAAACATAGGAGAATGCTATCAACTTGCAAGGTGGCCATAAGCAATTGAGGTAAGATCTACAAGGTATGTGTCTCTTTCATCCATTCTATCTTCATTGGTCATAAAACCCTAATTAAATCAAAACCCCAATTTTGGTATTTTTTTAGATCTACTTAGATCTACCCTTGCAATTGAAAAGATATTAAGAACCCACCTCTATAGGATCCACCCCTAGTTGGATCTATAGTTTGGTGGTGATTGGCTAAAAATTGACACACCTTTCAATGCAAAAAGCCTTCTTGAACCAAAATCGATTTTCCTAAGAGAAGCTTGTTGGGTAAGATCTAGCACATGGGTAGGTAAGATCCCACTTGATTTGACATCTAGACACTTGATAACCTATACCCATATCCTTGCTTTGGTGAAAACTACCTTGTGGACATCTCTCCATGTTTTGAGGGGTTGAAACCCCCTTTTGATCTTCTTGGTACCTTAAAACTTAGATCTACTAAGATCTATCCATTGGATTTACTCGAAACTTTGAAGGAACATAGATCGGGGTACTAACATCCCGGATCTACATTTTGGTGGCCATTGGACTTGATTTGGTCCACCAAAACCCAATTTTTGACTCTCCTTGAGCAAGTCGCACCCCTTTGATTTGTTGAGTTGGTCCACTTCTAGGAAGTGGGTGTTGGAGATTTTTGTGGATTTGGAATGCCCATGCCTTGAAACCTAGGTCTATACTGTCCTTTTGTCAAGATCCGCCTTGGGGATTGCATTCCTTGTTTTAAGGGATTGTGGTCCACTTTGGTTATCTTTTAAAAAACCTAGATCTAGTAAGATCCAACCATTGGATCTCATCCAATCCACTTGACTTGGCTTCTAGGTGTCCCGATCTACACTTTGACATCCTTCTTGACTCCTTTAGCCCATCCAACAAGGCACTAGTCCTTCTCCAAGCAAGTCGCACTCCTTGGGATTTGTGTCAAACCCTAGATCTAGTACATGGGTACTCCTATAACCAACTCAAACTCATAGATCTAGCCTACATCTAACCTATAGTACCAACCTCACACCTAACTTCACCTTGTGGGCCTACCTAGAGCCGTTTCACACTTCCCAAGAACATTGAACCCACTTGTGTAAACACATGGTACTACACCTAGTTATCATACCCCATCATGTGGCCTAAACCATACATAGGTTGAAACACTAACAATATCTTACATCACCCTCAACCATACCTTAACCATTAGGTCCACTTAGCCTTGCATTGGTTTCCGTAACTCATTACTTATCTACCCTTAGAAACCCTTGTTTGGATCCAATCAACTGTGATTGGGGTATAGGGTCTCCCCCTTGGTCTAGTTACACCTTGACCTAAAGTGAAGAGTGCCTCGGTTGACGTGACTCCCACATTGCATTGGGAACCGTGGCATCTCTTGGGTCACCTCTTTAGTTGCCTAGCTCCTCTACCGTCCCGGATGGGATACCTCTACGGGCAACTACAAGTTGTGTGATAACATTTTTGGCGCCGTTGCCGGGGAAGGTAGAGGCCTACCCTGGTTCGACATATTTTTTCAAGCCCTACTCCCGTTCTCTTTGCCAACATTTTTGGCGCCGTTGCCGGGGAAGGTAGAGGCCTACCCTGGTTCGACATATTTTTTCAAGCCCTACTCCCGTTCTCTTTGCCAACATTTTTGGCGCCGTTGCCGGGGAGGTAGAGGCCTACCTTGGTTCAATATACCTGTTTTGTCTCACTCTCTCCCTGCACTTTAAATGACATACATCTTGGTAGAAGAGTTTAAAAATCTACCTGGCGACTCCAATTCGTGACTCCGCTGAGGATCGGCCCCATTCCCATCTTTCAATTTTGTAATTTATAAATCATAAATGAATTCAGACATTTTCTTCCAAATGACAAGGTGTATGAATGAAATATATGAGAATCTATCTCGCTATAGAGGGCAGTTGGAAGAAAGTAATGAAGGTCAGTCAACATATCAATATGGGAGTGATTATGTACATAATTCTTATAACTCTCATCATTCTTTTCATTCTTCAAGTAAAAATATTAACCCAATTAATTCAAACAAAAGTCAATTTCAACCAAGGCCTTACAACCAAAGCATTCGGTCAAATGACTCTAGCATTCCAGTTAGGCATCCAAAACTAATCCCTAGTAGAATGGCCAAAGTTATTAGAAATCCAGCTAAGCCATCTCCTTTTGACTTCTCTGAAATTCATGGGGCACCTCATCTTATGCCAAATAATTACTCTGAAAGGTTGCCTCGTTTCTATGGAAATTATTTTGAGTCAATTGAAAATCACTTACAAAGATTTTGGGATTATATGGAAGTTAGGGGTGTTGATGATGAAGATGTTTATATGCGGGCCCTGGGTGAGACATTAGGTGGAAAGGCCGGTTTATGGTTTGACAATTTAGCCCCGAGATCCATCACTGGATATGATATGTTTACTGGATTATTAAAGAATAAATGGGGTAGTAATATTGAAGAATCCTTAACAAAGACATCAAGCAATAATTGTGCTGTTAAGGACCAGTTTGATAAGGACCACGATAATAATAATGACACTTCAAATCAGTCCTTGAGTAGCCCTACTTTTGATCTTGAAGAAATTTCTGATTTTGTATTTGTTAAGGATCCTTCAGAAAAAGAATTCCTTAATCACTCTATCATTAACAATCATTCAATTCATTATCACCTTATTGAAGAAGAAGAAAGTGGAAACATTGACCAAGACCCTTTAGTAGTGCTTTCACATGATCATTGTGCAAATAATCAGGATGCTTTAAATGAGCTTGTTAATTTTCCCCTTGATCAATTAAATGAAAATGATCACTTATCCTCTTATAACTTTAATGATGAATCAATAAAAGGTCAATCTCAAGATGAGGATGAATTAGTGAATCACACTAGATGCTCTAATCTGTGTTCCACTTCTTATAATGAGTCTTTAATTTTTTCCATCTTTAATCAAGACAACTTAGAGTTAGATAGCTATGGTCAATCTTGTCCTCAGATTGTAAATATTAAACTTGATCAAAAGATTAAAATCATTCCTACAGTAAAGAGTGCCTTCTTTTGTCAAAATCCAAGGTCAAACTTATTTATTCATTTGGGAGAATTTTCATATCTGCAATCCACCCTCCCTTCCCAACTCTTTCAATCATCTTTGGGATGGTGCTCTAGTCATTTTTTTGCCTTGGAATTTTTCAAAAGGAAGTATATGCACGATTACATAATTGGAGAAAAAGCACTTCATTTCCCTTTTCAGTCACCTTGGAACAATAATGCTTGTTGTCAGATTATCAATCATTTTTGGTGGCTAGAAAAGGTGTTTAAAGATCAATTTCATCTTTTCTCCATTTTTGAGCATCAAGTGGGTCTAGTTTTGATTTTTCGTCTTTCAAGCCTTGATTTGTCCCCACTTGGTTTTTATTTGATCATTAATCCCAAGGAGAACCGTATTGAATATGCAAGTAGAGTGAATGAGGAAAGTAGTTTATTAAGTAAAATGTCATATGTTTTCCCTCCATCAATTTTAAACAATCATTTACATAAATTTTATGATCCTATCAGTTCTTTGATGGAGGATGTTTGCTTCAGTCAAATTTCTCCTTGGCATGATTTCATTTTGCTCCATTCAAATCCTTCTTCAATTTCTGAACAAGTTAGGAAGATTGTGCTCTCAATTTCATTAATCTTTAATCCAATCTTGACTTGTTTTATCAACAAAAATCAAAGAAAAATCATTAACTTATTTGATGAATGGTTGCACTGGATTTATGATTTTACCTAACATTTGTGCTGAATGGTTAGAGTAGGGTAGGTAGGACCAAATAAGCTCACTTGAGCAGTAGGATTTGTGTGTTTTTTCTTTTTCTATGTGATGAGTATTGCCCCTTTTTCTTTTCTGCTTGGAGTGTCTGCTTGTTTTTCTTCTTTATTGAGTTGAGCCTTGCTCCTTCCTAAGCTTGTCTCCTCTCCTGCATGCATTTAAGAAATTTTAGTTATCATTCCTGTCATTTCTATTTTGGCTGCCTGTGCAAGTTGCGATTGCCTGCTTGAAAAATTTCTCTTTTCCTCCTGCACAGTAATAAAAATGATGAATGATGAATGAATAATATATTCCATGTTAGTTTATAGTTATATTTTGCGCGCATTTCAGTTTATGTTTTAGAGTAGAAGTCATTTTCAGTTTTATTTTATATTTGTCCCATACATGCTCCATGATGGTATTCTAGTGTTTGTGAGAGCAGGAACAGGTGCAAGATAAAAGCTGAAAGCAAGGATGGTGCAGTGCTGGATTGAAGATTGATGCAGAGCAGTTCGAGACCAGAGATTCTGAGGTTCTCAAGCGCTCTCTCCCTTAGAGCACTTGTCCCAGCTGGAGCCAGATGTTATCACACCATAGTAGCAGGGCTACTATTCTTGTACAGCAGATATCTGCACATTCCAGAGCTTACATTATTCCAGAGCATGGCTATATATTTTGGATCACTCATGATCAGAGCAGTACATTATTCAGATTTTGTATATGACCTTGTGTCAAGGCTGAGCCTTGAGAGTTCAGATTTGATGACTGATGTGACCACTTATCCCATTACAGTTTCAGTTCAGTGCCTAGAGATGTATTTCAGCAGTGTTTCAGATGATGCATGATGATTATTATGATGTTATATGATCTGTGGATATGTTCTCACTGACTGTGGATTATTATCTTGTTGATTTAGTCATGATCACAGCATGTGCTTGGTATATTATTCCTGATGTGGCAAACTATTTAAAATGAACTGTAAATCATAAAATGGACAATTGCTTGCACTTTTAGGTCATTTAACAAAACTTACTGGTTTTTCACCTTACATAGACATGGTCTTTCCCGACACCAGTTGTCTGCTAGTGTAGGCTCCATATTCACTTGTCTCCATTCATACATGACCTTCCTGTTTGACTTTAAACCCTGACTTGTCTCATTTGACTTTCTGATACTGAGGACTTCCCCATTTTTCTACCTCTGTGTCTGGACCGCATCCCTGTTTATTCAGTGTCTCGGCTCTGAGTTGGTGACAGAACTTGCCTTTGGTGAGTTGGATTGTAGGCCTAAATCATTCTGGTCGGTTGTCCCGATGTTTGGCATTGGCTCAAACTCCCCCTAGTCACTTGAGATGTTGTTGGCTAAAACTGAAAGCTCATGTTCTACCTGTGGAAACTTAATAAATTCGCCCATGGAAACAAAAAAAAGGGGGCAAGAGCAATGAAAAGCTAAAAATACTCCTCGAAGAGTATAAGAAAGGTCCAAAAAGCAATGGTTCTTAAAAGCTATATCTAAACAATTGCTGACCTTGTATAAATATATGAAAAACATGCCCTGGATGCAAGCTGCAACTAGTTGTGCTTCTCAGCACATCTGAAATCCTAAGGGTTATGTAGGCCAAAAAGGCCATGGAATAAAATTGAATGATCCTAATGAAACTGGATCAACTTGATGTAGACATGATGCCTAAGTTGAATAAGCACTCTCTAAACAACTTATCCATTTGTGAGGCACAGCCATCCCCCGTGTTCTTTTGTCCAGCACAGAGTTTGTAGCTTCCCCCTTCTCCCAGTCCAAAGTATTGTTGAGTTAAGTTAGACAAGTCAAACCCTTGGCCCAACCTTGCTCCTAGCCTTCATCCTTCACTAGCAGTTTGACCATGTCCAATGGGTGAGTTTGTCATTTGAACTATTGTGCAAGTAATTTTATATAACAACGGAATATGTTAACTTGATTAATGCCACTGAATGGAATTTATACTTTGAGCTTAGCTGTGGGAAGGATTAGAGAAGCATTGTCTTAGTCTACTGATGTGATTTATCCTTGATTATATATTCTTGGGATCTGTGATGATGTGGACCATGTATGGATGATTATTGATGATGATTTATGGGCCCACATGTTTGATGATGATATCATATGATGGACATATGATGCAGATGATGTTGGATCCAGTTCAGCAGGTTTATTACTACTTCAGACCAGCAGATTATACATTGTCCATATATGGTGGACCCTACAGCAGGCCCATTAGGGAAACCCAGGGTGTATGAGTACTCATTCCTAGTGGATTTGGGTCTTCTGGATCCATTGAGACACTTATCTTTCAGTTCCGGGCACTTCTGATAGTGATTGATGCAGTTTTACACTTGTTGACCAGATTTGGGGCTGATTTCCCAGCCTGAGCAGCAGGGGCCCCGAGAGGCCAGTTCACCTAGGGCGCTGATGATGGAGGGGGTGGTCCAGCCACTTGTTATTACCATTTATCCCCCCTTCCGGAGAGCCTGGTGGGCTCAGATGGACAGCGCTAGCACCCTAGGAGGCAGTTTTGGCACTTTCACAGTTCCCGAGGCAGCTAAAAAATGGGATAAAGTGGTCACTGAGGAAATCGATTTGGGCAATTGAGGCAAGGTTTTGGCATTTGGTTTTCACAGAGGTCTTCCAGGATGGCATCACTATCTTCCAGTCAGTTTTCACCATGTGGGTATGCCCGGATTGATCACAGGAGGACATTTACTACTTGACTGTCATGGATTCTGAGGACAGTTTTTGGTCATTTTTATTATATTGGACATATTTTATTATTTTATTGTTCCTTGGGGATGAGCTAGTAAGGATTAATACCTCCTAGCCCCACCATGAGCTTATTTTATCATGTCCTAGTCATCATGAGGTGGATTATTGTACTTTTTACCCCTCTAGTGGGATGATGTCACCCTCCATTGTACCATTTAGTGAGGGCGCTTTTGTTATTTTGAGTGATCCATGTGATATATTGTTATGGGTCATCTTAGCCATTGATTGTATGATGAGATCTTATAATCTCAACCACTCATTTGATGTAGTATTATGAAGTGGTATAGGGTTTTGGTCTTTATTATCCTATATAAGGAGGAGACCCCCCATTGTATAGCTCACCTTTGGAGCTCTGGAATATTGGAATAGAAGATTTTTTGTGGAGCACATCTCTCTTGCATTGTGGATTCTCTTGCATATTGAATATAAAGTATTTCTTCTATGTATCATTGTGGATTTTGGTGTTTTTGCTAACCTTTTGACAGGAAAGTCGAATTGGAGAGAGGAGGGCGACTTTTTGAGGGTTATTGTTGGAGGGATCCACATATTCTCTCTTGGGTTGATCTTGTGACAGGGAGTATCATTATTGTATCTTCGTGACATAGTTGATGCTTTCTATTACATCTTTTTACCATTTTCATAATCATCTTGCTTGACTTGTTTCTTTGATCTTGTCTTGTAGGAGGAGGACGATTTGGCTATCTTGGAGAAGGGCGATTTGGTTGGAGCACTTGGATCTCACTCTTGAATATAAACATAGGAGAATGCTATCAACTTGCAAGGTGGCCATAAGCAATTGAGGTAAGATCTACAAGGTATGTGTCTCTTTCATCCATTCTATCTTCATTGGTCATAAAACCCTAATTAAATCAAAACCCCAATTTTGGTATTTTTTTAGATCTACTTAGATCTACCCTTGCAATTGAAAAGATATTAAGAACCCACCTCTATAGGATCCACCCCTAGTTGGATCTATAGTTTGGTGGTGATTGGCTAAAAATTGACACACCTTTCAATGCAAAAAGCCTTCTTGAACCAAAATCGATTTTCCTAAGAGAAGCTTGTTGGGTAAGATCTAGCACATGGGTAGGTAAGATCCCACTTGATTTGACATCTAGACACTTGATAACCTATACCCATATCCTTGCTTTGGTGAAAACTACCTTGTGGACATCTCTCCATGTTTTGAGGGGTTGAAACCCCCTTTTGATCTTCTTGGTACCTTAAAACTTAGATCTACTAAGATCTATCCATTGGATTTACTCGAAACTTTGAAGGAACATAGATCGGGGTACTAACATCCCGGATCTACATTTTGGTGGCCATTGGACTTGATTTGGTCCACCAAAACCCAATTTTTGACTCTCCTTGAGCAAGTCGCACCCCTTTGATTTGTTGAGTTGGTCCACTTCTAGGAAGTGGGTGTTGGAGATTTTTGTGGATTTGGAATGCCCATGCCTTGAAACCTAGGTCTATACTGTCCTTTTGTCAAGATCCGCCTTGGGGATTGCATTCCTTGTTTTAAGGGATTGTGGTCCACTTTTGGTTATCTTTTAAAAAACCTAGATCTAGTAAGATCCAACCATTGGATCTCATCCAATCCACTTGACTTGGCTTCTAGGTGTCCCGATCTACACTTTGACATCCTTCTTGACTCCTTTAGCCCATCCAACAAGGCACTAGTCCTTCTCCAAGCAAGTCGCACTCCTTGGGATTTGTGTCAAACCCTAGATCTAGTACATGGGTACTCCTATAACCAACTCAAACTCATAGATCTAGCCTACATCTAACCTATAGTACCAACCTCACACCTAACTTCACCTTGTGGGCCTACCTAGAGCCGTTTCACACTTCCCAAGAACATTGAACCCACTTGTGTAAACACATGGTACTACACCTAGTTATCATACCCCATCATGTGGCCTAAACCATACATAGGTTGAAACACTAACAATCTCTTACATCACCCTCAACCATACCTTAACCATTAGGTCCACTTAGCCTTGCATTGGTTTCCGTAACTCATTACTTATCTACCCTTAGAAACCCTTGTTTGGATCCAATCAACTGTGATTGGGGTATAGGGTCTCCCCCTTGGTCTAGTTACACCTTGACCTAAAGTGAAGAGTGCCTCGGTTGACGTGACTCCCACATTGCATTGGGAACCGTGGCATCTCTTGGGTCACCTCTTTAGTTGCCTAGCTCCTCTACCGTCCCGGATGGGATACCTCTAGGGGCAACTACAAGTTGTGTGATAACAGGTGCGCTGTAACAGACAGAGGCAGACAGAGTCATCCACTATGGAGTTGGAGGAACACCATAGATGGAAGGACATAATATGGTTCTGGGGGTCCTCACCTGCCTTGCCCTCAAACTTAGGGATGTCGAAGGGAATCTTGGTGGGTATGTGAGGCCACGCAGGGTCGTGTCTGATGGGATCGTTAGTCAGTCTAGCTAGGTCGGGAAGGTTGAGGCTAGCCATGAATGGAAAACTAGTAGAAGGATGTGACATACTAGTGGGTTGGACCATGGTGGGGCCAATGCCCCCAAGTGGAGGGGCTGGGTTCGGGATGTTGCCCCCAAGTGGAGGGGTTGGGTTCGGGATGTTGCCCCCAAGTGGAGGAACGAAAGTGGTATGGGACGGTCCTGCACCGCCAAGGGCAGTGTGAGTCACTGATGGAGTGGGAATGGGTATGCCAGCTACTGGAATGGGTGCAGTGATCGGAATGGTAGATGAGGGCCCCATCGAGGGCATACCCAAAGCAGGTGTGGTAGCTAGTGTGGTGGTGGATGCTCCACCAATGGTCCCTACAAAGAAAGGGGTGGAAGTCACGCCAGCCATGGGGCTGGTTGGTGCAGTGTAAATGGGGTTCTCAGACTCTGCCTCAGAATCAGAGGTAAAATAAGGGGTGTCAAGATCGGGTGACGGAGTTCTACGTCGTTGATGAGTGGAGTCAAGTGACAAGGCTTGAGATCTATGATGAGTGGTATCAAGTGATGAAGATCTATGTCTATGACAGGTGGTGTCAAGTGAACCGTGCTGTGGGGGCTTGCCCCGGAGGCTCCGAGAATGTCTTGGGGACTCAATGGTGATAGATGGTGTCAAATATCTGGGGGTTGTGTTGAGTGAAAAAAAACAGCTCAAAAACCCTAATGCAACCGAGTGTGCAGAAGGAGAGCTCAAAAAATATGGCACTCAGGCCAACAACCAACTCAAAACACCTACTGTAACAGCTGTGCTACAATAAGTGGAGTATCAACAGAAATGGTCAGAATACCAACAAGCAGCAGATTTCCTAAAAAATAAAAATAGTGGACTCGCTAGACCAAAAGGAGGTAAGGGAGCATGCAAACAGTTAACTAAATAGTATTCTGACTCAACTAGACATATCCTCTGCAAGGTGATGAAATCCAAGTCAGACAATATGGATAGTAGAGCCAAGTGGCTAAAGATATCCCCCTACCGAGAGGGATACCGTGTAGTCAATCCTAGAAGAAAGGCAACTAAGATACCCCGTTCATGACACGTCCAGAAAAGGTGAATCTGCCATTTGGTTCTATCACCGCAGTATCCCCATACAGGGATACCTTGAGAACTGCGAAAGGTCACCTTTGGTTACTGAATGGATTGCGGTATTCCACTCAGGCCTCCGGAACCAGTCTGGCGACTTCAACCCTCCTAGGGGAGAGGCCCTCTGATAAATTGGTTGTGACCGTGCCAAAAAATACTAGGGGATTTTGGTTCCCTAATGGACAACAACTATGTCTCAAGTGTAAGCAACCGAGGGGTGTTATTTGGATGCCTATCCCCCCGATCCTACCTAACTACAAAAATTCTTATGTGTTCCACAAGTGGGGTTAGAATGTTGGTTGTGTTAAGTATTTTTTTAGGGCACACTTGAATTAGGTGACAGAGTGTGTACGTGTGAGATGATGAACCCAAATAAACAGTGCCACGGGGTGGGCAACTTGCTAACTAAAAATAAAAATACAGAATGTAAACTTTGAAATGCAAAATTTTCTCTTTTTCAATTAAAATGCTGAAATTTTTAAAAACTATTCTGTAAATGGAACAGAAATAAAAATGCAGAAAAGGCTGTAGGGAATTATGGCTGCAGGTAGGACAGATGGCTGTGCAAGTGCATAAAATATTGCAGTAAAGTGCTGGGCTCAAAACAGGAAAAAGTGCAGAAAACAGACCGCGGGTCTATGGCAAATCTGGGTGGCCAGACCGTGGGAAATAGCTTAACAGTCGCGGACAAGTTGCGGGATTTTGGCCAAAATATGCAGTCGGGCCACTGGAAACAAGTCGAAAGCCGTAGGCGGGTTGTAGAAAAATGGCTGCAAGCCGCAGACGGGACGCGGGAAAAAGGCCTAAAGACGCCGGCGAGTTGCAGAAAAATGGCTGAAAGCCGCAGGCAGGACGCAGGAAAATGGCTTAAAGACGCCGGCGGGTTGCAGAAAAATGGCTGAAAGCCGCAGGCAGGATGCAGGAAAATGGCGTAAAGACGACGGCAGGTTGGAGAAAAATGGCTGAAAGCTGCAGGCAGGATGCAGGAAAATAGTCCAAAGACACCGGCGGGTTGCAGAAAAATGGCTGAAAGCCGCAGGTGGGACGCCGAAAAATGGCCTAAAGACGCCGGCGGGTTGTAGAAAAATGGCTGAAAGCCACAGGCGGGACGCCGGAAAATGGCCTAAAGACGCCGGCGGGTTGCAGAAAAATGGCTGAAAGCCGCAGGAGGGACGCCGGAAAATGGCCTAAAGATGCCGGCAGGTTGCAGAAAAATGGCTGAAAGCCGCAGGCAGGACGCCGAAAAATGGCCTAAAGACGCCGGTGGGTTGCAGAAAAATGGCTGAGAGCCGCAGGAGGGACGCGGTAAAAAGGGTTAACAGTCGCTGTTGGACCGCACGAAACAAGCTACTAGTCATGCTCGGATCGCAGGTAACAGACTTGATTCCGCCGGCAGGTCGCCGGAAACAGTATGAGAGCCGCGGTCGGATCGCAGGTAAATGCCTGTAAGACGCGGTCAGAACGCAACTGCGAGAGGTAAAAGACGCAGTTTACGGCATCCGAAAGGGACAGCCGAAAGGGAAAAACAGGAAAATATTTAAAAACGTTTAACACTTTAAAACTATAACCAGAAATTTAAAAGAAATGCAAGCGGAGTCGCCAAAACTGTAGCTAGGGTTTTTCACCCTAGCTTGTGCAAATGAGCACCTACTAAGGAGAATGGACTCCTTAGTAGTAGTTCAATAAACAATAAATGAAAGACAATACATTAAAATGGAAATTATTCTAAACATGTGCATGAAACATAAAAGACAAGAAATGGAAATGGTTTTTGTATTAAAGATTATACCTTCAATGTGAAGGTTGGTGAAGTTCTTGCAATGGTCCAAGAGGGTTGCTCCAAACTCCAGCTTTGCTCCTTCTCTTTCTCCAAATGGTTGGAAATGGGCCAAAAGGGGCACTCAATGGTGAAAGTAGCTCAAGGGTGAGCTAGGGTTTCAAGAGTGATTTTGGCAGGGTAAGGGTGTATTTGACTGTGGATATGAAATGAGGGGTCTCCATCACCTATTTATAGATTTTTAGTGGTGGAGTGCTGGCCCATGGTTTTGGGAACCATATGGTTTAGGTCAGCTATATAGGGTTTTTTCCTCCTTTTTTCCTCTTTTTCCTCTTTTTAGAGGGTTTTTGCTATTTTGGAGGAATTTTGGGGGAAAAAGGGGTTTTTTAGCCTTTTGGAGGCTTTTTTGATGGTTTTGTGGCCTTTTGGAGGCTTTTAATGGGATTTTAAGGTTTTGAAGGCAAATATGGTAGGAAATATGGACAAATCAGTCATGTAATGGGGTAGATGAGGTAGTGAACACTTTTTGGGTGTTAACAAGAGGAATTAAGACTCACATCCCCTTCACTTGTGCCCTAGTTTCTTGTAAACCCTAGCACATCTTATTAGAGGTTGGGATCCTTGGATAAAGAGGAGCAGGATGTTGATGTATTTGTAACTTCAGAAGATATTCTTCTATGTATTACATTTGTACTTTATTGTATATCCCACAGAGATGTATTATTCCTTTGATTGGAAGTGTCATCATTTGTATTTGCAAGTGTCACAAGTTACATTGTAAGTGTCGTTATTTGTATTGATGGGTTATTAGACCACCAGTGTGGGGTCGGCCCTGATTAGGTCATGTGGTTGGGTTATTAGACATGATTAGCAAGTCGTCCCCAGTGATTTATTGGTAGGTCAAGTCAGTGTATAAATAGAGAGGTTGTGTCTCTCATTTGATTCATTCACTCACTTCTCAAGCTCGCATAGCTAAGAGAGAAAGTGGCACACATGTGGAGGAGGAGGAGCATTTGCTAGAGACAGCTTATTGGGTTTGATGCTTGTGATCTTGTATTGGGGTTTATTCTATCTTTGAGGAAGTTGCGGGGTTTTTCACCTTCTTGGTTTTCCTCGATGAAACTCTATGTCTCTTGTGTGCTTGCATGATTGTGTTTATGATTGATATGCTGTAGATATGCTGTACATGTTATTCTCTTAGAGATCCTTATGATAATGGAATGAAATTATCGAAAAATTAACATGGTATCAGAGTTGACCTAAGAAGAAGGAAGTGTGCAGCTGTGGAAGCTAGGGCTTCTTAATACTTGGGTTTCTCTCCACAGATCATCAAAGGCAGGAGGCTAGATTGACTCTCCTAGCAAGGGTGCATCTTTATGTCGAGACATAATTCAATTCTGAGCATTTTTAGTTTTTGACCTAAAAATTAGGGTTTCCGCAAAAATTGGAATTTCTGAAATCCGAGACCACGGCTGGAAGCTCCTCTGAAAAATCGAAGTTTAGAGATTTGGATCGAATTTTTTGGTTGGGTGAAGCTCTGGGAAAATCAAACCCTGGTTTGGGGTCTTGTCTAGTGAATCCGAAAATTTCAAAAGCAATTTTGAGGGGTGAAAATTTGCAGTCTTCAAATTCTGAGTATACCAGCTTGACCAGCTTAGCAAGGCGCATCTTTCTATCCTTTCAAAAGTTTGAAATTCAAATTTTGAATTTTTAGGGTTTCTCTAACAAACCCTAATCCAGCTCTAGATCCTATTTTCAACAAATCAAGTGGTAAGACCTAAATCTTTTCTATTTCCATTTGAAGTACTCTTTAAGATGTTGCACCACACCAAGATTGAGGATAATCTTGAAGGGGATGATAAATTCCGAGCCTGGAAGTATAGGATTGGGTTAATCCTAGAAGAGAATGAGTTGGACACTTACATAAGTGAAGAGGTTCCTATCCCAGAGGGAGAAGAGGATAAAGCCTTACACAAGAAGAACCTGGTCAAGGCTAAGAGAATCATTACTGATTCTATCAAGGACCATCTCATACCCCATGTGTCTTCCTTAAAGACACCTAAGGGGGTGTTTGACTCCTTAACTAAGTTGTTTGAAGGAAAGAACATAAATCGGAAGATGACTCTGCAGAACCAATTGAAAGGAGTAAAGCTCCAGAATGGAGAGACCATTT
Organism: Larix kaempferi; assembly: GCA_027924585.1. Classification (NCBI taxonomy): domain Eukaryota; kingdom Viridiplantae; phylum Streptophyta; class Pinopsida; order Pinales; family Pinaceae; genus Larix; species Larix kaempferi. The sequence goes on along the minus strand of BSBM01000091.1, from coordinate 8,725,176 downwards.
AATCCTACTTTTCTAAGGTCTCTCAAATCAAGGAACAACTTGAAGCTATGGATGAAGTAGTGGAGAATGGTGAAATTGTAATGACCACATTGAATGGCCTACCTAGGTCATGGGACTCATTCATCTAGGGAATCTGTGCAAGAAGGAAATTGATCACTTTCAATAGACTGTGGGAGGAATATTCACAAGAAGAAGCTATGCTTGTATCCCGAGAAGAAAATATGGGGAATGAAGATCAAGCTCTCACTGCACATACCAAGAAGGGTAAGTCCAGGAGGGAGCCATCTCATAACAAGAGATCTTCACACCACCATTATCACAGAGATAAGAAGGATCTGAGATGCTTTACATGTAATGAGAAGGGACATTTATCCTCAGATTGTCCTAAGAACAAAAATAACAACAACAACAACAACTTCAACAAGAAGAAGAACAACAAGAAGAAGAGATATCATGCTCATGCTGCTGAGGATGATGAACCTCCAAAGAAGAAGACTAGAGCAGAAAGTAATGACTCATCAAGTGAAGATGAATATGTTTTAATCTCTGCTCTCACAGGTACTGTCTCTCATGGATGTAATGATTGGCTTATTGATAGTGGGGCTTCCAAACACATGAATGGGTCTAAAGAATCCTTTGTAGATCTATCTGAACATGAGTCTCCTCATAAGGTGAAACTTGGGGATGACTATCAATATCCTATCAGAGGAAGTGGTGAAGCCTCCTACAAACTAGACTCTGGGAAGTCTTTGAAGATGAAATATGTTCTATATGTACCCGAGCTCAAGAAAAATCTCCTATCCATATCATCTTTGCTTGTAAAAGGGGTTAGAGTTGCATTTGTGGATGGATAAGTACTTATGTGGCCAAAGGGTAAGACCATAGTGATTGGAGAGCAAGAGGGAGGATTGTACAAATTGAAGGGACAACCTGAACATGCCATGGTACATGAATCTATGGATCCAAGTGAACTTTGGCATAGAAGGCTTGCACATGTGCACTATAGAGCACTACCAATTGCAAGCAAAGTTGTAGAAGGTCTTCTTGAAATCCAGTCTAAGCATAAAGGTGTTTGCAAAGGATGTGCAAAAGGAAAGAACACAAAGAGGGCCTTTCTAAGCAGTGAAAGAAAAGCAAAAGGAATCTTGGAAATTATCCACTCTGATGTATGCGGTCCGATGTCATCTAGTTCTCTGAGTGGGTATGTATACTATGGTTCTTTCATTGATGATTTCTCTAAGAAGACTTGGATTTATTTCTTGAAGAAAAAAGATGAAGTATTCAGCAAATTCAAGGAATTCAAAGCCTTGATAGAAAACCACACTGAAAAGAAGATCAAGACCTTCAAATCCGCTAATCGCGGAGAATTCATTTCAGGATATTTCAAAAGGCAATGCAGTGATTCAGGGATTAAGAGGTAGTTTACCACTCCTTACAATTCACAACAGAAAGGAGTAGAAGAAACTACTTCAGAATAGGACTCCAGCAACTCCTGCAAGGAAGCAAATATTCAGAGGGAGTCCACCCAACAAACAAGTAAAGATAAGTATTTGAATTGTCATTGCTTGTATATCTTGTTGTTTAAATAATATTGTTCAATGATGTATATACTTATGTTCCTAGACTTAGGTTTTGTATTATGCATATTAAAATAATTGCATTAATGAACAGTATACTACTAATATGCATGTGATGGGTAAGTGGCCTATGGCACTATACAACATTCCATTGCTACTTATCTAGAATGAAACATCTTTGCTGACATGTTGGGAGTAGTGCAAACTCTTAACAATGTTTTGGTAGAGATGGAAGGCATCTAGAAAGTTACCGTATGAATACGGGATATGTATGAATGTTGCATTCAAGCATTGGCTAAAATAATTGCACGACTGTATGACATATTCCTTTGTGTGTAAGATTTTGTTCTGAAAACTATGAGAAGTTTCTAATCATGCAATTGAATTTGAATTGTAGGAAATATCATGTACAATCACCTACAAAAGAAGGACTACAACATTTGTTCTAGCAACGAAGTTCAAGAAAACTATCTATTGAAGATATTGAAGAATCTAAAGTTCCCAGGATACGGGATGCAGTAATGGAAGAATGCCATGATCAAGGAATACCAGTCAATCATGAAGAATGATGTTTGGGATGTGGCTCCAAGACCAAAAGGGAAGTCTGTTGTGACTTCCAAGTGGATCTATAAGATCAAGCATGCTGCAGATTGTAGCATAGAGAAATACAAGGCGAGGTTTGTAGATCGTGGATTCTCTTAGAAAGAGGGAATAGATTATGAAGAGACTTTTGCTCCTGTAGCCAAATACACTTCCATCAAAATAGTACTCGCTCTGGCTGCAGTGATGAAGTGGAAGATACACCAGATGGATGTCAAGACAACTTTATTGAATGGTGTAGTCGAAGAGGAAGTGTATGTGGAGAAACCACTGGGTTTTGAGACACATCACAAGGAGTCATATGTGTGTAGGTTGAAGAAATCCTTGTATGGCTTGAAGCAAGCCCTTAGGACTTGGTATGGTAGGATGGAAATTTTTCTATCCAGTTTGGGCTCTACCAAGAGTAAAGCGGATTCCAACCTTTACTAAAAGGTCGAGGAAGGAAATCCAGTGATACTACTATTGTATGTGGATGACCTGTTTGTTATAGGAGAGGATAGGTTGATTGACGACACCAAGAGGAAGCTTGATGCCGAGTTCGAGATGAAGGACTTGGGGATGATGCACTACTTTCTAGGCATGGAGGTGTGGCAGAGTGCAAATGGAATCTTCCTTGGACAAGGGAAGTATGCAGTAGAGATCCTGAAGCGGTTCGGGATGATGGACTGCAAGGCCATGGCCACACCTATGGCATCGAACCTGAAGCTATTGTGTGATGCTTCATCTGATCCGGTTGATGTCACTGTGTATCATCATGTGATTGGGTCCTTGATGTACCTGACGAACACGAGACCAGATATTTGCTTTGCGATGAACACATTAATCCAGTTCCTGACGGATCTAAGAGGTATTCACCTGGTTGTTGTAAAGCATATTCTAAGGTACCTGAAGGGTACAATTGATTATGGGCTCAAGTATGATGCAAATCAAAAGTTTAACCTAGAGGGTTATGTTGATTCAGATTGGGCAGGCAGTGCTGCAGATAGGAAGAGCACTTTGGGGTGCTTCTTTAGTATGGGATCAAGTGTGATCTCTTGGTTTAGCAGGAAGCAGTCCTGTGTAGCACTAAGTATAGCCAAAGTAGAGTATGTTGTAGCTTGTTCGACTAGTTGTGAGGAAGTATGGCTTAGGAAGCTACTATCTGAGTTATTTGATCTCTCGTTGGATGCTACTGGTATCTTTTGTGACAACCAGAGTTGTGTGAAGCTTTCTGAGAACCCGGTGTTCCATGACAGGTCAAAGCACATCGAGATAAAAAATCACTATATCAGGGATATGGTGCAAAGAGGAGCAGTGAAGCTCCTGTATGTTGCGACAGATGAGCAGGTTGTAGATGTGTTGACGAAACCAGTAGCCAGAGTGAAGTTTGAGTACTTCAGAGAGAGGCTTGGTGTTCTTTAGATTGAAGATACTTCGAGGAAAAAGTGATGGGACACATTTGCAAGAGCCATTCCAAGCATGGTGAGAGGAGGATCCTTCCCATGGCCGTGGATGTAAGTGTTGTGTGATGAGCATCAGGATGATGCTCCAGTTACTACTTTGGATATGCATCAGTTGGATTCCTTGTATGATCAGTTGGATCATGTATATGTATATGCATCAGGTGGATGCCTTGTATGATCAGTTGGATCATGTATATATATATGCATCAGGTGGATGCCTTGTATGATCAGTTGGATCATGTATATGTATATGCATCAGGTGGATGCTTTGTATGATCAGTTATATCATGTATATGTATATGCATCAGGTGGATGCTTTGTATGATCAGTTGGATCATGTATGATGACATGCATCGGGATGATGCAGTGACGATGATCAGGATGATCATGTGTGATGAGTATCAGGATGATGCTTTGGATGACATGAATCAGGACGATGGAGTGACGATGATCAAGATGATCATGCGTGATGAGTATCAGGATGGTGCTCTGGATGACATGCATCAGGACGATGCAGTGACGATGATCAGGTTGATCATGTGTGATGAGTATCAGGATGATATGCTTTAGGATGATGCTATGATGATGATTAGGATGATCATGTACATCAGGATGATGTATGGTGAGTATCAGGTTGATACTTTGTGGCCGTGGACAGGTTGTGCAGATAAGCATATAAAAGCGCCCTGGGATATTTGCAGATACTCTTTTGAGGTTTTTCCTATGGCATATAATAGCACCCTGGGATATTTGGCAAATGTTCTTTTGAGGTTTTTCTTGGGAGGACATATAATATCACCTTGGTAGATTTGCAGATACTCTTTCGAGGTTTTGCCTATGGAATATAATAGTGTTAAATTTTCATAATTTACTTCAATCTGATCTAGGATATTAACTGAGAGAACAACATATACAACAAATCTACAGCATAACAATCATGGACACAATAATGCAAGCACACAAGAGACACAGAGTTTACTTGGGGAAAACCATAAAGGTGAAAAACCCCAATAACTTCCTCAGAGATAGATAGAGCAATGATACAACCAGAATACAAGAGATAGTCTTCTCCTAGCAGCAAAGCCTCCTCCTCCACAAGTGCGCCACTCTCCCAAGTGTGAGTGAGAGAATAGAATGTGTGAAATGAGAGAGACACACTCTCTATTTATACACTAACTTGACTTGACCTTTACTCAATTAGGTCGGCCTCAACTTAACCACTTAACATAATGCTGACTGGGCCAACCCCCACTAGGGTGGTCTAATAACCCTTTGACCCACATGGCCGACCCCCAATAGGGTGGTCTAATAACCCTTTGACCCACATGACTTATACAGGGCCGACCCCAACACGGTGGTCTAATAACCCATCAAGTATAAGTTACGACACTTACAATATAAATGACGACACTTCCGTATAGAGGAATAATAACATCTCTATAGGAATACAATATACATATATGTGAAATACATTCCAAAGTTACATATACATCAACACTCCCTCTTAACTAGGAAGGTATTTCTTGACACAAGTCTTCTAGCACAAGTCATCTTCTCTGGATCATCGTCACTGGATAATCATCATCGAGTCATCATCATCGTCACTGCTGCTGCTATCTCAATCAATATCTGAATCTACTCGTCATAGGAAGTTCTACAGAGCCAGTCCTTTTTCATACTGGATGTAGGCCCACCACCTGCAGGTCTTCGTCATCACTGGCCATACTGTGGAAACCTCAAGACTTATTACGTGCATCACAAAACCTCGAAAGAGCATCCCAGGCTGTTACGAGCACACGGCTCTACCTATAGGATATCCCAGGGCCATATTATATGTGACCTCACCACAAGACCTCGCAAGAGCATCCCAGGCTATTACAAGCACGCAACTCTACCTATAGGATCTCCCAGGGACAGATTATATGTGGTCATCAAAAAACCTCGCAAGAGCATCCCAGGCTGTTACAAGCACTCAGCTCTACCTATAGGATCTCCTAGGGACAGATTATATGTGGTCATGGAAAAACCTCGCAAGAGCATCCCAGGACTTATTACAGGCACACAGCCCAACCTATCGGATCTCCCAGGGACAAATTATATGCCATAGGACAAAACCTCGAAAGAGCATCTGCCAGATATCCTAGGGCACGAATTACATGCCATAGGCAAAACCTCGAAAGACTATCTACAGATCTCCCAGGGCTAAATTATATGTCCTCCCAGAGAAAAACCTTGAAAGAGAATTTGCCAGATATCCCAGGGCACGAATTACATGCCATAGGCAAAACCTCGAAAGACTATCTGCAAATCTCCCAGGGCCAAATTATATGCTCATCTGCAAAACCTGATCCACGTCCATAAAGTATCAACCTGATACTCACCATACATCATCCTGATCATCATCACTGCAACATCCTGATGCATGTCATCTAGAGCAACATCCTGAAGCTCGTCATCCACGATCATCCTGATCATCCAATGCATCTACCTGATGCATACTAAGTATCTACCTGATACATATCATCATAGACGATCCACCTGATCATACAGTGTATCCACCTGATACAAATACATGATACATATCACCATACATGATCCACCTGATCATACAATGTATCCACCTGATACATATACAGATACATGGTCCAAGCATCCAACATGATGCATATACAAAAATACATACACATGATCCAACCGATCATAACCAGCATCCAACATGATGCTTACATACATATAAATGATCCAACTGATCATATCCAGCATCCAACATGATGCATACATACATACATGAAAATGATCCAACTGATCATACAAAGTAGAAACCAGAACATCATCCTGATGCTCATCATCCAACGCTTACATTCACAGCCATGTGAAGGATCCTCCTTCCAACATGCTTGGAATGGCTTCAGCAAATGTGTCCATCACTTCTTCCTCGAAGTGTCATCAATCCGAAGAACACCAAGCCTCTCTCTGAAGTACTCGAACTTCACTCTGGCTAGTGGTTTCGTCAACACATCTGCAATCTACTCGTCCGTCGCAATGTACAGGAGCTTCACAGCGCCTCTCTGCACCATATCCTTGATATAGTGATATTTGATCTCTATGTGTTTCGACCTGTCATGAAACACTGGGTTCTCGGACAGCTTCACACAACTCTGGTTATCACAAAAGATACCAGTAATATCCAATGGGAGATCAAATAACTCAGACAGTAGCTTCTATAGCCATACTACCTCACAACTATCTAAACAGGCTACAACATACTCTGCCTCAGCTGTACTCAGTGCTACGTAGGACTGCTTCCTGCTAAACCAAGAGATCACACCTGATCCCATACTAAAGCAGCACCCAGATGTGCTCTTCCTATCTGCATCACTGCCTGCCCAATATGAATCAACATAACCCTGCAGGTTAAACTTTTGATTCGCTTCATACTTGAGCCCATAATCCATTGTACCCTTCAGGTACCTCAGAACATGCTTTACAGCAACCAGGTGAACACTCCTCGGATCTGTCAGGAACTGGGTCAATGTGTTCACCGCAAAGCAAATATCCGGTCTCATGTTTGTCAGGTACATCAAGGACCCAATCATCTGACGATGCATAGAGACATCAACCGGCTCAGATGAAGCATCAAAAAGAAGCTTCAGATTCGATGTCATAGGTGTGGCCATGGCCTTGCAATCCATCATCCCGAACCTCTTTAGGATCTCTACTGCATACTTCCCTTGTCCAAGGAAGATTCCATCTGCACTCTGCCACACCTCCATGCCAAAAAAAAATAGTGCATCATCCCCAAGTTCTTCATCTCGAACTCGGCAGCAAGCTTCCGCTGTGTGTCGGCAATCAATCTATCTTCACCTGTAACAAACAGGTTATCCGCATACAAAAGTAGTATCATTGGATTGCCTTCCTCAACCTTGTAGAAAAGGTTGGAATCCGCTTTATTCTTGGTAAAGCCCAAACTGGATAGAAATCTGTCTATCCTACCATACCAAGTTCTGCACACATATATGACTACACCATGCTGTCTTGAAATCCATTTGGTGCATCTTCTATTTCATCACTTTTATATTTCTCAATGCTGCCATCTGCAACATGCTTGATCTGATAGTTCCATTTGGAAGTCACAACAGACTTCCCTTCAGCTCTTGGGACTACATCCCAAACATCGTTCTTCATTATCGACGGATCATGGCATTCTTCCCGTATCCTGGGATCTTCAATATCTTCAATAGATAATTTTGTTGCTGAACAAATGTTGTAGTTCTTCTTTTGTAGGTGATGGCATACAATCTTTCCTACACAACAAGTTAAATTGCATGATTAGAAAACATCTCATAGTTTTTAGAACAAATTCTTACACATAAAGAAATATGTCATACAGTCATGCAATTATTTTAGCCAATGCTTCAATACAACATTTATCCATATTCCGTAACTTTCTAGATGCCTTCCAATCTCTACCAGAACATTGTTAAGAGTGTGCACAACTCCCAACATGTCAGCAAAGAGGTTTCATTCTAGATAAGTAGCAATGGAATGTTGTACAGTGCCATAGGCCACTTACCCATGTATATTAGTAGTATACTGTTCATCAATGCAACTATTCTAATATGCATAATACACAACCTAATTTTAGGAACATAAGCATATACATTATTGAATAACATTATGTAAGAAATGACAATTCAAATACTCATCTTTGTTTGGTTGCTGGGTGGACTCCCTCTGAATCTTTGCAACTCCATTCTGATGTGGATTGTGAGAAGTGGTCAACTCCCTCTGAATATCTGCATCCTTGTAGAAACTACTGAAGTGTGCTCCTTTGCTTTCTTGCAGGAATAACTGGAGTGTGCTCCCTCTTGATCTTTGCTTCCTGGATTACCTGTCCTTGAACTTACATCCATCCTTAATCACTATGCATGCTTATTAGTGTCATCATTATGTTATCCTTAAGGTCTCATACATAATCACACATTTATTAGTATAATCTTAATACTATCAAAACACAATAGTCTTAAAAATGTATATTCATGATCATTCATCGATAATAAACATTAGTATTTAAGGTTTCAGGGAAGTCTTCTTTTACTCATGCATATTCTTATTTGATCCTAGGACTCTTCAGATTAGTTAAATCATCAATGCATAAACCCGTGATTACTCAAACCTATACCTTCATGATTCTTCTGGTTAGTCATATCATCAATTATGGTAAGAAACATAATATGCATATAGCCATGACTATTCAAACCTATGACTTCATGAATAATCATTATCAACAACACAACAGTATAAGATCCTAACACAAGGGGGGATTCTAGCTTGATATAGGAAAAACATACCTGGATTAGCATGCTAGCTAGATATGTCTAACATACCCACATAATGTCTTCTGGTTCTCTTCAGTGACTTGTGCTAGTAACCTGCATGTCTCATAAGTTAACCATTGTAGAACCAAGTTATACATACCTCGAAAGTAGATCTTCTATGTGATCCATGACAATGGGTGAATCTTTGTCTTCATGTCACCATGAGCATATGTTCTTGAAGTAGAACATTATTTGACTTTCTTGGTGTACCTTTTTGTGTTAGCAGACAACATAAACCTTATACAACACTATAATGCATTAGTACAATCATAAGTGTCAACACCCTAATCAATGAATATCTTTTATCGTGCATTCATAATTTTATTAAGGTGATACAACAAGTCTAGATTTAATCAAGATTGTACTAACTGTAATAATATGAAGACAAATATACCATAAAATTAATCATGAACAAATCTCGAAACATACCTGGATAAGTCATACCTGTCGATATTGCTTGTAATCTTCTTATGTAAGGCCTTAGCCTCATCTCCCTCTAAAACATGAACTTTTTCACTTATGCAGGTGACCAATCCATCTTCTTCTAGGATTAACCCCATCCACTTGATTTGCAAGAACTGGATCTGGAGCTGGATTAGGGTTTGTCAGAGAAATCCCAAAAATTCAAACTTTGAATTTCAAACTTCCGAAAGGATAGAAATATGCGCCTTGAAAAGCTGATCAAGCTGGTATGCTCAGAATTTGAAAACTGCAAAGTTTCACCCCTCAAAATTGCCTTTTAGATTTCCGGATTCACTTGGGAGGACCCTGAATTAGGGTTTGAGTTTCCCGAAGCTTCACCCAACCAAAATATTTGATTCAAAACTCTAAGCTTCGATTTTTCTGAAGAGCTTCCAGCCATGGTCACAGATTTCCAAAATTCCAATTTTTGTAGAAGCCCTAATTTTCCATCTTTCCGATCAAAGTCCCGAACTGGGATTTGATCAAGCCCGGCCTTCTACCCAACCAAAAAATCTGGTCTTGGTCTCTAAATTTTGATTTTGATGAGTAGCATCCAGCCGTGGTCTCCGATTACAAAAATTCCAACTTTCTCCACAGCCCTAAATTCCGGAAGCCATGAATTAAGGTGCTAAAAAATAATTCTGATTTGACAGAAATATGTACCTGATTGTTTCTGGTGTAACTCCGAACTTTTCAATCCACAGGGTCTGAAAATTTTTCCTGAGATAGCCTGACCTGTTATCTTTCCATCCCGACAGGTCTGACCTCAATTGGATTCTCTGAGAAAGAGTTATGCCAAGTGTCACAACGTGACCTGTTTATGGGATAATACAGTACAACAAACTTGTACGGCATGCCACGTGTCACTGGTTCAACTTCGGCCTTTGAAATTTTTTTCTGAGATAGCCTGACCTGTTATCTTTCCATCCCGACAGGTCTGACCTCAATTGGATTTTCTGAGAGAGAGTTATTCCAAGTGTCGCAACGTGACCTGTTTATGGGATAATACAAGAGAGCGAACTTGTACGGCATTCCACTTCGGCCTCTGAAAACTTTTCCCGCGATAGTACAGTCTGTGTACTACCTGTAAATTTTTACGAAATTTCATTTGGAGCTTCCTAGACCAAGTTATGACCTTTTTCCCAAGGTCACCTGATTTTGACTCAGATCTGGAAGAGGCAGAAACCCTATATTGTACAGCTCATAAATCACAAAGTACAACGAATTAGAGGTTTTCCTTTGGACACAAGGTACATGGGGATTTAATCTTCAACCTGTAAAGGTTTCAGATCCGAAAACTTCACCAAAATGGATTTATATAGAAAGTGATATGATGACTGGTTTTTGCTATATCAAGCCCTAGCATCGTAAGTGCAACAAGTGTCATACATGCCATATCATGCCTTCTTTCAGGCTAGCTCTGATACCATGTTAAATTTTCAGAATTTACTTCAATCTGATCTAGGACCTTAACTGAGAGAACAACATGTACAGAAAAACTACAGCATAACAATCATGGACACAATAATTCAAGCACACAAGAGACATAGAGTTTACTTGGGGAAAACCATAAAGGTGAAAAACCCCAATAACTTTTTCAGAGATAGATAGAGCAATGATACAACAAGAATACAAGAGATAGTCTTCTCCTAGCAGCAGAGCCTCCTCCTCCACAAGTGCGCCACTCTCCCAAGTGTGAGTGAGAGAATAGAATGTGTGAAATGAGAGAGACACACTCTCTATTTGTACACTAACTTGACTTGACCTTTACTCAACTAGGTCGGCCTCAACTTAACCACTTAACATAATGCTAACTGGGCTGACCCCCACTAGGGTGGTCTAATAACCCTTTGACCCACATGGCTGACCCCCAATAGGGTGGTCTAATAACCCTTTGACCCACATGACTTATACAGGGCCGACCCCAACACGGTGGTCTAATAGCGCATCAAGTATAAGTTACGACACTTACAATATAAATGACGACACTTCCATATAGAGGAATAATAACATCTCTATAGGAATACAATATACATATATGTGAAATACATTCCAAAGTTACATATACATCAACAAATAGCGCCCTGGGATATCTGGCAAATTCTCTTTCGAGGTTTTGTCCTATGGCATATAATAGCGCCCTAGGAGATCTGATAGGTTGAGCAGTACGCTCGTAATCAGTCTTGGGATTCTCTTTCAAGTTTTTTCCATGACCACATGTAATATCGCCCTAGGAGATCTGAGAGGTTGAGCAGTACGCTCGTAATCAGTCCTGGGATGCTCTTTCGAGGTTTTGTGGTGACCACATGTAATAGCGCCCTGGGAGATCTGATAGGTTGAGCAGTATGCTCGTAATTAGTCTTGGGATGCTCTTTTGAGGTTTTGTGGTAGGGTCACATGTAATAGTGCCCTAGGAGATCTTGCTGGTTGTGCTTAGGCACATAAAGGATCCTGGGATACTCTTTCGAGGTTTTGTGATGCACGTAATAAGTCCTGAGTATTCCACAGTATGGCCAATGATGATGAAGACCTACAGGTGGTGGGCCTACATCCAGCATGAGAAAGGGCTGGCTCTGTAGAACTTCTTATGATGAGAAGAATTCAGAGATAGCCCAGTGATTGATATGTCGAGTACAACATCAGTGATGATGATGATGCTCCGTGATCCAGTGATGATGATCTAGCTCCATAATTGAAGGCTTGCGCCAATACGTATTGATGACTTGTGTTCATAATACCTTCCTAGTTAAGAGGGAGTGTTGATGTATTTGTAGCTTCGGAAGATATTCTTCTATGTATTACATTTGTACTTTATTGTATACCCCACAGAGATGTATTATTCCTCTGATTCGAAGTGTCATCATTTGTATTTGCAAGTGTCGCAAGTTACATTGTAAGTGTCATCATTTATATTGATGGGTTATTAGACCACCAGTGTGGGGTTAGATCTGATTAGGTCATGTGGTTGGGTTATTAGACTTGATTAGCAAGTCGGCCCCAATGATTTATTGGAAGGTCAAGTCAATGTATAAATAGAGAGGTTGTGTCTCTCATTTGATTCATTCACTCACTTCTCAAGCTCATATATCTAAGAGAGAATGTGGAACACATGTGGAGGAGGAGGAGCATCTGCTAGAGACAGCTTATTGGGTTTGATCCTTGTGATCTTGTATTGGGGTTTATTTTATCTCGGAGGAAGTTGCAGGATTTTTCACCTTCTTGGTTTTCCCCAGTGAAACTCTATGTCTCTTGTGTGCTTACATGATTGTGTTTATGATTGATATGCTGTAGATATGCTGTACATGTTATTATCTTAGAGATCCTTATGATAATGGAATGAAATTATCAAAAAATTAACACAGGAGACCTTGAATCTTGGTTTCATGAAATGCCATGCTTGAAGGACGGTATAATTTGATGTAATTTCTTCATTCATTAATAAATATTGGACATTTTTCCCTTTCCAAATATGATTTGTTCATGTATGTTTTAGATTTGATTAAAATTTGATGTTTTCTTCTCTTATGAATATAAATCTTTTATTTGTAGTCAAATTGGTTTGAGGAAGGTTTGTAGTTGTTTTGCAGGTTGCTCCATTGGAGAACAAGAGGAGAATCTTGGATCAATCTTCCGAATAAGGTACACATTATCCTAAGCCCTAATCTCTTTGCTTAATGATTATACTTACAGAACCTCGTATGTCTATATTTTACCCCTGTACGTTGGTAGTCTCATCCTTGCTATAGGACACTTTTCCTAACAACAATTGGCTATACACTTGGTTGAGATCCTGGATTATTCATTGGTCTGACAGTTTCTTTCCCCATTTTCTTTCCCTCCTGGTGGCATAAAGTCCTAAGAAGTGGGTTGAATTGGAAATTGTCCTAACATTTGTCCTGATGACTGGATTGTTGTTTTCCCTTGAGGTAGTAAAACTAATTTATGGTACTGGACCACATACTACCATTCCTTTCCTATGTGGTATCTATGTGATTTTAAATCCTCCAATGATATTTCAACATTAGTGGTTTTCTCATAAGAAATAGGCCCTAATATCTTTAATATATTCTTCATTAATATCCATATTTCGAATTCATCCTTGAGCCTCTTAATAGCTTGATATCCACTTATAACTCCCTCTAACACATCAAATTGGAACACCTCATCTCTCTTTTGAGTTAATTGATTTCGATACTCTTCTTTAGGATACATTTCTCCATTTTCATCCCATGTATATGGCAATACTAAATTCATTACTTCTCTAAAGAGGCCTTTGAAAGTGTTGATTTCATCAGTGAATGTCTTTATATTGTCTTGAATTTTTCTTAGTAGTGTTTGATTCATTATCATATGTCTGGCAGTTTGGATTATCTAAGTTCTATTCTCAATTTGCAATTCCTCAAGATGCATTTTAGTTCTATTGTTAATGTAATCAATAATCTTTTTTTCTTGTTGTGGCATATCACCAAGCTGCTTTTCCACTGCTCTTGCTTCCTCTTGAGATCATTTTTCCATTTCTAACTCATCCTGAATTACTTCACAACAGTCCCACTTGTTTAGGAATAGATGGGTTATTTTATCCCATAGGGCTTGAATTACTCTTCTTATCAATGTTTCTCCCTAAACATTTATCTGTAATTTAGTAACTTGAATTTTAATCTCATTAACCTCATCTTCCAAATCTTCAATGTCATCCTCCTTTTTGCGAACTCTTTGATGGTGACCTACTTAGCTTTCAAAGACTCTTTCTCTACTTTCCAGAGTTGTTCAAACTTTTCTAGGGCTATCCTCAACTTATTTTCTTCTTTGGATGACTTAACCACCTCAGTGCAAATCATATCATTGGCTTGTTTATAAAAGTCTAGCTTGTTAAGCTTTCCAAACTATTTAAAGTTAACTTCATACTCATTATCTCTCCATTCAGCTAGGGTAGGAGGCCTAGGCACCTTAGGATCAGCTAGGGTAGGAGGCCTAGGCACCTTAGGATCAGCTAGGGTAGGAGGCCTAGGCACCTTAGGATCTAACACAGAGAAACTCAATGTGTCATTTTGTAGGTCTGCCACTGTGAACAACATTCTTCCTGATGTTCCCACTTGCTGCCTGGTTTCATTTACTAGCTTCATACTTGTTTCTCTTATGCCTTTGTACCTAGCTTGTAAATTTTTTTTCTTATGTACAGGGCTTGTTGATGGTGAAGCTTGCAGTACTTGAGGAGCTATAAACTCGAGAGAGGGATAGTGAGTGAATTTGAAATATGGGCCTCCTTTTCTAACTGGTGGTTTTTTAACTATTTCAGCTAATTCTCTCGGAATCTCCTCAGCTGCATCTTTTTCTACTAATTCTAGCTCAGATCCTTATCCATCTTTTCTTGCTTTTTTTGTAGGGGGACCCTGAATTGCCTCATCATTTTCCATATATGTACTGACTTCTCCTGCTCCTATATTCTTCCCTTCTTGTTGTTATGAAACACTCTTCTCAGTTAGCAATATTATCCTAGTGCGTCTTAGGTGCATAATTATATGGGGAACTTCCATTAGCCACCCTCTACTTGGATATGACCTTGTGAGGGTCATAGGATCCTTTCTCATCTTTATCCAAATTTAGTTGAGCTAGAAACCCTTCCATGTACTGTAATTCATTCAATCCCCTTATCTGAAAGGGTCCTACTTCTCTTGAAAACAAGAAAGTATTTTGGTGCTTGAAATGTGCACAATGCATGTGATAATGATATGAACCTATGTATTGCATACTCCATGGAAAAAAATTCTCAGAGTGAGAAATAATGAGAGCTTGTATGGATCCTCTTCAAATCCATACACTCTTATCACTCTGTATTACTCACACAGAAACCAATGTCCAAATTTCATGTCAGGAGAGAATTGTAAATGTCTTTTTTTTTATAAATTTTTTAGGAAACATTCTAGGTGTGGAATCAAAGATCAAGGTATATGTAAGGCTCATCACCTTATTTGTGAATTCTGTATAATTAGAGTTGTCTTCTCTTCTCACGATCAAATCACTCCATTCACATATAGGGGATTGAGTCCCTTGTTCATCTAATACCTTCAAATTCAATTGTTTTTAATGTTCAAATTTTTTGTACAAGAACATGTAGAAGAGGAAAGAAGGATATCTAAACCACTCTATAATTGGAATTTCTTCCAATTGTTCACGAATTGCTTCAGCTAGGAAGCTGCATATGTCAAATTTAAGAAGGCCAAGTTCTGGTGTAGGGGTTAGACTGAGGAGAATGCCAAGGATGGCATCATCCACTCTATTATCATTTTACAGTCCTTCCATGGTGCATATCACTGAGATATATTTCTTGGTACGATTAGAGAAAACTGATGTATTATATGGTGGTGGATTTGTAGGGATGGCCACCCCCTTCTCCAAGTGCTTGGATAGAAATTGGTGTCTATAAAAAGGTTGGAAAGCTTGATAGGAACTGGCTAGAGTTTTCTCATTTTGGGTCTGAAGAGATAAAAAATATGGGATACAAAGCATACTTTGCAAAGTTTCAACATTTATGAGACATAGGGTTTTAGAATAGTCAGAAGATAAGATGGCCATTTTGCTGGGGGGATAATGTGCATAACACCATACCACGAACTCAGGGAAATACACAGTCCTAATAAAAATAGATTTGGCCAAGTTTGAATCCCACAAGTAGCATGGTTCTTGGTTTGAAATGGTAGGGTGCACACTTATTTAATAGTGGAGTTTAGGTCAGAATTGGTGACAATCGTATAAAAAAATATCAGCATGGTGGTCGTAGATGTTTTTGTTTCCAACAAATATGGGGTTAAGTAATTTATCTTTAGATTTAGGGGCCAGATAGAATGAAGTATTTAAATGTTATGTTACAGGATGAATTGATAGGGTAATTAGGGCACAAATATTACTGTTTTATCCGGCGGTAAAAAAATAGAATGATTGAGGTTTAGAAACAGTAAAATACTCGAGGAAAGAGCTAGAGGATGGACTTGGAATGTTGGTTTTTGAGGTGGACTAAGTAGGTATGATGGATTCTGGATACTATAGCATTTCTTCAGATTTAACAAAATAACATTTAAATTCAAAAAATCCCCTTTTAATTGCTTTAACACATATAAAAATTCGAACACCTAGCAGAAATTTATTTGGAACCTTTGATGATGTCGGATGGGGTCGGTGGACCCCACTTGACACGTATTTTTTTGCAATTGGTTGACTTGGATTCCACTATGGTACTCTTGCATACATGAAAGCCTTGGAAATTTTCATTTTTGGCAAAAAAATGCCATGGTTTACCATGAGTGGTAACGACTCACGAGCTTAGTGTTTTTGCAAATGGAATCCATGAGCCATTACCAATCAGAAAAATCCACGCCTCCCTAGAATTTTTGTGGCAACGACCCATTGGGACTAAATTAAAGGGTGTACATTTTCAGGCGTGTTATTGATAATAACCATCGATCTCTATGCCATTTTCTTGATTAGCTCGTTGTTGCTCATTATCCTCCATGAACCTTTTTAGAGCATTATTTATCTTAACCATTTGATGACTTTATATATGACAGTGTCTTGTGTTGTATAAAGTGTGACAACTTATATTTGTTTATCCCTCTGTCTTCTTCCCACGATCATGCACTTTCTCTTTATCCATTTAGTTTAAGTTCTAGGGCTACTCAGTATGGTTTGATTTTTAGCCCCTGTGGGCTTAACGCTAAGATTTTTTTAAACATTTTTATACACCATAAAATCCTTGAATTCCTTAAAAAAACTCAGTACTAACACACCCCATAATACATATGGGATAAAATATAATTTTTTTACTTCTATGGTATAATGAATGGTCATAAGAGAATATTATTTCATGATGCATGTGAGATAACTCATTTTTATGATATAGAGAGTTTTGAAGATCATTTATGCCTTATTTGATAGATACAATTAACAACACCACACCGGTCATCCATTACATTACATCCCCCCTTAATGATCACTAGGGATAAATAATACAAATGGAGGAATATGGCATTACATTAGCAATAGTTGCAGTGCTAATCACTCCAATATGCAAGAGCTTATCTTGGTCTCTAATTACTAATTAATTACAAAAGTATTCAAGATCGAGTGGTTTGTAAGAAAACCATAGAGCTTCTTTGGTGGAGTGAAAAGTAGATGCAAAAATAGAATAAAGACTACCAAGCTTAGAAATAATAGCATAAAAATAGTGGATATATGTCTTAGTTATCTTACATTCTTCAACTAAGAGTTTAATGATTTTTAATTTAGAGAGATAGTCTTCAATGCAAGAGAAACCACTTAGATATAAATAAACTAACTTATTTTCAAACC
Source organism: Larix kaempferi (assembly GCA_027924585.1). Lineage (NCBI taxonomy): Eukaryota > Viridiplantae > Streptophyta > Pinopsida > Pinales > Pinaceae > Larix > Larix kaempferi. The sequence continues at coordinate 8,707,374 of BSBM01000091.1, read as the reverse complement.
AGTGAGCTCATATCTGCATGTGTTTACCAAATATTGTTTCCAACTTTTTCCAAGCCACATCTGGTTGGTTAAATCCTTGAAGGTGAAATCCTAAATCATTAAATATGGAGATCTTGACTGATCCATTTACTTCGTCATTTTTATTATTTCATTTGGATTTGTTTTAGGAATTCGTGGGGGTAGTTTCTTTTCCCAATGAAATCTAATAAAGTCTTTTACTTCTTAGAAAATTCTCCATATGGAATTTCCATGAGAAGCAGTTAGCACTAGGAAGAATAATATCACTTAGATTAGCTATATTATAATATGCAAGTAATATGGCTTAAAAAATAGAATATGATGGTGTAGATGCAAAGATCTTAAAAATAGGTAGTTTAAAAAATGGCACTAAAAATGGACTATGGATGTCAAAGTTATGTCTTAAAAAAACATAAAATGAAACCAAGGAGCCACATGGAAAGAAAAGGTTGATCTATGTGGTGATGATGTCACTAAGTGATAAATAATTCCCTCTCTTCACTAACTTTACCTATAAGCTCAATTTTACAAATAATTTTTTTCTTATTATAAAGAAGTGACCCTCTTTTATAAAACAAGTGGGAAGCATTTTTAAAAATAAATTACTTTATAAATTAAAGTATAGTATTTTAAAAAGAAAATAATTTAATAAAATGGACTTGAACTCAAAACCTCTTACTTGATAAAGTAATTTTCAATCAAGTGAACTAAACAAAAGATATGGTAATGCTATGAGGGAGGATTAGGTGGTTGTTGGTGGTGGTGGTGGTCGTGGAGAGTGTGCATACCCAAAAAAATTTTTTTTTACTCTCAAAACACTTTTACATAGTCACACAAACACCACAAATGGAATTTTGAAACCGAAAATTCTCAAATTTGGTGTTAGATATTGGTTAGGTTATCTGAAAAATACACATTTTCTCTTTGTTCTTGGTTTCTTGAGTTCACACAAGGTGGATGAAAATGATCATAAAACCCTTTCTTCTTTGTTTCTAATTTTTCAAGTTGGAATAGAGTACACAATAAATAGCATACACATACCAAAAAGAGAGAAAAGAAAGAATAAAAGAGAAAACCAAACTTAAATATGAAACAATATAAGAGAGATCTTGAAAAATATCCATAAATGTAAATAGTGTACCTATGGATCTGATAAAATTGTCGTATCTTGGGAAAATGTGTAATGTCCCCTTCACCCAATCCAACCAATGGGAGGGGACATTAACTGATTTCGGGATCACAAATTTCTCCATAAAGCCATATAATTATGAATTCCATAATATTTAAAATATGTGTGCATATGCATAAACAAACATACACAACGGAAATAAACTATATCTACACAGATTTAATAGACATATATGAATTCAAACATTACAGGTGTTAGCCCTAAAGTTTGCACTAGACTGTCAGATTGCAAAGTTTAGGCACCTCAAGATTGTTTGGGATTTTTGGTTAAGGTAAGGTAAAGAAAATTAGGTTTCAGAGATAGGAAGATCAAGTTTAAGATTACATCAAACTTTGATTCAAAGAATCAGAATCATGAAACTCGAAGGATGAACCTTAAATGTGCATTTAAATAAGCCAATATTTCATAAAGAACAAATGAAATTAAAAAAATCACAAAATGTAAACTTTATATATTCACTTGACTGATCATCACAGTCAGAATTACATTAAACAATAAAATAATCAGTTTTGGATATGTTCAGATAATCATGTGCATTCATAATAAATACTTCATTGTAAAAGATTTGATAATCAAAGAAAACAATTAGACTAAATTGTTATGCATTCATATCCAAAGAAAAAGTATCTATACTGGATTACAATAGTTTGTATATATCCATCCAACAAATATAGGATTTTTTTTATCATTAACAACGGATTATTTGAAATCCTTATTACAAAGTATAAGTCTCTCTCTTGACCCTCAGATTGAATCCCCTACAAAATGTTTATGTCCTAATTTATAATTACATAACATTCCTAGATATAAAATAGAGCCGCAAATGATGGATCGAGAATAAGACTAAAAGATAAAAATAGAAATTGAGTCTTCAAGCCACACTTGATGGAATCCTTTTGACATGGAAAGATCTTAAATTGATCTTCGTGATACTATTAAGCTTGGAATCAAGAACATATTCTATGCTTGGATTGAGATAGGGTTTAAAATTTACACATCTACCACCTGACAAAATTTGACTGGAAATAGGTCTTGAAAACCTCTGTCAACAACAACAAACCCTCCAAAAAGCGCTACCAAAACTTGAAAATATTCTCCAGTGAACATCCTCATGAAACTTGAAGAAAAAAACACAAATCATATGATAACTTTAAAAGAACCTTCAAACCTTTTGATCCTTCTTCCTATTAAATTTCCTTTTAAGCATCGTGTTCTTCTTGTATAATTTCTTGTTATGCCTGAAAAGTTCCTTTCTTTTATGACGAAGTTTCTTCTTCTTTTCAGTAGAATTTTCATCCCAATCACAGAGGAAATTATGTTTAGTAGCAAGCTTTTCATAATCCTTTACCATCTCTTCTTTTTCTCGTTTGATTCCAATATTTTCCTCTTTCAAATGGTTATGCCAATCCTCAAGCCTATGTAACCTTTCCTGTAGCTCTGTTATTTGTTTTTACTTTTCTTGAACAATATGTGACACAATTATCTCTTGAGTGATTACATATTTAACAATCTCTTACTCCCCTTCAGGCTCATATTTCTTAGCCTCAGAACTCTCTAACTCTACAACTTTTAATTGATTTTCTGGAAAAGTATACCATGCTTCCCTCACTATTTTTGAGTCTGAAATAACATGATGCTCATCCCCAGGTAAATATGGCATGTTATTTATTCCTTTTCAATTTGAATCAAGGTTTGAGAAATTTAATTCTCAAACGTAATAGCTCAAATGTCTGCCTCATTAGAGTCCTCTTCTATAGTAATGACAACATCCTTCTTAAAAGAAGGATCCACGGTAGCCCTGGCATTCATTCTAAGCATATTTGAAGGTTAGTATGGGGTCTTCTAGCAGAAAACACATATACTTCTTGACGAAACCAATTGGATGATTTTTTAACCTTTTCAAGTGCAGGCTAACTCCCATAAGGCTCAATAATCAACGTAGTAGAACTTTTATGACTAGTTTAAGGGATAACTACAACTAATTTTGAACACTTTCCATTCTTAGCATTCATCTCTGTTTCACCAAGAACAAGAACCAAGTCTTCCTTAACTAAACTGTCTTGCAGAGATTGATTTTTCCTTTTTTTCCTTTTGGTTTCTCTCATTGAAATTTCCTCTTGTTGTCTAGCACTTGAATACTTCCTACCCAGATTTTGGAAACCCTATGAGAATGAAAATATGTTTCTACTTGAACTTCCGGAATAAGGGTTTCTATTTCTACCTTTTGTACTTCAGATTCTTCCTCAGGAGAAAACCCTGGAGAAATTAGGAAATTCTGCCATGTTTGATCTAGTTTTTTCAATTCATTCAACACAAGTAACTTTATCAATCCATAATGAAAAATTCTATGTTTAGAGTGATTCAGATGAGTTTGAACCATCATGGACATATTAGTTAAACTCTTCGGAAGAAATAGGGTAAATTCATTTTCTTCATACCTGAAATGTGTAGGAGGAAACATATATGATAGATGAAAGTAGTAACAACCATACCCTCACAAGTTATGTACATTTGTACCATCTTCAATACATATGTCCATTCTTCTTTTAGATATCTCCTCGAAACACCCTTGCGCCAGTCTGGGTCATGATGTTCCAGCTTTAAAAATTGGTTGTAGTCAATAGAAAAACCCTAGTTCTTAAACCATTTATCACCATCAAGGGATGAACCAATTGCAATAGATATTGACTCCTCTGTAGCTTGAAACTTGAAATTCCCAAACGTTACAATATCTCCATCAAAAGTTTGAGCAAATTCCTCCGCAACCTCCTCATTAGAACACTGAATCTTTTGAAAAAATATAAACCATCCTGCTTCTTTAAACATCTGAACATAGTCCGGAAATACTTCTAGACAACGAACATCTGCAAGTTCATAACTATGCGCCAACCCTCCTTTCTTGCCCATTTTGAAGAAAATATGCTAATTGTAAATGATTTCAAGCTTGCAAGAAAAATGGTTAAAATAGAAAGAAAGATGACTTCAAATTATGACAAGTTTGAAGATAACCGGGTTCCATCGAATTCTACTTTGAAAAATTGTGACCATCAGAAATGATCATTGGATAATCTAGACAGATACTGAGTAACAATTGTGCGACTGTACAAAATAAATCATGAAAAATCAAGACATTAATATAATCCATCTATCATAGCAGGCTTTCTTGAAAATATAATTTCATGTCCTGAGAACCTTCTTGAATAATGATTGGAAACAGACTGACAGAAAAAAATTGTAGTAGAAACTCATTAGATTTTTGCAGTGCCCTATTTTGAACCAAGTTGGATTTGCACTACTAGAAATTTGAAGTTTTTGGTAGTGCTTTAATTAGCTGCAAAATGTTAGAAACATAGATCCCTCTTTTCAATGGAACTATACAACTAAAGTAATCCAAAATACATACTACCATTCTAGAATAGAACACATTCAAAATTAGTCAAAACAAAAACCAAAATTAAGAAGAAAGTAAACAGATTTCAGAAATACAAACATCAATAAAAGAACTAAAAACAAGAAAAGGAATATAAGGCTAGCAAAGGAATTAGGATAACTAATCTAGGGCTAACATCTAGCTCCACTTGGGGATGGTAATCTCCTTACGAGATACCAATAAAAGTAGTCCATGTGCCTTTCCAAAACTGAGACTTAAATTTAAACCCTATTCCTTTCGATTCCAAAACGAAAGCAAATAATAAACTGTTCAATTCCTGCAAACACTTTCATTGGGCTATGGATTCTTATTCAAAACACTCACTCATTGATATTTACAATGAATTAGCCATCAATAGAGTAGCAAGTGAACAAATGTTTTAGAAAACGACCATTAACTGGGATACCATCCAAATATTTACCTTCAAGGTTTTCGATAATGAAAGTATTATTGTCCAATATTTTTGCAATCTTAAAAGGCCCAAACCATAAATGATCAAACTTACCAAATTTAGATTTATCCTCTCTTCTTGCATCCTACCTTAGAACAAGATCTCTAACCTGAAAACTATCTTCCTTTGACCTTTTATCAACAAATAGTTTTGATCTTATCCTAATAAGCCTGATATTTTTCACCCAATGATTGTCTAAGTCGTTGAACTTCAATCAACTAGAAAATTATTCTCTGAATATCATTTGGTTCCTCTATTTCATCCTGAAAAAATTTCATGATGGGCAAACCAAGATGAACTAGAAATATTTCATCTGTACCATATACCAAATGGAATGGGGAAGATCCAATAGATTTATTGCTGCTGATCTTGTCATCCCATAATGCATACTTGATCCTTGATTCCCATGCCTTTTTAATTTCAGTCAACAACTTCTTAATGATACCAGTCAAACTCTTATTAGAAGACTCAACTAATCCATTCCCTTGCGAATACTATGGAGTAGAATTACCCAAGATAATAGTATAAATGTGACATAATTTAATCATAGCTATAGACTTAAATGCAGGTGCATTATCTGTTATTATTTTCCTCGGGCATCCAAATTTAGATAATATGTTTTCTTCTAAGAAATTCACGATCACTCTATCTATGGAATTTCTAGTAGGGATAAATTATATCCATTTAGTAAAAAAATTTGTAGCTATTAATATCCACCTGTGTTGGCCACTTGACGGAGGATGAATTTCTCTAATGAAATCCAATCCCCACTACTGAAAAGGTCCATAAACTACAGTGGAATTCAAAGGAAGGGATAAAATAATTTTCTTACCAGCAAACAACTGGCATTTAAGACAAGCTCTAACTTGTTAATTTTTTAGAATTTACTTCAATCTGATCTAGGATCTTAACTGAGAGAACAACATGTACAACATATCTACAGCATATCAATCATGGACACAATGATGCAAGCACACAAGAGACACAGAGTTTACTTGGGGAAAACCATAAAGGTGAAAAACCCCAATAACTTCCTCAGAGATAGATAGAGAAATGATACAACCCAAGCATAAGAGATAGACATCTCCTAGCAGTAGCTTCTCCTCCTCCACAAGTGCGCCACTCTCCAAAGAGTGTGTGTGAGAATAGAATGATGAAATAGAGTGCCTCCCACACTCTATTTATACTTGACTTGACTTGCCTAATAACCTTTACTAGGTCGGCCTCAACTTAACCACATAACACAATGCTGACTGGACCGACACCCAATAGGGTGGTCTAATAACCCATCAAGTATAAGTTACGACACTTACAATATAAATGATGACACTTCCGTATAGAGGAATAATACCATATTTATAGGAGTACAATATACATATATGAAATACATTCCGAAGTTACATATACATCAATACTCCCTCTTAACTAGGAAGGTATTTTTTGACACAGATCTTCTAGCACAAGTCTTCTTCTCAGGATCATCATCAGCGAATCGTCGTCCTCGAATCATCATCATCATCACTGTTGTTTCTATCTTAATCAATCTATGAATCTACTTGTCATAGGAAGTTCTACAGAGCCAGTCCTTTTTCATACTGGATGTAGGCCCACCACCTATAGGTCTTCATCATCACTAGCCATACTATGGAATCCTCGGGACTTATTACGTGCATCAACATAACCTAGCAAGAGCATCCCAGGATTGATTACGAGCACACTGCTCAACCTATTGGATCTCCCAGGTAGCTATTACATGTGACCAAGCAAAACCTAGTAAGAGCATCTCAAGACTAATTACGTGCCCAACACAACCTGCAAGATCTCACAGGGAGACACTATCTACTACCAAGAAAAACCTAGCAAGAGCATCTCAGGACTGATTACGTGCCCAACACAACCTGCAAGATCTCCCAAGGAGAAATTATATGCCATGGACAAAACCTAGCAAGAGCATTTGCCAGATCTCCCAGGGAGCTATTATATGCCAGCGAAAAAACCTAGCAAGAGCATCTGCAAATATCCAAGGGTGCTATTATATGTCCCTCCAAGCAAAACCTCGAAATAGCATTTGCCAGATCTCCCAGGGAGCTATTATATGCCGACGGCAAAACCTAACAAGAGCATCTTCAAATCTCCCAGGGATGGATTATATGCTTATCTACACAACTTGTTCCACGACCACAGAGTATCAACCTGATACTCACCATACATCATCTTGATGTACATGATCATCCTAATCATAATCATTGCATCGTCCTGATGCATGTCATCTGGAGCAACATCCTCAAGCTCATCATCCATGATCATCCTAATCATACATTGCGTCCACCTGATGCATACATAGTATCTAAATGATATGTATCATCATACATGATCTACCTTATCATACAACGTATCCACCTGATACATATACAAATACATGATCCACCTGATCATACTTGATACATATCAACATACATGATTTACCTGATCATACAATGTATCTACCTGATACATAGCAAACACATGATCCACCTGATCATATAATGTATCGTCCTCTTCAGATCATCTCATCGTGCACGAAGCACATCCCAGATGCACATCATCCAGCACTTACACCACCGACATGGGAGAACACATCTACCACCATTCAAGGAAGGCTCCATCCCTTACTTTTTCACCATGGGAGAACACATCTACCACCATGTGAAAAATGGCTTCAACCCTTACATCTACACCATGGGAGAACACATCTACCACCATGTGAAAATGGCTCAGTAATTACATCACGACCATGGGAGAACACATCAACCATGTCAGAAAATATCATGTGCATCTGCATCTTCCGGACTCATCACTTCCCTTTGGAAGGAACCTTGATATGAAGTGCACCAAGCCTCTCTCTGAAGTACTCAAGATGCACTCTGGCCAACGGATTGGTTAATACATCTACAATATGCACATCCGTCGCAACATACAGGAGCTTCACTGCTCCTCTCTGCACCATATCCCTGATATAGTGATATTTGATCTCAATATGCTTCGACCTGTCATGGAACGTTGGGTTCTCAGACAGCTTCACACAACTCTAGTTATCATAAAAGATACTAGTAGCATCCAACGGGAGATCAAATAACTCAGATAGTATCTTCCTCAGCCATGCTTCCTCACAACTAGCCGAACAAGCTGCAACACACTCTGCTTCGGCTGTACTCAGTGCTATGCAGGACTAATTCTTGCCAAACCAAGAGATCACACCTGATCCCATACTAAAGCAACACCCAGAAGTGCTCTTCCTATCTTCAGCACTACCTGCCCAATCTGAATCAACATAAACATCTAGGTTAAACTTTTGATTCGCATCATACTTGAGCCCATAGTCAATCATACCCTTCAGATACCTCAGAATATGCTTTACAACAAGCAGGTGAACACCTATGGTATCCGTTAGGAACTGGCTCAATCTGTTCACCGCAAAGCAAATATCTGGTCTCGTGTTCATCAGGCACATCAAGGACCCAATCATCTGGCGATACATAGTGAAATCAACCGGATCAGATGAAGCATCACACAGAAGCTTCAGATTCGATGGCATAGGTGTGGCCATGGCCTTGTAGTCCATCATCCCGAACCTCTTCAGGATCTCTACTGCATACTTCCCTTGTCCAAGGAAGATTCGCTTTGCACTCTATTACACCTCCATGCCTAGAAAATAGTGCATAATCCCCAAGTCCTTCATCTCGAACTCGGCTGCAAGGTTCCTCTTGGTATCGGCAATCAATCTATCATCACCTGTAATAAACAGGTCATCCACATACAGAAGTATTATCACATGATTTCCTTCCTCATCCTTGTAGTAAAGGTTGGAATCTGCTTTACTCTTGGGAAAGCCCAAACTGGATAGAAAGTTGTCTATCCTACCATACCAAGTCCTAGGAGCTTGCTTCAAGCCATACAAGGCTTTCTTCAACTTGCACACATATGACTCCCTGTCATATGTCTCAAAACCGAGTGGCTTCTCCACATACACTTCCTCTTCGACTACACCATTCAAGAAAGTTGTCTTGACATCCATCTGGTGTATCTTCCATTTCATCACTGCAGCCAGAGCAAGTACTGATCTGATGGAAACGTATCTAGCTACAGGTGCAAAAGTCTCTTCATAGTCTATTCCCTCTTTCTAAGAGAAGTCACGAGCCACAAATCTCTCTTTGTATTTCTTTATGCTGCCATCTGCAGCATGCTTGATCTTGTAGATCCATTTGGAAGTCACTACAGACTTCTCTTCAGGTCTTGGGACTGCATCCCAAACATCTTCATGATTGAATCGTACTCCTTGATCATGGTATTCTTCCTAGATCCTGGGAACTTCAATATCTTCAATATTTTCAATAGATAACTTTGTTGCTAAACAAATGTTGTAGTCCTTCTTTTGTAGGTGATGGTATACGATCTTTCCTACAAAACAAGTTAAATTGTATGATTAGAAACATCTCATAGTTTTCAGAACAAATTCTTACATCTGAAGAAATATGTCATACAGTCATGCAATTATCTTTAGCCAATGCTTCAATACAACATTTATCCATATCCTGTAAATTTCTAGATGCCTTCCAATCTCTACCAGAACATTGTTAAGAGTGTGCACAACTCCCAATATGTCAGCAAAGAGGTTTCATTCTAGATAAGTAGCAATGGAATGTTTTACAGTTCCATAGTCCACTTACCCATCATATGCAAATTAGTAGTATATTGTTCATTAATGCAATTATTCTAATGTGCATAATACACACCCTAAGTCTAGGAACATAAGCATATACATCATTGAACAATATTATTTAAACAAACAAATATGCAATAAATGTCACTTAAAATACTTATCTTTGTTTGGTTGTAGGGTTGAATCCCTCTCAGTCTTTGCTTCCTTTCTATAACTCCATTCTGATGTGGATTGTGAGAAGTGGTCAACTCCCTCTGAATATCTGCATCCTTGCAGAAACTACTTAATTGTGCTCCCTCTTGATCTTTGCTTCCTGGATTACCTATCCTTGAACTTATATCCATCCTTAATCACTATGCATGCTTATTAGTATCATCATTGTGTTATCCTCGAGGTCTCATACATAATCACACATTCATTAGTATAATATTAATACTATCAAAACACAATAATCTTAAACATGTATAGTCATGATCATTTCAAACACAAATAATAAACATTAGTATTCAAGGTTTCAAGGAAGACTTCTTTTACTCATGCATATTCTTATTTGATCATAGGACTCTTCTAGTTAGTCAAATCATCAATTAAGATAAGAGACATAATATGCATAAACCCTTGATTTCTTACATTTCTAACTTTATGAATAAACATAACCAACCATACCAAGTATACTTATATAAGGGATCCTAACACAAGGTAATATTCTAACTTGATATAGGAAAAAAATAGCTGGATTACTATGTTAGCTAGTTATGTCTAACATACCCGCATGATGTCTTCTGGTTCTCTTCAATGACTTGTGCTAGTAACCTGCATGTCTCATAAGTTAACCATTGTAGAACCAAGTTATACATACCTCATAAGTAGATCTTCTATGTGATCCATGACAATGGATCAATCTTTGTCTTCATGTCACCAACATCATATGTTCTTGAAGTAGAACATGATTTGTCTTTCTTGGTGTACTTTTCATGTTAGCGAGCAACATAAACCTCATACAACATCACAATGCATTAGTACAATCATAAGTGTCAAAACCTTAATCAATGAATATATTCTATCATGTATTCATAATTTTATTAAGGTTATACGACAAGTCTAGTAATTAATCAAGATTGTACTAACCGTAATGATATGAAGACAAACATATCATAAACTTAACCATGAACATAATTCGAAACATACCTGTAATTCATACCTATCGAGATTGCTTGTAATCCTCTTATGTAAGGCCTTATCCTCATCTCCCTCTGAAACAGGAACTTCTTCACTTATGCAGGTGACCAATCCATTTTCTTCTAGGATTAAGCCAATCCACTTGATTTGCAGAAACTGGATCTAGAGCTGGATTGGGGTTTGTCAGGGAAACCCTAAAAATTCAAACTTTTAATTTCAAACTTCTGAAAGGATAGAAAGATGCACCTTGATGAGCTGATCAACCTGGTATACTTAGAATCTGAAAACTGCAAAGTTTCACCCCTCAAAATTGCCTTTGAGACTTCCATATCTTCTAGACAGGATCCTGAACTAGGGTTTGATAAAGCCAACCCTTCTTCCCAACCAAAAGGTTCAATCCAAAGCTCTAAACTTGGATTTTTCTGAGGAGCTTCCAGCCATGGCCATAGACTTAAAAAATTCCAACTTTTGCAGAAGCCCTAAGTTTCCACTTTTCTGATCAAAGTCCCGAACTAGGGTTTGATCAAACCCGACCTTCTACCCAACCAAAAAATTTGATATTGGTCTCTAAATTTCGATTTTGATGAGTAGCATTCATCCGTGGTATCCGATTACAAACTACAAACTTTCTCTGAAACCCTAATTCCCGGAGCCATGAATGAAGGTGTTCAAAATCCAATTATGCTTTGACAGAAATATGCACCTGATTTTTTCTGGTGTAACTCCAAAATTTCCAATCCATAGAGCCCGCAAATTTTTCCTATGGTAGCTTGACCTGTCATATTTCCAACCCCATAGGTTTGACCTCAAATGGATTCTCTGAGAGAGATTTATGCCAAGTGTCGCAACGTGACCTGTTTATGGGATAAAATAGGAAAGCGAACTCGTACGGCATGCCACATGTCACTGGTTCTATTTCGGCCTCTGAAAAAGTATCCTAAGAAATTGCAGTCCATGCACTACCTATCACCTTTTACGAAATTTCATTTGGAGCTTCCTAGCCCACGTTATGAACTTTTTTCCTAGGTCACCTGTTTATGACTAAGATCTGGAAGAGGCAGAAACCCTAGATTGTACAGATCATAAAACACAAAGTACAGTGAATTAGAATTTTTCCTTTAGACACAAGGTACATGGGGATTTGATCTTCGACCTGTAAAAGTTTCAGATCCGAAAACTTCTCCAAAATGGATTTATAGCGAAAGTGCTACAATGACATGTTTTTTCTATATCAAGCCCTAGCATCGCACGTGCAACAAGTGTCATACATGCCATACCATGCCTTCTTTCAGGCTAGCTCTGATTCCATGTTATTTTTTCAGAATTTAATTCAATCTGATCTAGGATCTTAACTAAGAGAACAACATGTACAACATATCTACAACATATCAATCATGGACACAATAATGAAAGCACACAAGAGACACAGAGTTTACTTGGGGAAAACCATAAGGGTGAAAAACCCCAATAACTTCTTCAGAGATCTATAGAGCAATGATACAACCCAAGCATAAGAGATAGACATCTCCTAGTAGTAGCTTCTCCTCCTCCACAAGTGCCCCACTCTCCAAAGAGTGTGTGTGAGAATAGAATGATGAAATAGAGTGCCTCCCGCACTCTATTTATACTTAACTTGACTTACCTAATAACCTTTACTAGGTCGACCTCAACTTAACCACATAACATAATGTTGACTGGGCCGACACCCAATAGGGTGGTCTAATAACCCATGAAGTATAAGTTACGACACTTACAATATAAATGATGACACTTCCGTATAGAGGAATAATGCCATCTCTATAGGAGTTCAATATACATATATGAAATACATTTTGAAGTTACATATACATCAACATAACTTTGGAAAACACATCAAAGAATAGGGAAGGCCAATAATACCCTGCCCTTAAGATTTTAAAAATTGTTTCCTTCTAGTAATTGTGGCCTCCAAAAACTCCTCTATGCATTTATGAAATGTTTTTCTTTGATTCATATTCATTAACATATCTTAGTAGAATACCACCATTATCTTTCCAAAACAAAGACTGTTTGACAAGACAATATTTCATAGCTTTCAATGTTAGAGATCGATATTTAGTCTTATAAAAATCAGGAAGGCATTGTAGATTCAACAAAAAATAAACAATGTCTTTGTACCAGGATAAAGAAGCATACTTTTCAAGGACTTGTGTCTTGTTTTCCTCTATCTGAATTTCTTCTGAATCTAATTGATGAAAAACATAATTCAAGCCAATAGCTTTGCAATTAGATTCTGCCAAATTTTTTGCCAATCCTTGTCCTTTTAATAATTTTTTAGGATTGATTTCTAAATCATACTCAAGCAACTTGGAAATCCATCTACCCCTTTTTCCATCACCATCCGACTGTAGAAGAATATCTTTGACAACAGAACTAGGTACATATGCTATTATCTTTAAATGTAGAATGTAAATCCTGAAAAAAATTAGAGCCGTGAAAAGGGAATAAGCTTGTTTTTCAATGATATTATACTTAAGTTCTGCATATCTCAAGGTTTTAGTAAAGAAGGAAATGGGTTTCTCATGCCCCTCAACATTCTTTTGCAATAAAACAACCACCAGAGTATCCTCAGATGTAAATGAAAAGGTCGAAAAATATTTGGTAAAATTAGGACTTACCATCCCTGGATCCTTAGTGAAAGATTCTTTAATACCTTCAAAGGATGCTTTTGTTTCTACATTCCATTTTATTTCACTTCCCTTCTTCAACATTATGGTAATCTGTTTGGTAATTTATGCAAAATTTACTATAAACCATCTCAAGAAATTAACCTTTCCAAGAAAATACTGAATCTCCCTTTTGTTTCTTGGAATAGAAAATTTCTGGATTGCCTCTACTCTAGCAGGATCAATTCTAATGTCCTCGAGAGAAACAATATGTCCAAGAATCTTACCTTCCTACATAGTAAAATGAGACTTTTTTGGGTTTAAAGATAAACCATACTTCCTGCATTTTAAGAAGGTTTGTTTCAAATGCTTTAAATGTTCATCATCATATTTTGAAAACACGGTGATTTCATCCAAATATATAAAAAAAACTTATCCCTTTCACCGAAAAAGGCTATATCCATATCCCTTTTAAAATTTGATCGTGCATTCATAAGACCGAAAGGCATCTTGTCATACATGAAAGTACCCCATGGCATGAAAAAAACAATATTTTCTCTATCATCGGGATGAACAACAATATGATTATAACCTAAGAAGCCATCAATCATGGAGATCCTTCTAGCACCAACCACTATTTGTAGAATTTGATCAATCTTTGGCAAAGGAAAATTATCTTTGAGAGAAATTCTATTCAAATTTATGAAATCTATGCACAATGTTATCTCTCCATTTTTCTTTTGAATTGGTAATAAATTTTCCACCCAAGATGAATACCTGATAGGAACTATAATATTTGCATCCACAAGTTTCTGAACTTCTTTTTCTATCACTGGAAGCAAAACTGGATTAATATGCTATAACTTCTTCCTAAAAGGCATAGTCCCAGGTTTTAAAGGAATCTTGTGTTGAATTATGCAAGTGTCATATGTCCTAAGGTACTCATATTACCAAGCAAAAATATCTACAAATTCTTTCACAAGAGAAACATACCTTTCTTCTATTCATGAGGTAATTCTTTTGACAATTTGACTATCTTTGGATTTGCTTCATCTCCAGTATTACAACTGAGAGTATTATCTTCTAATGACTGAACAGTAGGATTCAATGGAGCATCATTATTTGAAAAAATATACTCTAAAGGCACTAATCCCTTAGGAATAAATTTTCCTTTCAACTCAAAAACTGTGAAAATCAATTGACAGGAAGATCTTGCAAAGAAAACATTACTCTCACAAAATTGCTAAGCAAAAACTTGCATAGATCACTCAAAACGGGCACTGAGATGATGCACGCAATGAAAATTTTATTGAATGGTAGTACATCAACCAAAATTGGGAAATGTATTGGCTATTGAAATATATAATTACATCAGATATTTGAAATCCAAAAAAGGCATCCGAAATCCTCACAAAAGAAGGCTTACTAATTATGCAAAAAAAACCCCAAGGTGGAAAAATCTCTTTCCAAATCAGTCAAGGACCTCACGAATTAGCAAAAATAGTTATGGCAGCTAATGAGTGATGAAAGAGGAAAATATGATAGCTTTTGGAGAGAAAAATATGGAGGATGAGTTGGCAAAAAATAAGACAACTTGACAAGTCCATAAAAGCACCTAGCTTTATCCTTATCCATTGAAAAGCAGGAAAAAACTATGCAAAGGAAGGAAAGCGTTCTTACTAATTCAGGATAGTCATAAAAGTAGCATAATCTTATCCAGAATATTTCTAAGTGCATTCTTGTGGATAATGATGGAAAGTGTGAGCCTAAAGAGGCAATAGGTGGCCAACTACCTAGTCAAAACACCTAGGAAAGCATCAAAATGAATAATACTTTATATGCTAAGTCTAAAGTGGGTTTTTAACATTCTAACACCCCCCCCTTAATCCTGACTGTATGTGAGTAAAAGTAAGAAATATAGGGCCCAACAACAAGGATTGGTCACCCCTTTTACACACTACTTGTCCACAAAACAAGGAAAGAAGGAAAAACTCATGGGAAAAAAACATCCCCTCAAAACATGGACATGAAAAAAAATTGAAAAACTTGCTTTTCAATCCTTCTTCACATGTGTTCACCCATCCCAAGTAGTGATCTGAGACCAATTTGGAAAGATATTTTTCCACCTTGTTTTTGTTTTTTGCATAATTAGTAAGCCTGCTTTTGTGAGGATTTTGAATGCCTTCTTTGGATTTCAAATATCTAATGTAATTATATATTTGGAAAACCATTACATTGCCCAAGTTGGCTGATGTACTACCATTCAATAAAATTTTAATGTGTGCATCAATTCAGTGCCCGTTTTGAGTGATCTATGCAAGTTTTTGCTTAACAATTTTGTGAGAGTAATGTCTGCTTTGCGATCTTCCTGTGGATTGATTTTCACAAGGTATTGGAGTGCCTTTAGCAACAATATTCTCATATTTTTTGTTTTTCATCTTTTGCAGGATCAAATCTTGTCTCACATGGGCACAATTAGTTAATCCATGGAGTAATATCAACCAATTATCTTGACTCCTTTTAACTACTTTGATTGGAAGGTGCAAATGGAGATTTTGTTGAGGAGCAAGGGCCTCTACATAGTGACTATGGCTATTGAGATTGACCCTAATGCAGTCATTGATAAGGCCAAGTGGCATAATATAAGAGATGAAGCTTATGGTCTCTTGTGTCTCAGTACTTCTAGGGATCTTCTTTTCCATCTAGATGGTCTTACAACACCTAATGAAGTTTGGGTCAAACTTCAAGCTTTTTTTGGAAAGACAGATGAATTGAGGGGCCGTCAATTGGAGAATGAATTAATTTCTATGATTTCAAGCAACTTTGAGACCTTACAAGACTACTTCTTTAAGTTTAAGTCTCTGGTTCTTCAGCTGAAGCAATGTCAAAATGAGAATAAAGATGAGCAGTTGATATTGGCCATACTTTCTGAGTTGGGTCTATATTATTTTGTGTTTGTTTTGACCTTCCATGCTACCAAGCCCACAGTTCGAAACGGGAAGATTCCCTCTTTGGTAGAGTTCATGGAATATCTAACTCATGAGCAAGACAAGTTGGTCTTGATGGGAGCCATAAATCCATTAAATGATCATGCTTTGGTTGTTGTAGATTCAAATAATTCAAAGGGAAAGAAGAAGGCTAATCCCAAAAAGTCTCCAGATAAAAAGAAATATAAACAAAAGCCACAAGAGGAGTCCTCAAGCTCCAAGAAGAATCAACATAAAAAGAAGGAGAAAAGAAAGTGCACATACTACAATAGGGGCTTTCATCCTGAGAGTTATTGTATGAAGAATACCATTGACATGATGTCTCAACTTCTTGAGAAGAACAACATCCCTCTTCCAGATGGCACAAGGAGGAAGGAAGGAGATTCAAATTCAGAAGAGAAAGAAGGAGTTCATGCTTTGATGGAAAGCACTTCAAAATATTCCTCTTACATCATTTATTCTGGGGCATCTAGACATATGGTCTCCACAATAGATTCTTTTTCCTCTCTTGATTCCTCTGGTGGTCCAATAATTGTTTTGGGAGATGACTCAAAAACTACTTCAAGAGGTAAAGATAGAATTGATGTAGACCATGGTTCCTTCACTAATTTATTGTTTATACACGGTCTTGCTTCCAACCTCCTTTCAGTATATCAGATGACTTATACTGGGTCTCCTAAGAAAGTCATCTTTACCCCCAATGATGTGTAAATTTCTGAAATTTCTGTTGGTAGAGCTGTTGCCATAGGTACTGTTGATCATAGCTCAAAAGTCTACAAGTTTTCCCATTTTTCTCTTTTCTGATCACCTCCTGCACTCCTCACTCATTCCAATCAAGCAAGAAAACTGTGGCATGAGATATTTTTCCACCTCAACTACAAATATCTTCATGATTTGCATGAGAATAGCATGGTTACATGGCTTCCCAATATTAATTTTTCCAAAGGAATTTGTCAAGGCTGCATACTTGGAAAACACCCTGAGCACAAGTTTGAGAGAGCTAGAACTAAGAGAACCTATGCACAAATTGAGCTAATCCACAGTGATAAATCAAGTCCATTCCCAAATTTCTCCTTGAATAATTTCAAATATGTCCTAACCTTCATTGATGACTTTTCAAGATTCTATTGGGTTTTGTTTCCTTAATTCAATTCATAATTCTTTGGTTTTTTCAATATTTTTAAAGTCTTTGTAGAGAATCTGTCTGGTAGGAAAATCAAAGCCCTTAAAAAAGACAATGAGGGGGAATATTTCAAGTATTATTTTCAACAAATATGTTTTGATGTTGGAATTCAAATGAAGCACACAATGCCCTACACACCTCAACAAAATGGTGTGGCTGAGCGAAAGAATATATCTCTCAAGGAGATGGCTACTTGCATGTTGGAGTCCAGGTCTTTGTCTCCAAGAATTTGGTATTAATCCATTAAATGTGAAGCCTATATTCAGAGTAGGGTGCCGCACAAATCCTTGAAAGGAATCACTCCTTTTGAAGCATGGAGTGGACACAAAACTGATGTGGTTCATTTCAGAATTTTTGGCTCAAAGGCATGGGCTAGAATTCCTCTCGAGAAGAGAAGGGATTTGCAGCCCCAAATCCAACCATGCATATTTTTTGGCTATCTTGAAGAATCCAAGGTTTAAAAATTTCTCAATATGACCAATCAAAAATATTTCATTGAAAGGAGTGTCCAATTTGAAGAAGAACCCTTGCAAATAGTGGAAATTGGAGAATCCTCATAACCACCACCTGTTGAAGTAAGTGAAGATTTTGATGATTTATTTTATTATGATTTTGATGATGATGAATATCACATGATTGCATATCCAAGTTCACCTACAAGTACTAAGTGGGCCACAAAAACAATTGAAGCAATTGGAGAATTGCAGGTGATCCTCAAGATCCTGGGAGGACTTGATCTCAATTTGAGAATGCTCTTTCTATCAAATATCCTTATCTTCCCTAGAAGTGTTTTTTGATGGTTGAATATGATCCTCAATCATTTTAAGAAGCCTCAAAAGACCCTATATGGCAGTGTAAAATTAGTCACAGTAGATCTATTGAACAAGAATATCAATCACAAATATGTAAAACAATTTGGAGTAAAAACTGTGCAAGAGAGATGCATCAGTGCTCTATAATACAGAATGGTAGAATTACAATACAATAATGTCACAATAAGTGAGCAATTTGAATTATCCAAGGAGGTCATTCGAATATACTGCATGGTGTAGCTTGGCTCCAACTAGGAGTCCTCAGCATCAATCAATGGTGGTCATCAATGCACAAGTCACTATCAGACATGTGTCAAATTGAGTCTAACTGAGTGTAATAAGTGTAATTGATGGTAAGTGGCACTAATGTAGGGATGGAGGCTCAATGGATGGCGCATGAGGAGTTAACTGCACTCATAATAGGTATTCAAGTCTCATCGGAGGTCAATCAGAGTGGTAACAATGGTTAGGAGTCAGTCTAGCCTCAAATCAAGGAAAGACAGCTAACTAACTGAAGTGAACTGGACTGGTAGGTGAGAAAAGGAGCCCTTCTCAAGTGGTGGGTGAGAAGTGAGCGCCTCCCGGGTGCTGGAAGACTAGAGACTAGGTGCTGGAGGCATCAAACTGGTGACTAGGCAGCATGGAGATGCATGCATGCATGCAAAGTACATACTGAATGATGAGATATCCTAACACCCCCCCTCAAGCTATACTATGATGTAAAAAATAAATGATAGGGCCCTGGTAACAGAGACCAAAGGGAACCCCAATACAATAATAATCCAAATAAAGAACAATCCATGAACCGAGGAAATGGAGAAAACCTCATGGGAAACCCCCCCCTCAAAATGGACTGTAACACACCAAAAGATTTAACTATCCCAAAATAAAGTAGATATGTCTGTAGGTATCTTACTCTTTAGATTAAATGGATCATGCTCCAAAAACATGTGCTTGAATTCTCCATCAGTGGATGCAAGCGAATGTGGAGACTTTATGAACTTGCTCTTCATACCGAAAATGGTGAGAACAAATCTGAAAATATGAGGATGATCCTGGAACCTGTGATTCTAACCAAGTGAGGTAGGAATAGCTCCAATTAGATCAAATAGATCTTTAAACTTGAACTTATTATCAGTGGAAGTTAAATCATCTCCAATATTTGACAAATGGTTTCTTGAGATCTCCTTTGAACCAATAGGGGTGAGATCAAAACCAAAATCAACAAAAATTGCATGAGAATTGAACTCAAGCGAATGGTAGTGCTCTTCATCTTAAGTAAAACTCTGAGAAACTATGCAAATGATAGAACAAAAGTTTATAGGAGGCATGCAATCAAGGAGGACGAATGCTTCACCTCCAAAATCATATTTTACCTCCAAAACATCAAGTAGATCATTATTTTGCACGCCGACAAACTCATGTGAAAGAGAGGATTCAAGAACCTCTTTTGAATCTAGAGTATGAGCTGGTTTATCTTGCTCAGAATTCGAAATAGAAGTCTTTGAGAGAATGAGTGTTGAATCTATAGTTTCTTCTCCATCTTGAACAATGGATGAGGCCAAGACATAATCAGAGAGAGCACATAAGGAGATCTCACTGGGCTTGTTCTCCAAAAGGCTAGCATGATCCTCTTCTTCCTGCTTTCCAAATTCTCTATTGAGTTGGGCCCATAGATCTCTTGGATTTTCAGCAGTAGTACTAAGGTAGCGCATACAAGGAGACATAGCATGGCATATTGTACCAAAATATCTGTCACAATCATTAAGCCAATAATTCTCTTCATCGGAAACAAAATATCTTGTATTACCAATGCACATATCAAAGAGACATTGTCTCTTCAAGAATGCAATCATCTTTGGTTTCCATTCATCATAGTTGAATGGAGTAAGAAAATTTTGTGAAAAAGAAGTCTCCATATCTGCAATAGTGAATGAAAATGGAGGAAGTAAGAACCTGCAAATCACAAACAAACAGACACTATGTTTTCAGCAATAGCTGCAATTGCAGAAGGTGCTGCAATTGCAAAAAACTGCTGCAATGTGAGCAAAGATTTCTCTCTATTCATGTTGAACACCTGCAGAAAAGAAGTCTTGTCCCTTCCATGGCTCTGATACCATGTAAAACTAGTCACAACAGATCTATTGAACAAGAATATCAATCACAAAGATGTAAAACAATTTGGAGTAAAAATTGTGCAAGAGAGATGCATCAGTGCTCTATAATACAGAATGGTAGAATTACAATACAATAATGTCACAATGAGTGAGCAATTCGAATTAGCCAAGGAGGTCATTCACATATACTACATGGTGTAGCTTGGCTCCAACTAGGAGTCCACATCATCAATCAGTGGTGGTCATCAATGCACAAGTCATTGTCAGACAGGTGTCAAACTGAGTCTAACTGAGTGTAATAAGTGTAACTGATGGTAAGTGGCACTAATGTGGGGATGGAGGCTCAGTGGAGGGCGCATTAGGAGTTAAATACACTCAAAATAGGTAGTCAATTCTCATCGGAGGTCAATCGAAGTGGTAACAACAGTTAGGAGTCAGTCTAGCCTCAAATAAAGGAAAGACAACTAACTAACTTAAGTGAATTGGACTGGTAGGTGAGAAAAGGCGCCCTTCTCAAGTGGTGGGTGAGAAGTGGGTACCTCCCTGACTAGGAGGGCTAAAACAGAGTGGAAAGTGGCTCCCGGGTGTTGGCAGACTAGGGACTAGGTGCTGGAGGCATCAAACTGGTGACTGGGTAGCATGCGGATGCATGCATGCAAAGTACATACTGAATGATGATATATCCTAATAGGAATGCTTCCATTGATGAAGAGTTTCACTCTCTTCAAAAGAATGGAACTTGGGATCTAGTCTCACTCCCACCAGCTAGCAGAAATTTGGTCAAGTGTATGTGGATCTTTCGTAAAATATGGTTGATGATGGTGCAAAAGTGAAGTAGAAAGAAATATTGGTGGCTAAGGGATTCTAACAAGTCCAAGGCATTGACTACAATGAGACCTTTTCACTGGTGGAAAATATGGATTCAATAAGACTAGTTCTGGAAATTATAGCATCCAAGCACTGGGAAGTACACCACATGAATGTGAAAAGTGATTTACTACATGGAGATATTGATGAGGATATCTATATGTAGCATAGAAAAGGTTATATTATTGACCCCTCTCTTTTGTATAGGTTTAAGAAGTCATTATATGGTCTTAAACAAGCTCCTAGGAATGTGTACATGAAGCATGTCAATGTTTTGATTATTGTGTTATATGTTGATGACCTTTTGATCATAGGAATATCCATTGATGATATTGCTTCATTGAAGACTGCTTTGCATCATGCCTTTTCTATGACTGCCTTGGGAATACTAAGACAATTTCTGGGACTTGAGATCACTCAATCCACCTCAAGAATTAAAATATATCTATCAAAATATGCACCAGATCTGCTAAAGAAATTCATAATGGAATAATGTAATCCAACTAAGACTCCTTTCCTCTCTGGAGTAAGACCTGAAGATGTAGAATTTTTCCCTTTAGTGAACAGTACCTTTTACAAACAACTAGTTGGGAGTTTGTTGTATCTTAGTCACTCTCAACCTGATATTGCATATGTAATGAGTGTTGCATCCAGGTATATGGAGAAGCCACATGAGATTCATTGGAGGGATTCCAAAAGGATTGTGCATTATGTGCAAGGAACCAAGTCTCAAGGGATTCATTATGTTGTTGATTCTTCTTTGGATCTTCATGGTTTTTCATATTTTGATTGGGCTGGAGATAGCTTAGACCATAAATCAACTTCTAGATTTTTTTTTCATGATTGGAGGAGGTCCTATTTGCTGGTCAAGAACAAAGCAAAGTGCCATTGCACTATCTTTCACAAAGGATGAATACAGAGGCGTTGTGAATGCAACCACTTAGTTTGTATGGTTACAAGGTATACTTTCAGAGTTTGGAATTGAATTTAGCAATCCTACATTTATATTTTGTGACAATCAAAGTGCTATAAGGATCTCAAATGACCTAGTACAAAGACACATAACCAATCATATAGAGATTCACATGCACTACATCTGAGGCCTAATGCATGATCATATCATTGCTTTGTAGTTTTTTTCATCTTCTGAGAAAGTTGCAGACATCTTCACTAAATAATTCGCAAAGAAGACTTTTATCCATCTCATATCACTTCTTGGGATGGGTGAACACATGATGAAGAAGGATTGAAAAGCAAAATTTTCAATTTTGTTCATTTCCATGTTTTGAGGGTATGTTTTTTTTCCATGAGGTTTTCTTTCTTTCCTTGTTTTGTGGACAAGCAATATGTAAAAGGGGTGACCAAGCCTTGTTGTTGGGCCCTATACTTCTGATTTTTACTCACATACAAGCATGATTAAGGGGGGGGGTTTAGAATATTAAAAACCCACTTTAGACTTAGGATATAAAGTATTATTCATTTTGATACTTTCCTAGGTGTTTTGACTAGGTAGTTGGCCACCTATTTCCTCTTTAGGAGCACACTTGCCATCATTATACACAAAATCATACTTATAAATATTCTAGATAAGATTATGCTGCTTTTATGACTCTCCTGAATTAGTAAGAGCACATTCCTACATTTACGCAGCTTTTCCTACTTTTTCCACTTTTCAGTGGATAAGGATAAAGCTAGGTGCTTTTATGGACTTGGAAAGCTATCTTCTTTTTGAAAAACTAATCCTCCATATTTTTATCTCCAAAAGATATCATATTTTCCTCTTTCATCACTCATTAGCTCCAATAAATATTTTTTCTAATTCGTGAGGTCCTTGACTAATTTGGAAAGAGATTTCGCCACCTTGGGTTTTTTTTGCATAATTAGTAAGCCTGATTTTGTGAGGATTTCGAATGCCTTCTTTGGATTTCAAATATCTGATGTAATTATATATTTGGACAACCATTACATTTTCCAAGTTTGGCTTATGTACTACCATTCAATAAACTTTTATTGTGTGCATCAATTCAATGCCCGTTTTGAGTGATCTATGCAAGTTTTTGCTCAACAATTTTGTGAGAGTAATGTTTTCTTTGTAATATCTTCCTGTGAATTTATTTTCACAATAATATCATGATTATAAATCATATTTTTAAAATAGGAATCACTTTCTTGACTCATCTCTAAATCTTGATCTTGATCTATCTAAGAGATAGAGAATTCATCTGATAATTCAAAAAGTCTCTTGATTTCTTGATCATCATGAAAAACATGCTAATGTTTTATATTATCAGTCATTGAAGGTCTATGCCTCAATTCAACTTCATATCTCAACTGTAAATCAACTGGAGTCTTGAATCCACCTGCTTCTAATGATAAAGAATCATCTATTTGATTAGCACTTATTGGAATAAAAGTTATATTAAAAGCTTCAAAAACGTTTTCCACAAGATCTCATACCTCATTTTTGTAAAGTTTCAACAACTTCTATTTGGTATGATACACATTCTTTACATGCTAGATGATCAAATCTGAATCACCAAAAACTACCAACTTCCTGATATTCATACCTTTAACTGCTCTCAAACCCAAAATCAATGCCTCATATTCTACTATGTTATTTGTGGTTTCAAATTCAAGATTGCATAGTAGAGTAATGGCATTATTTGAAGGAGACACCAAAACTATCCCTTCTCCAGAACCTTATTTTAAATAATATCCATCGAAGTACATCTTGCATACATTATTAAGATTAATAAAATCAAGATTCCTGTTCCTTTAGCAAAGTTGATAAAAAAAAATCCTATAGAGAGTCTGCTCATAAATGTTTTCAATCTTATGCCACTTTAGTTCCTTCCGACATTGTTAATCCACAAGATGAAAATCCTACTTTCATTTTGGTGGGACATCCAGAAGATAAAACTCTAAATCCTCCACCACACTTGATTACTCTTACTATTCATAATAAAATGCTTCATAACTTTCTTTTAGATTCTAGATATTCTTATAATTTGATGCCTCAAGTAGTAATGGAAGCTTTAGGGTTAAATGTTACCAAACCTTTTCATGATTTATATTCTTTTGACTCTATTAAATCAGCAAAATGTTTGGGGGTCATAAAAGATCTTGTTGTTATCCTTTCCCAATTACCCATGAAAATTATTTTGATGGATGTGGTAGTTGATGATATCGCTCTGAAGTTTGACATTCTTTTGTTTAGATCACAGACTAAGAAATTAGGTGGGACATTGCAAATGTATCTAACATATGCTACTATTCCTGTTTTTGGAGGTGAGCAGAGGAGATTGTATAGAGAAGTACAACTGGCTTATATAGTTAGCAATAATGAAAACCCTACTAATTATCCTATCTATGAAGTTCAAACAGATCTTGGGTCTTGTATTCTTCACATCAATGATCAAGTGGTTGATTGTAAACATAATATAATTCAAAATAAATATGTTGTATAGAATAATGCATGGAATATGTACTTCGATGGATCTTGTTCAAAAGAAGGTTCCAGAGAAGGGATATTTTTGGTGTCTCCTTCAAATGATGCCATTACTCTACTATACAAGCTTGAATTTGAAACCACAAATAACATAGCAAAACACGAGGCATTGATTTTGGGCTTGAGAGAAATTAAAGGTATGAATGTCAGGAAGTTGAAAGTATTTGGTGATTCAAAGTTGATCATCCAGCAGGTAAAGAATGTGTAATAGAAAAAAATTGAAGTTGTTGAAACTTTACAGAAATGAGGTAAGGGATGTTGTTGAAATATTTTTTGAATCTTTTAATATAACTTTTATTCCGAGAAGTGCTAATCAAAGAGATTATTCTTTAGCATTAGCAGCAAGTGGATTCAAGACTCCAATTGATTTACAGTTGAGATATGAAGGTGAATTGAGGCATAGACCTTCAATTCTTGATAATATCAAACATTAGCATGTTTTTCATGATGATCAATAAATCAAGAATAGATGAATTCTCTATCTCTCAGATAGATCAAGATCAATATTTAGAGATAAGTCATGAAGCCGATTCTTGTTTTAAAAATTTGATTGCTAATCATGATATTATTGTGAAAATCAATTCACAGGAATAACTTACAAAGCAAACATTACTCTCACAAAATTGTTAAGCAAAAAATTGCATAGATCACTCAAAACACACACTGAATTGATACACAAAATAAACGTTTATTGAATTGTACAAAGTACATTAACCAAACTTAGGAAATGTAATGGCTGTCCAAATATATAATTACATCAGATATTTGGAATCCAAAGAAGGAATTCAAAATCCTCACAAAAGAAGGCTTACTAATTATGCAAAAAAACCCCCAAGGTGGCAAAATCTCTTTCCAAATCAGTCAAGGACCTCATGAATTAGAAAAAATAGTTATGGAATCTAATGAGTGATGAAAGAGGAAAAAAATGTTATCTTTTGGAGAGAAAAAGATGGAGGATGAGTTGGCCAAAAAGAATACAGCCTGCAAAGTCCATAAAAGCACCTAGCTTTATTCTTATCCACTGAAAAGCGGAAGAAGTAGGATAAAATTGTGTGAAGGTAGGAAATAGCTCTTACTAATTCAGGAGAGTCATAAAAGAAGCAGAATCTTATCTAGAATATTTCTAAGTGCAATCCTGTGGATAATGATGGCAAGTGTGATCCTAAAGAGGTTGAGCAAGTTGCATACATATTCACCAAATATTTCACAGAGAAGACTTTCAGCCATCTTATATCACTACTTGGGATGGGTGAACACATGGTGAGGAAAGATTGAAAAGCAAGTTTTTCAATTTTGTTCATTTCCATGTTTGGAGGGGAGGTTTTTTTCCCATGAGGTTTTTCTTCTTTGCTTGTTTTGTGGACAAGCAGTATGTAAAAGGGGTGACCAAGCCTTGTTGTTGCGCCCTATATTTCTGATTTTTAATCACATACAATCATGCTTAAGGGGAGGTGTTAGAATATTAAAAACCCACTTTAGACTTAGGATATAAAGTATTATTCATTTTTATACTTTCCTAGGTGCTTTGACTAGGTAGTTGGCCACCTATTGCCTCTTTAGGCTCACACTTGCCATCATTATCCACAAGAGCACACTTATAAAGATTTTGGATAAGATTTTGCTGCTTTTAGTATTGGAGAAAACTCACTATGGCTTGGGGTAGACCACTACAGACAGCTGACTACCAGAAATTAACTCAATTCTCAGAACTATGCTATTATAAATGACAATGCTAAGATAATGGAGAATGTAACCAACCTTGATCCAAACGTTTTATGTAGATCCCCGTTGGAGCTTTCAATCCGTGCACTTGAATCTGCAAATTAGTCTTGACAGCCAATATACAACAAGTACATATAATATATAAACGACATTAACATCATCAATAGAAATGGTCCATGATATTATAAGTAAATGCAACCCAATGTAGAATAAACAACATTCACAACATTAATGGACGAGAATATGAGTATTTCTATTAATAAACAAGAAGAAGTACAATGTGATACGACCTCTTGTCGGCAACCAATCTGAACCAACATTTGGATCAATCCTCCATGAATGGAAAACTCAAACTATGGTAGGAGTTTGGAAGGTGAACATAAGGTGTTCACAACTACAAGGATCCATGAGTGTAGACTCAAGATAGGGAAAAAATCCACTAGAGTTCTCTTGCTCTTTTCTCCCTCCCGTCCATAAGCCATATGTGCTCAATATATAGTCCTCCCAAACGTAAGTGAAAGGACACATCGAGGTATTTCTTGGGAAAATGGAGGGTAAAAGGTCACCCAATAACCGCTTTTTGGGAGTAAAAATTAATAAACTAGTGATTTATATCATTTTACATGCTACCCGCGGGCTATAGTGATGCAACTCGTGGGTACGCCCACTGTAACGATGCAGCAAGCATACAAGGGGAAAAAATGAGGAAATAGTATGTCTGAAGGATATAAAGTGGATCTCAGTCAGTGAAATGGATCCTGTAAACCAAAGAATGTTGATGCTCACAAGGTGGGAAATTACGTTGTAACAGATACCCCCTAATGTGTGAGGTCAGAGATTGATGCTACGATGGACAAAATACATTATAAAACTTAGAAGTGGAGTGATGGAAACACAAGTGGAAGGAGCAACTCACTCGTCATAATACAATAGTATCCTTGAATACATGTCGGTATAGTACAACAATCTGATACAATGGCCATGAATAGGCAGTACATAATGGATATATGTCATAAGTGATCATAGCCATGATCCCTCTACAGTAAGATATGGTCTCCTGCTGAAAAGGAGACAACGGGTGCAAACTGGAGGTACAAACTGCTGATATTTGAGAGGTGATATCTCAGATATAAAGTCAAAGTCATAGGTAGCATACTGAATGCCACTATCGCTTGGGGTCTTCTACACAAGTCTTCAATGGTGCAAGTCCCATCAAGTGAATAAAGGAGTTGGGGTCGAACCTAATGTGACATCGTTTGATTACTGGTCAATGATGCATACCGTTAACATATGCGAGATGACCCACCAATAATGAAAATTGGCATCAAGGCACAGAGCACAATCATCAGAGTGTGAATAAATGAGTTGAAGTTGAACACTAGGATGAATCCATCGATCAGGGGACATTGATGTATTCCCAAAACTATTAATGGAGAGAGAATATGCCACTAATGATTGCAAGCCTCAAGGTACTCAATTGAAATCTAAGCCTCAAGTCCCAGAATAAATGGGTTGAAGTCGACGAAACGAGACTCGCTGGAAGGAGGGCATTAATGCATCCCCCATCAACCAGCACGAGGTACCAGCTATGCTGAAAGATTTGGAAGATCTCAGGTGAAACGGACTGATTCAATAAGGATGGCTAACATGCAATAGTCAAGAGATCTGAGGAGTGGCCGACTCTGGTTTCAGGACTTCCTTTGAACAAGAGCATGAGCAGATGGATAGACGTAGGCAGCATAGACTCGATATAGACTGTGCGATGTAGGAGGCATCACAAAGGGATCCATAATGACTGGAAGCTTAACCAATTGGTGGAGAAACTGAGAAGCAAGTACAGCTCCTAAGGTCCAACTATAGTCCCGAATCATAGTGTATGGAGTGGAATGAATGCTCTGTTCAAAGGTGACACAACAGCTGCAAACAAGAAGTAGTAATCATAATCCCGTTCGGATTTTTGGAATATTTGATTTTTTGGTCTTTTTCATATTTGGAGAAAGCTTGAAAAAGAATAAAATTGCTTATAGTACAACAAGTGAGGGAACGAGTGTCAAATAGCGAGCAAACTAGTCCCAAGCAGTGGAACATACCTATGATCAATGCAAGGAAGCATATGTAGGATGTGGACACTCGGTGGGTGTTCCCTCAGGGTAAAAAAGGTCATGAAATTGTGAAGGACAAATGGAAGCTCGGCAAGGCTCGACAGGGAAAAGTGCTCAGGCACCAAGCTAATAACTGAGTAAGCGGGAGCTGACACAAGGCTCAAGCGGCAAGCAGGACGATGCAATGCAATCACAATATGATATAAATGAGGGGAGTCCTTAAGGGAGATGGCCAGCATAAGACAAAGTAGAGTATGAGTCTTTATCTCAATGTCATCGCATAACAACAAAGGACTCCCAATCCTAAGGACAAACAACGACATGGGCGCCAGAATGCACAAAGGGGATCTAACTAGGGTGCCCATGTTCGAAAAAATCCCTACCACCACATAACGACACTTCTATAGCAGTGTGAAGGTTCTGTGTCAGTTACGAAGCGGGGTTGCACCTAGGGTTTGTGAAAATGGTCAAAAGGTCAAATGCATACTGCATGTGGAAATGGCATCTAACCTATATGTCGGGTGTGAAACGTATCTGCCATAGGTGTGAAATGGTCCAAAACAAATTTTGTTGAAGAAATATAATTAAAAATTCTACTCCATGACATTATATTAGTCCATAACGGCATCAAATGGTAAAAACTATAGACAAGTGGGTCCTGAAAATTATAAATAGTAATAAAAATTTACAATTTACAATTCATTTTTACTATTCACCCATTTGGAGCTTTGTGGTTAGTTTTCACCTTGAAGTTCAACTATCAATTCTGGGAGCTACAAGCGTCCGTTCATCGAACCGTCTAGAGTAGGTTGGTAGTCTCATCCATACCTTTAATTTCATTGCATTCATTTTAGTTTTCATCGGTGGGATTTTTAGTTTGGGCAATCCCTAAATGGCTTCGACGCTACCCGCGGGCTATTACTATGCGGGTCGTGGGTAGGGAACGATACTCGTAGTCAATGCATAGGTTGACCGTGAGTACCTGCCCCTATATACAAATTAGCCCACGGGTACAGCCGTGAAGTTGATTTTGCAAATAAAATTGCCTAAAATCCTTATTTTTCCTCACTCCAGGATGGTTCTAGAGTGGAGAGAGAGGGAGCATGACCAAGTAGATGAGGTCGTGTGCAACGATGTGCAAGCACAACAAGCATTGCAAGCATGTGGGTTGTACAAATTCTGGAGTATAGGGGGTTTGAGGGCCCAAAACCTACTACTCCGCCGCTTGATAGATTATTGGGATGTTGATGCACAGAACTTCAATCTCAATGGGAAAATCCTCACACTGAAAGTGGAAGACATCTACTTCATTACCGGTTTGTCCCGTCGAGGTGAGGTGGCTAGTCTTCAATCTCGTACTGTGGGTGGTGGGATCACCGTCCTCAATTATATAGCACGGTATTGTCCCACAAACACACGAGCGATGGGAATTCAAGTGCCCGTCAATGCCATAGCAAATCTGAGCATGAAGATCATTGTGGCTACCTTAGTGCGAATAATGGGTTCAAAAGGTCTACACCAGGCATCCAGGCCAGTGATGTTCTATGCATCACAATGCATGCAGCCTATAGTATTTGAATGGTGTACCACACTACTGAGTCTATGAAGGCTCAACTGACAGAACGCAAAGAAGGGAAGGCCAAAAACTTCGGGTATGGCAGTATCTTGTGCAGATTCTTCTTTGGGAGAGTTCTGGGGCTTAGTCCGAGGGTGGATGTCCCTCTTCATAGTCTCCGCGATCCATCCCTGACCTGGTGGGTTGAGATCTTGACAGGACAGGGTGGTGGTCGTCTGGAATCACCATATACTGAGGAGTTCTTTTGATGGTGGGACCGACAGGTCATTTCCATAGAGGACTATCCCTGTGCAGGGATAGACTTCCGCCAGGATCGGGACATGCCACTCCCACCATACGCAGCGTTCAGAGATGTTGGTGAGTACTCTTTTTAAATTTTTCTTATTAAATTTGTATGGATTTTTTATTATAGATGTGAATGCAAAAATATTTTTGGTGGTAGTATCAAATGATAATGGTTGACTGTTTGCTCGCAGACGAGGGCTTAGTGAGACTTGATGGCTTCCTGAGACATGGTCGTCGGGGCAGGGGTGATGAGGCAGGTGGTGCTGCAGCAGAGCGCACTCTACAGACCTTGCACCACAACCTATCACGGATGGTTTCCAGGGTTCCACAAATAGAGGTGGCACGACTACCTGAGGCCATGCAGTGCCAAGTAGTGAGGGTTCCGGGTGACTGGGTGCGGTTACTGCAGTGGGTAGCCAATGCAGTTCATTATTTCTATGAGACACATCCTATCAAGGCGGCAGCTAGGCCTCCTCGTAGGGAGTAGATATCCCAAGATCTCATTTTTGTATCGATATGTATATTTTTGAGGGCTACGGGCTCCAGTTTTGTATGACACTACCATTTTTGGACATGTTTATATATAAACTATGGTTCTCCGGTTCTATGATATGTGTGTATGTACAAATGTATGAATGTCTCTTTTGTTTGTGTGCTTCATTATGAATGTGATAAATGCCAATCTAATACATAGTTAGCATATGCATCAAATATATTATTAAGACTTCTCGGAACATGAATGTATGTAATTGAAACAAAATGTCTCTCCAAGTGTCTTAACCTTAGGAATTTCCATAGTAGTGTAGGGTCTCGCACACGGTACTGCCCATTCAACTAAGACACAACTAGTTGTGAATCTAGGTGGACCTCTAAAGATTAGACGTCATGTAAAATAAAATCACGAAGTAGCTCAATGATGGCACTATACTCAGCCACATTGTTAGATGTAGAACCGATACAAGCACTCCTGAGGACACAAATAGGTGGTCAAGTGATAAAATAACCCAGGAAGCAGAAGCAAGCTATTGCATATGTCGGCTAGCACCATCCGTGAAACCTAAGAACGTAGGATATCTTGCTGACATCTGTCAATCAAACGGAAGCTAATTAGCAGACCCGAAAACCAAAAAGCAAGCTAAACTATGTACAGAAACAACTATACAATAGTATACAAAAGTATCAGCCTGAACAATAGTATACAAAAGTATCAGCCTGAACCAGAGGTTCAAGCATAATACCGCTTGAGATAGAGCCCATTTCTAGGCTCCTTCAAGACAGTCCCCTCATAGTCTTCTAATTCATAGGCTCCTTTTTCTAGGACATGCCTCATGATGTAAGGACTGTGCCACATGGGTTTGAACTTGCCTTCCCCCAGGGGTTCTTTAGCTTGGTCATATAAGAAGACCAAGTCACCTTCAGCATACTGCCGGGAACGGACAGACCTATCATACAGAACCTTGACATGACATTTGTTGGCATCTATGGCCACAACGGCATCTCGACATTGCTCATCAAGTTTCTCAAGGTGGATTAAACATTGCTCAATACCTTTCGTATCAGGGAGGAGCTCTATGGCCAGTTTAAGCGAAGGGATTTCGCATTCAATTGGTAAAAGTGACTCCACACCGTGAACTAGCTGGAATGGTGAGAATCTGGTGGGAGTCTTGACTATGGTTCGATATGCCCACAAAGCAGGATATAACATGATGTACCAATTGTTCTTGCTTTGTTGGATGGTATGCTGGAGAATGGTTTTCAAAGATTTATTAACTGCTTCAACTTGACCATTCTCTTTGGGATAGTAGGAAGACGAGTGTTCTTGATGAAACCCAACTTTGAGAGACAAATCTTCCATCATCTTGTTTTGAAAGTGACTTCCATGGTCAGTGAAAATCTCTTTTGGAATACCGAAACGAGTGATAATTTGATTGAACACGAAATGGGCTGCAGTAGCACCGTCGGCTTTTACTGTAGGCAAGGCCTCATCCCATTTGGAAAAATAGTCCACGAACACTATGATATGGTGATGCCCCCTAGCCGAAGCTAGTTTGCAATCCATGAAGTCCACCCCCCCACTTAGTGAAGGGACCGACGGTGACGACTAAATGAAGGGGCGCTGGATGCGAGTGTATATTCTGAGAGAACACCTAGAAAGGGTGGCATCTCTTCACAACATTAACACAATCCTTAAATATTGAAGGCCAAAAGTAACCATCTCGCATAATACACTGGGCTGTAGCAAGCCCGGATAAGTGACCACCACATGCCCCTGCATGGCAATCATTAAGCACCCGCTCTGCTTCTTCGTGAGTTAAGCAATGACAGAGAATAGAATCCTTTCCTCAGTGATACAAAGTGTCACCAACGATGGTATAGTCTTTAGCATGATGTTTCACATGCCGTCGCTCGTCTCGTGAATAATGTGGAGGAAACTTTAAAGTTTGGAGCTATACAATGACATCCCCATATCAAGGGTCTTCGGATGAGATAAGAAATAAGTGCTCATCCACAAAGGAATCTTCATGAATGACATCCTCATCAAATATCGGGAGGTCCGACAATCCATTTATTATACTTCCCCCCTATAAGGCGTTGTGATAGCACGAACTGAAATGGATTGATGTGAGCTACAACTGTGGTTGTTCTAAGAAAAATGTAATTTCGTAACCGCTGGAATGCATGGATAGTTGCAAGCGACATCTTTTCCACATGAGTATATCTTAGCTCAGCGTCTACTAGATTTCGACTGAGGTAATAGATAACATGCTCGAGGAGCGCGTCATGAACCTGAACCAAGACCATGCCAATCGTATCTTGAGACGCAGCCACATAAAGAATAAAATATCGTGCGAAGTCTGGTGGACTAAGCACAGGGGCTGATACCAAAGCTTTCTTAAGGGCGTCGAAATACTGATGGGCTCGCTCATCCTAGATAAAAGGTGTCTCTTTCTTCAATAAGCGTGCGAAACCTTTGGTAAGATTAGCATAATTGACTACAAATCGACGCAGAAAAGTAGCTCTCCCTTGGAGGATCTGAAGTTGTAACAAGTTGCGCGGAGGAGGCAACCGAAGTATTGCCTCAACTTTTAGAGGATCAACTCTAATACCCTCTTTTGAAACTATGAAGCCTAGAAGGTGACCAGTCCTTACAGCGAAGATGCATTTATTGGGATTCAATCAAATTTTGTAGTGTATACATCGTTCAAGAATCATACGAAGGTGCTTGGGGTGTTCCTCTCTCTTGCGAGAATGGCTAGCAAGATCATCCAAGAAAACCTCCATAATCTTATTAAGATCATGAAAGGTGTAGGTCATGGCTGGCTGAAACGTAGCTCTTGCGTTTTTAAGGCCGAAGGGAATTTTCCGATATGCAAACGTTCCCCATGGACAAATGAATTCCATCTTATGTTGGTCCTCGGGTTTGATTTGAATCTGGTTATACCCTGAGAATCCATCCATGAATGAAAAAATATCACTTCCCGCACAAGCATCCAAGATCTGATCAATGAATGGCGTGGGGAAGTTGTCTTTTGGACATGCACGGTTCAAATCTCTAAAATCGGTGCATATGCGGATCGTTCCCTGCTTATTATCCACAGGAACAGGGTTTGACACCCATTTGGTAAGGGGAATGGGGTAGATTAAACCAGCTTTGAGCAGTTTCTCCACCTCTGCCTTGATAGTGGCTGCCTTCCTAGGCTTCACAGCACGTAAGCATTGTCGAACCGGTTTAGCATTAGGATACGTTCTAATCTCATGTTCAACAATGTGGGGGTATATTCTTGGCACCTCCTCATATGACCAACGAAAGCTTCCTAGAGTTCTGTAAAAAATTTAGTGTAAATAGCAATCTCCTCAGGAGTGCAATCGTCACCGACGTAGACATTCTCCACCTTTTCGGGAGTACGAGAGATGTTGATCGACATGGTTGGGGAAATATTGGCCATATTCCCCTCCACAAAAACATCATGCAACTCCAAAAGAGCCACAAGGTGACCAACCATCTCTGCTAGAATCATCCTAAACTCTTCTTGCTCAACGAGCTCGAGGTTGGGAAGGAAATAAGAGCGATGATGCATATCTTCCCAAGGCCTCTCACTACCACATATGGCCTCCATAATAGCTTCATCGGATGGAAAAGTATCATCAAAGCAATCGTGTGAACAAGATGAGTTGGCTGCCCAAACTGGCAGCATAACGGGATCTTCTTCGACTACCTGAGAAGAAGAGAGATCCGGTTCTGCAGCGGCTTGTTGAATATGCTCGTAAGAAAGCTCAACTACAGACAATGGCATAGACATCCCGACATGCATAATGTCTCCAGACGTAGAACTCATGGACGGTAAAGTCCATGGATCAGTACAATAGGAAGTCCAGAATGACATACTATGCAAAGGAGGAGGTGCATCGTCGGAAATGGTTCCGATGAAGTTCACATGTGTAGGAAAACTATAAGTTCCCAACAGTGAAGGGTACATACCAACACCTATGTTCCCAGTTGCCAACTGAGAATCAATAAATTGCGGGACTATGGATCCCGTGGATGTTGTGGAAGAAGTGTTAATGAAATCCAGCTAATCGATGGTCACAATCTTGCCTTCATGGGGAAAGCAGATAACTCTGAATACAGTGGACGCGACAACCTTCATAGCGTACATCCAATTCCGACCTAGTAACAGGTTTTAGTCGATGGGCGCATCAACCACATTGACTTCAATAGACACAGACTTACCTCCCAAGCAGACAACATGGGAAGGGATAATTCCATGTGGCTTAAATGACCAACCGTCGAATGCAGTGAGCGTGGTTCTAGATGCGAGTAAAGGAGGAGAGCCAAGAGCTTTCCAAAAAGTTAACGACATTACTGACACGGAAGCACCTTCGTCAACCATAGTACGTTTGAAAAAAATCAAAAGGCACACCACCTGGATTTGAAAAGCCACATGGTAAGGTAAGCGAGGTTGAACATCAGTAGTATCAAACTTGATAAAATTGCGATTTCCCCCATCCTGAACTCCTAACGCACTCAAAAGGGCATGCTTCTGAGAAGGACAGGCTTGCAAAACTTCAAGAGCCAACATGGCACACGGAGTTTGGCCCAAATCTTCTACAATGGAGTAGTTCTGGGCAGCTCGAGCATTAGGATTATGCGTAGAGCACTTGAGAACACCTTTCGGTATCCGTGGCACATTAGAGGGCTTATCGATATGCAAGGAATTATTAGGAGGAGGGGGAGGCTCACTCCCCATATTAGGTTGTGGTGCACCATAATCGCTTTGACAAGTAGCAACACTAACCTACGATTGAACCATATTCACATATCCATAACCACTAGTATTGGAAGAAGACATTGTCGTTTCAGTAGGTCTGTAACCAGTGGTGGGAGCATGCGAAGCCATGTTTTGATGATGAGGAAGGGGATCCTTTCACACAGCTAGGCTCTGTGCCAAATGCTTCGATGCTTCTTCGATTCGAGGACATAAGTGAGTAAGATGATCTTCCCCATAGAGCTTGCAAGGGAACTTCACCTTACGCTTAGGTTTACGGTCCTCACCAGCATTTACGCCTTCCTAAGGAGGGTTGGCATTCTCTTTACGAGGGGTATTGCATTTTCTATTATTGTTATTCCCATTGTTTCCACCCCTACGGTTGTTTCTCCCCTTTTTCTTACCACTAGGTTGCTGGTTACCTGATGGTTTCATTGATTGCACATTGTGTACATTAGACGACAAGGTGGAAGTGGACAAGGTGTGAACCTATCCGGGATTAGACTGGTTTAGCGACAAATTTTTCATTTGATTAGCTACCAAGTCTATAGGGATAGTGCTTGCGTATCCCATGATGCCATCAGCATGTGGTCTAGGAACTGACGTGGGGTCATGTCGTGTTCTCAGTGCGTCAGGAATAATGTCATATAAAATGATAGACTGAGAGGATAGTAGGTCTAACTGTTGGAATTTCAAGATGGCTTGTTCCTCAGTCACAATGCTGGACATCGAAACATCCTTAGCAATGTATGGGAGTAGAGACTTGAGGAACCATTCCAACAGAAACTCTGGAGTAATGTTGGCTTTCACTAATCTCTTCCGTCGACGCCACTCTTGAACGTGGTCAGAAATATGTGTGGCCTTATTATGACGGAAGGTAGTCAACAGTTCAGTACTAGTATCATAACGAACCGGCAACTAAAAATGGTCCAAGAAAACCAAATCAATCTCATTAAATCCCCTATAGGTGTTCCCAGGAAACTCCACATAGCACTTCGCAACTGCCCCCGTGAGGGTGTGTTGAAATAGTCATAATCTAACGGAATCATGATTCAACGAGTTGGAGGAGCACCAAAGGTGAAACGTTGTGACATGATCACCCGGAACCTCACCACCTTTCCCCTCAAATGTAGGAATGTTCGAAGGGATCTTGGTAGGGACCGGGGGCCAATTAGGTTCGTGGCACACCATATCATTCGTGAGCTACGAAAGATCCGGAAGATTCAAACGTGCAAGGAACAGGAGCTGCGGCTAGAAAGCTTGATTATAAGCTCCCATAAAAGGTTGGTTGAATGGAACCGAATTATAAGGTGGACCAAAAGCTTGACCATGAGCATTAAACTGCTGATAATGAGGACCTAATGGACCATAAACTTGACGATGTCCATAAGGTTGATAACCTGCTTCGACCTGACCCGTATGAGAGTAAGCAGGTATATAAGTGTTTTGGGCACCGTATTGAGGTGGGTTGAATTGGTGGCCAGCATCGACTATGTTGTAGTAAGGGTTGCCACCATAATTATGGGGCATATACGTACTATTCATAGCAGGAACCAAGTTGTAATTACCATAATGGTTGTTGAATATTGTAACTTCTAAGAATATTATATTTGTATATTATTTATTCCGGAGATGTTCCATACCTCCGATGTGATTATACTATGAATCCGGAGATGTTTATTCCTCTGAATTGGTTGTGGTAACTAGGGTTATTAGACCCACCATGTGGGGGTCGGCCCAGTCAGTTATAATAGGGTATTTAACCTAATGGTTAAATACGATCCTACATGTACTTGTGTAAAATACATGTCAGTGTAGTGTATAAATAGAGGAGGTATGTTCCTCATTTGATACACACACTCACTTGAGAGAGGCGCACTTGTGGAGGAGAGGTCTTCTATGGTGGAGGAGGAGATCATGTATTTGGTTTACATCTTTGTATATTGCTGGTCATCTATATTGAGGAAGCTTTACTGGGTTTTCTACCCCATGAGGGTTTCCCAGGATAAATCTGCGTCTCTTGTGTTTATGCTATGCTTGTTGTTTCTTCAGTGATCCTATATATGCTATTATTGTGAAATGGAATGTAATGCTTCTATTTTCTATCTTAGCATATTAAATCTTAACATGGTATCAGAGCTAAACTGAAGGAAGGCAAGGTATGGCACTTACAACACTTGCTTTACTTACGACAATTTGAAGGTTAGGGTTTTATATAGCAAAAACCAGTCATCGTGGAACTTTCGCTATAAATCCATTTTGGCGAAGGTTCAGGATCGGAAACCTTTACAGGTCGTAGATAACATCTCCAGGTATCTTGTGTCCAAAGGGAACCCACCGATTCGTTGTACTTTGTAAGTTATGATCAGTACAAGTTAGGGTTTCTGCCTCTTCCAGATCTCAGTCAAAATCAGGTGACCTTGGAAAAAAGGTCATAACTTGGGATAGGAAGCTCCAAATGCAATTTCGTAAAGAGTGAAGGGAATTACATAGACTGTACTATGTCAGGAAACATATTTAGAGTCTGAAGCTGAACCAGTGACACGTGGAATGCCGTACAAGTTCCCTCTCCTGTTTAATCCCATAAACAAGTCACGTTGCGACACTTGGCATAACTCTCTCTCAGAGAGTCCAATTGAGGACAGACCTATCAGGATGGAAATATAATAGGGTGATCGATCTCAAGAAAAGTGTTCAGAGGCCGAAGTTCAAACAGTGACACGTGGCACGCCGTACAAGTTCGCTCTCCTGTATTATCCCAAAACAGGTCACGTTGCGACATTTGGCATAACTCTCTCTCAGAAAATCCAATTGAGGTCAGACATGTCAGGATGGAAAGATGACAGGTCAGGCTACTGCAAAAAAATTGTTCAGACCCTGTGGAGCAAAAATTTTGGATTTATAGCAGAAACAATCAGGTACATATTTATGTCAAAACAGAATTATTTTTGGACCACCTTTATTCATGGCTTCCGGAATTTAGGGTTTCAGAGAAAGTTAGAATTTTTGGAATCGGAATCCACGGCTGAATGCTACTCAGGAAAATTGAAATTTAGAGACCAAGATCAAATTTTTGGTTGGGTAGAAGACCGGGCTTGATCAAACCCTAGCTCGGGATTTTGATCGGAAAGATGGAAAATTAGGGCTTCAGCAAAAGTTGGAATTTTTGAAGTCTGTAACCATGGCTGGAAGCTTCTCAGAAAAATAAAAGTTTAGAGCCTTGGATCAAACCTTTTGATTGATCAGAAGAGTGGGCTTCATCAAACCCTAGTTCGGGATCCTATCCAGAAGATCCAGAAGTTTCAAAGGCAATTTTGAGGGGTCAAATTTTGGAATTGAAGTATGCTAGTTTGATCAGCTCAGCAAGACACATCCTTCCATTCATTCGGAAGTGTGAAAGTCAAAGATTGAATTTTTAGGGTTTCTCTAGCAAACCCTAATCAAGCTCCAGATCAAGTTTCAGGGGGATTTGAGGCTAAGGCCTTACATAAGAAGACTACAAGAAGTCTCAACAGGTATGACTTAAGGAGGTTCAGGTATGTCTTGAAATCTTATTCTTGATTAAGTTCATGATGTGTTTGTCTTCATATTATTTATTAGTACAATCTTGATTAATGTTAGAATTGTCTTATCACCCTAGTAACAGTATGAATGCATGAAGACATTCATTGATTAGGGCTATATGATTGTAATAATGCATTATGGTGTTGTGTGAGGTTGATGTTGCCTACTAACAAGATACAGGTACATCACAAAAGACAATTCAAGTTCCATGACCATGACAACATGAAGACAAAGACTCACGAGGTATGTATGACTTTGTTATGTTATGTTTAACCTATGAGACATGCAGGTTATAGCTCAGGATCTCTAAATCATTGAAGAGATTGTTTAGGTGTGTTGTACATAACTAAGCAGGTATACTAATCCAAGTATGTTTTCCTATGTCATGTTAGAATCTTACCTTGTGTTAGGATCCCTTATGTAAGTATACTTGGTATGATTGGTTAGTAATCAAGGGTTTATGCATATTATGTCTCTTATCTTGGTTGATGATTTAACTAACTAGATCAAACAAGAATATGCATGAGTAAAAGAAGACTTCCTTGAAACCCTGAATAATAATGATCATGACTGTACATATTCAAGATTATTTAGAATTAGAATGTTTTGATAATATTGAGAATATACTAATGAATGTATGTTTGTGTATGAGATCATGAGTATGACACTAGTGTACACTTGAGCATGCACAGTGGTACAGAATGAATAGAAGTTCAGGAAACATACAGAAGATCAAGCGGGAGGCAACCACACAAACATAAAAGATAAGTATTTGAGTTGTTATTAGAAATAGTAAATGATAT
Organism: Larix kaempferi; assembly: GCA_027924585.1. NCBI lineage: Eukaryota > Viridiplantae > Streptophyta > Pinopsida > Pinales > Pinaceae > Larix > Larix kaempferi. The sequence continues at coordinate 8,666,970 of BSBM01000091.1, read as the reverse complement.
TGATTGTATGCATATTTGTATTCCTAGAATATATCATGTTGAGTGTAAACATTCATAAAGCATTGAACAGTATACTACTAATATGCATATGATTGGTAAGTTGGACAAACATTCCATTGTTGCTTGTCTAGAATGAAACCTCTTTGCTGACATGGTAAGAGCTGTGCACACTCTCAATAGTATGTTCTAGTAAAGATGGAAGGCATCTAGATAGCTACTGTATGCATACAGAATATGGGAAAGTGTTGTGCCAAAGTATTGGTCAAAATAGTTGCATAACTATGTAAATGATATATGTATGCATAATAGGTTATCATGTCAATAAGATTTGATGATTATGAAGTATTACTAATCATGTACTTAATTTTGATTTGTAGGAAGAGAATCATGATGAGATGTTTTGCTCCAAGGGACTAGATAAGACCATTCTCTTAATGATGTAATTAAAGAAGAAGTGTGAATCAGGTTCTGTATGGGTACCCAGGATCGGTAGTCAATTGATGAGCTTAATGATCATCATGGGTGATATGGATCTCAACCTTTGCTACAAGGTTGAATATGGCTTCTATACACATATGACATGGATGCAAGAAGGAACTCACCACAGAGTTTGAATGATTTTAAGGCTCATATTATTAGACCCATCTGACAAGAGATGGCACAAATAGATATGCAGAAGATCACTCAATGCAGAGTGTGAATAATGGACAATTGACAGCTTCATGACAAAGCTTGGGATTTACCAGAAGTAAAAGTTCTTCCTAACCTTTACCTTAAGGTTGTGGATGATGAACCTATCATACCATTATTGTATGAAAATGATCTCTTTCTGACAAGGAATTAGAAACAGGTCATGAAAATGGCTGCAGAAATGAAAATGAAAGGTCTCGGATTAATGCACTACTTCTTAGGCCTAGAAGTATGGCAAGATCCAAAAGGAATCTTTTAAATCAAGGTAAGTATGCTGTGAAGTTTCTAAAAAGATTTGATATGTTGGAGTATAAAGTCATGGCCACTCCCATGGACTCCAACTTGAAGTTATTAGTTAATGACTCATCGTATTTAGTGGACCTAACCCTATATAGACAAATCATTGGGTCATTGATGTATTTAACAAATACTAGGCCAGATATATGCTTTGTTGTAAGTCAGTATCTAGTAGAACCTAGAAAGGTTCACTTAATAGCTACAAAGCATGTAGTGAGGTACCTAAAAGGTACATTAGATTTTTGGTCTATATTATCTTGGAGGTCATGAACTCTGTTTACATGGTTACTCATATTCTGATTGGGCAGGAAGTGTCTCAGACAGAAAAAGTACATTAGGTGGATGTTATAGTCCTGAATTTGCCATGATCTCATGGTTTAGCAAGAAACAATCTAGTGTGGCTCTCAATACTGCTGAAGCAGAATATATGGCTTTCTGCTCTGCCAGCTATGAAGCAGTATGGCTTCAGAAGATTTTATATGGAGTGTTTGACTTAGAAATGGATCCCACTGTGATTATGTGTGACAATCAAAGCTGCATAAAGATGACTGAAAATCATGTGTTCCACGATAAGTCAAAACACATAGAGATCCGTTACTTCTATATACGAGATATGGTGCAAAGAGGAGTTATCAAGCTCGAATATATAAGCACTAAGGATCAGATTGCTGATATCTTGACTAAACCTCTGTCTCGAGTGAAGTTTGAATACTTTCGAGACAAGCTTGGTATAGTTCAAAAGAACTCTCCTCGAAAGGGGGAGTAGCATAGTATCTGATAACAAGTCTGCCTCATCAATGATGAGGTTACCTATTCACTACACTTAGTTACCTAGAATTATTTAGATTTAGGACTCTTATATTTTTTACTTTTGATGATATACGTATTAGTGAGAATACATGCTTTTGATTATAGATGTATTAGTGAGAATACATGCTTTTGATGATAGATGTATTAGTGATATACATGTTTTGATGATGATATACATGTTTTGATGATGAGGTTACATGATGCCTTGATGTATTGATACGTGTTTGTACTTGTATGGATGAATATACTTGTACCCATAGTGATGTGGGGATTGGATCATCTCTGGACTTCAGTCCTAAAGAGAGCCGTAGAGGTATGTCTTCGAGAATGAAGTCCTTGGTGGACTTGAGGGGATTGGATCATCCCTGGACTTCAGTCCTAAAGAGAGCCGTAGACGTATGTCTTCGAGAATGAAGTCCTTGGTGGACTTGAGGGGATTGGATCATCCCTGGAATTCAGTCCTAAAGAGAGCCATAGACGTATGTCTTCGAGAATGAAGTCCTTGGTGGACTTGAGGGGATTGGATCATCCCTGGACTTCAGTCCTAAAGAGAGCCGTAGAGGTATGTCTTCGAGAATGAAGTCCTTGGTGGACTTGAGGGGATTGGATCATCCCTGGACTTCAGTCCTAAAGAGAGCCGTAGACGTATGTCTTCGAGAATGAAGTCCTTGGTGGACTTGAGGGGATTGGATCATCCATGGACTTCAGTCCTAAAGAGAGCCGTAGACCTGATGTCTTCGAGAACAAAATCTTGAATGAACAGGTAAGGGGATTGGATCATCCTCGGACTATTAGTCCTTTGAATTGAGCCGTAGACATGATGTCTCCGAGAACTAAATCCTGAATGAACAGGTAAGGGGATTGGATCATCCTCGGACTATGGTCCTTTGAATTGAGCCGTAGACATGAGGTCTCCGAGAATTGAATGATAGGACTGGATCGTCCCTGGACTTCGGTTCAAAAGGTACATGATAGGACTGGATCGTCCCTGGACTTCGGTTCAAAAGGTACATGATAGGACTGGATCGTCCCTGGACTTCGGTTCAAAAAGTACATGATAGGACTGGATCGTCCCTGGACCTCGGTTCAAAATGTACGTGACAAATCCTAGAATTGTTCTAGGTTACATCCAGCATGAAACAAGGCTGGCTCTGTAGATGTGATACATCCAGCATGAAACAGGGCTGGCTCTGTAGATGTGATACATTCAGCATGAAACAGGGCTGGCTCTGTAGATGTGATACATCCAGCATGAAACAGGGCTGGCTCTGTAGATGTGATACATCCAGCATGAAACAGGGCTGGCTCTGTAGATGTGATACATCCAGCATGAAACAGGGTTGGCTCTATAGATGTGATACATCCAGCATGAAACAGGGCTGGCTCTATAGACGTGACACATCCAGTATGAAAGAGGACTGGCTCTGTGGCGGTAAATCCTAGATCTGATATAGGTCACATCCAGTATGAAAAAGGACTGGCACTGTGGTTGGGATTAGATCATCCCTAGACATGAGACTTGTCTTAAAGAGATAAGGATTGATCATCCTGGAACTTGATCTGGATTGTATCATCCATGGACCTATGTCCTAAAGAGAGCAGGATTGATCATCCATGGACCTATGTCCTAAAGAGAGCAGGATTGATCATCCTGTAATATGATTGTGTGATGACGATGCTGATGATCGTGTGATGACCATGCTGATCGTGTGATGATGATGCTCATGATCGTGTGATGACGATGCTAATCGTGTGATGTCGATGCTGATGATCGTGTGATGACGATGCTGATCATGTGATGGCGATGTTGATGATCGTGTGATGACGATGCTGATGATCGTGTGATGACGATGCTGATTATCGTGTGATGACGATGCTGATGATCGTGCTATTGATCGTATGATGACGATGCTGATATTCGTATGATGACGATGCTGATGATCGTGTGATGACGATGCTGATGATCGTGTGATGACGATGCTGATGATCATGTGATGATGATGCTGACGATCGTGAGGATTCAGATATTGATGTTGCTGTAGCTGTTTGAATACTGCAGAAGATAAAGACTCAGTACTGAAGATGTTGATGTTCCAGTATTGAAGATGTTCCAGTAACTGGTTGAGTTACTGATGATGTTGAGAAAGCTTCCAATGATTTATAGATGTATCATGTATGATGTATGACTCGTTGCTCCTGTGGATGTTGTTATAATATCCTTCTCGTTAAGGGGGAGTGTTGAATATTGTAACTTCTAAGAATATTATATTTGTATATTATTTATTTCGGAGATGTTCCATACCTCCGATGTGATTATACTATGAATCCGGAGATGTTTATTCCTCCGAATTGGTTGTGGTAACTAGGGTTATTAGACCCACCATGTGGGGGTCGGCCCAGTCAGTTATAATAGGGTATTTAACCTAATGGTTAAATACGATCCTACATGTACTTGTGTAAAATACATGTCAGTGTAGTGTATAAATAGAGGAGGTATGTTCCTCATTTGATACACACACTCACTTGAGAGAGGCGCACTTGTGGAGGAGAGGTCTTCTATGGTGGAGGAGGAGATCATGTATTTGGTTTACATCTTTGTATATTGTTGGTCATCTATATTGAGGAAGCTTTACTGGGTTTTCTACCCCATGAGGGTTTCCCAGGATAAATCTGTGTCTCTTGTGTTTATGCTATGCTTGTTGTTTCTTCAGTGATCCTATATATGCTATTATTGTGAAATGGAATGTAATGCTGCTATTTTCTGTCTTAGCATATTAAATCTTAACAATGGTGAGGTATGTTCCCACCCCAACATTAGGATTAGCATGAGCATTCATGTGGTGACCCAAAGCATGAGAAATATTCCCAACCCCAACGTTGGTGTTACTAGTAGTAGGAATGGTGGTGTTATGACCATGTAGATAAGATATATTCCCACCTCCTACATTAGTATTACTAGTAGCAATGGTGGATGCAAAAGTGTGAGGTACATGTCCACCCCCATGGTTAGGAGGAGCATTAACATTTGCGAAAGTGGTCCTGGGTTGACGGGTAGCGATATGTGTGTTAGGTGGTGGATGGCAAGTCGTGTTTTGAACAGTGTTCCTATTAGGTTGGATTAACCTAGGAGGTGGTCGTCTTCCAACATTATCATTATTGGGAGGAATGTGACCGGTCCCCATACTATGTGTGTTAGTGGACAACATGGTGCCCCCAGCAAGGGTATTGCCCCAAGTGGGTGCAGTGTTGCTAATACTATGAATGGCGCCAGCGTGGCTACCAAAAGTAGTGGAAGGATCAACTGTGGTGTAATCCGGCATACCATATGAGAATGCAATAGGGTTGACCGTAGGGCCTATATCATCATGGACCTCTGGCATCCCATATAAATAATTATGTGGAAATGAAGGATCAAACGGGTCATCCTTGGGTGGGTCCAGACCAAACAAACTAGGTTGGGTCTCAGGTGGATCACCTCCCCACGCCTCACGAGGTGTAGGGGTGTCAGAAGTGTGTTCAACTCTACCTGATGGACTCGTAGGGATTTCTCCCGTGTCAGATTGTGCAGCGGTCATGACGTCTAGGACGTAAGTCTCGTAAGAATCCAAAGACTCAGAGGGAACTCGTCGGCGTCCTTTAGCAATGTGACGTGAAAGTTCGGTGGGCTGCAAACCAACCAACCGATAGGATCGGTGGAGAGCAGGGCTCCATGCCATGATATCTTCGGAGAGAATATAAAATCAAAATGTCCCCTAAAGGCCAACTATCGATCAAAAATAGTTAATCAAAAGCACACACCTAGAGAAACTACAGGCAAGAGTAGACAAACAGAGTGGCTAAATGAGCTCCTGACACTAGAGCTAGTATGTCTCGCCTAGGAGAGGCTTGAGACTCCCAAACTATAGCCAGAGGTAACAGAATAAGTTATAACGGCCCCCAGACTTCACTGTGTGCACAGAATCAAGTCTACTGCACAAACACAACTGTGCTATTCGACTGCTATATGAATCAGGACACAAACAGCAGAACCACTGCAAGTACCCTATGCGATACCTAGGTAAGGAAACTATGGTCACCGCAATATAACCAATGCTCAGGGGGACAGTCACAGGTGGGATCCATCGTATGGGCAGGGTAGCTGAGCCCAAAACTCAATGAGGGTCAAATCCCCCAAGAGTCCTTAGATACGAACAAATCCTAGAAATATCTCCCACGTTCAGCCAGTATCAGAGGGATATCCCTTCAACCAACCTCCCATGACCTCGTGCTTAACTCTGGTTTGAGTAGAGCTTCCTGAGAACACCAATATATACCATGGATTCCTCCACTCCCTGGTCAGACACCTAATGTTTTGTCTAGTAGTCTTGGATTGTTAACTCACAATGATCTATTCCAAGAATCTAAACCTATGCTAGTTGGTGTACCCTATAAATAAAATCGGTCTAATCAATTTTAAGATTAAGCGTTAATTTTAATGGCTGTGGTTACTCAAAGGATATGGTCGTGAAACTAGTGATGTATATGACTCAATGGTATGCAAAATCATCCAATCGTAGACTCATCTATCCAATAAAACAATGTCACTAACATGCAAAATCAACCCAACGATTTCGAAATAAAAAATGCAATCCTTTTATGTTTTCGATGCACAAGCAGAACCTAAATGAAGGCAACAAGCACTCAATACAAGATGCAATACATGAAAGTAATTTTTTTTTTTGTATTTTCTCTTATAAGCAAAAGGAAAATGTAAAACTATATGTATATTTTTGTATTTTTCAATATAAAGAAATGAAAAATGCAAGCAAAATCCTACTATTTAGTCCCTGAAGTGCCAAGAAGATCACTAAGACAACCCAGTAGATCCCAAACACTAAGACCCAGCCATAAGAATGAGCTCAAAAGGAAAAAAACAACAAGGCTAAATCCAAAGATGGGTAAAAAATCAATAAGGCTCAACCAAGAGAAAAGAAGAGTTCTGGTCACAACCAAGGCATGGAACAGTCAAGAAACAGGCCAACAAAGACTCAAGATCATCCAAAGCCAACCCAACAACAACCAAAATTCATGAATCAACCAAAGTTGGAGTTGTACGCTACTGTCGAAGGAAAACTTGTGGGTACCCGCGAGCAGTAGAGTAAACAGAGGTGGGTAGATGTGGGCAGAGCTAAGCTAGCCCATGGGTGAGGAAAGGAAAATGGGAAAATAAAGAGTCCAATGGCTCAGAAAAAGCAATTTTTCTATAGTGTATCTTAACGGCCAATCAGTGACATAGAGATTCGACAAACATCAACTCTAATTAAGGACTAATGCTCAAAAATCCCCAAACATGGATGTTTTCCTCAGTGGAGTCGCCATTTCTGTATTGGAGAAAACTCACTATGGCTTGGGGTAGACCACTACAGATAGCTGACTACCATAAATTAACTCAATTCTCAGAACTATGCTATTATAAATGACAATGCTAATATAATGGGGAATGTAACCAACCTCGATCTAAACGTTTGATGTAGATCCCCGTTGGAGCTTTCAATTCGTGCACTTGAATCTGCAAATTAGTCTTGACAACCACTATACAACAAGTACATATAATATATAAACAACATTAACATCATCAAATGAAATGGTCCATTTTCCAAATTGAATGATGAATCTTATCTGCTTATTTCACTTCTGCTTATTTTTTTCTAATATTATGTTTATCTTGCTTTTTACCTGATCCATATATGGTTACCTTCTTTACTGGAATAATTTATTTCTTGCTTTGATCATTCGAAATATGCTTATGAATTGACCTTAAATCATACCTCTTGGGTGGATGAGACTGATATATTTATGTTGTCTGACTTGGCTGAACTGAAATCTGTTAAAAATTATCATTCCTATAATCTGTCTTTAATGAAATTTGATAATCAACTAAAGTAAAGCTAACTGAAAGAACTCACATTCAAGATGATTTAATTCTTGGTCTAATTCATCAATTCCATTTTCATCAATCTCATCAGGGTTAACAACTAAATTGTTTCGAAATGAAGGCTGGATCTTATGATCATCATTATTCCTTCTTTCTCTAGGTAGAAAATGTGGATTGAACAATCTCCTAAATTGATTAAGATTTTGGTTATTTACCTCCTGTGTAGACCTATTTTTTTTCTCCATATCCATCTTTGCAAGTTTTGATGACATGCCCTTGATAATATTGGACATTTCTTCCATGGCATTATCCATTGACTTGGCTGTAGAAGTTTGTTCTTTCTTTTATTCTTTAAATATTTTCTTACCACTATCTTCTTCTTCAGTTTTACCTTTAAGATTTTTTGCTGCCAAAATATTTGACTCGACCTCCAAAGATGCTTCCTGCATATTAATCAGATAAATTTATCTTATCTCCCTCAACAACAAGGAAAAGTGAGCATCAAAATCATTTGCATAAGTCAAATTTGTAGATGTTTCATTTGGTTTAATTTCAGTTGGAATCTTTTTATACATTTTATTAAATCTTTTTGTAAAATCTGATATAGATTCTCTATATTTCCTTCTCAAGGAACCAAATTCAGTGGTGTAGTACAAATAATCTTTATTGTCACCCCACTGTCTAAGGAAAGTCTAATACAACTCTTCAATATCATTAATTGAATTAGGAGGAAGTTACCTAAACCATTTTCTCACCTCACCATCAAGGCTTTGCACAAACAACCACATCCATACATTTGCATGCTTGATATCATGGTTGTCTTCAAAACAATAATATGCTGCCAAATATTATTCTAATGTTACCTCTCCTTCACCAATGAATCTAGGTAAATATTTTAGATAATATCCTGCAGGAAAGGCATGAAGATCTTGTGGTAGAACTAAGGGTGTATATCTTGCAACAATTATTGCATCCATTCTATTAGGGGTTTGGTTTTCCATTACTAGAGATTGAACTTTGACTTGACGAGAAAGTGGTGTATACAATATTGACACAAGTTCTGAAGGCTTTAGAAAATCAAATTCTTCATATTTTTTAAACTCTTCCTTGGCTTCTTTGGAAGCTAGAGTATTAGTGAAAATTCCATATGTAGCAGTTTGAGTTTCAGGATCAACAACTTAAAATCCAGGTATAGAAATGGATAGAACTTGTTTGTTTTCTTCTTCCAAAAATAAACGAAAATTTTGAAGAGAAGTACTATAAAAATATCATCTTCTCTTCCTAGTTATTTATCAAAAAATTGAGTATTTTTAGATGTACCTAAGTTTGCTTAAATTGTTTTAGACTGATCTTTAGATCCTTTTAACAACCTCTCAGGATCTGATGTAGCTGAAACAGTAGGAGACTAAGGATTGGATCTCATTCCAATCTTCTTTGGAGCCAAAACCATTGATGTAGAGTGCCAGGTGAATAATGAATAGTCTATTCTAAATAATTGATCTTTTTCACCATCAAAACCACCCTATATTGATCATATACCCAGGGGAAATATTTCAAATCTTCACTCCTCGGCAACAATGCCAAAATATCTTATCCCTAAAGTTTGCACTAGACTATCAAATTGCAAAGTTTAGGCACCTCAAGATTGTTTGTGATTTTTGGTTAAGATAAGGTAACCGAAAATAGGTTTCAGAGATAGGAAGATCAAGTTTAAGATTGCATCAAACGCTGATGCAAAGAATCAAAATCCTGAAACTCGAAGGATGAACCTTAAATGTGGATTTAAATAAGCCAATATTTCATAAAGAACAAATGGAATTAAAAATATCACAAACTGTAAACTTTATATATTCATTTGATTGATCATCACACTCAGAATTACATTCAAGAATAAAATAATTAGTTTTGGATATGTTCAGATAATCGTGGGCATTCACAATAAATATTTCACTGTTAAAGATTGCATAATCAAATAAAACAATTAGACTAAAGTGTCATGCATTCATATCCAAAGAAAAAGTAGCTATACTGGCTTACAATAGTTTGTATAGATCCATCCAACAAATACAGGAGTTTCTGATCATTAACAACAGAGTATTTGGAACTCCCTATGAAAAAATATAAGTCTCTATTTCCACCCTTAGACTGAATCCCATACAAAATGTTTCTATCCTAATTTATAATTACATAACATTCCTAGACATAAAACATATCCCCAAAAGATGGATCAAGATTAAGACTAAAAGCTAAAAGTAGAAATTGACTCTTCAATCCACACTTGATGGAGCTCTTTTGACTTGGTAGGATATTAACTTGATATTTGTGATAATATTAAGCTGGGAATCAAGAACATCTTCTATGCTTGACTTGAGATAAGGTTTAACCTTTACACATCTACCACCTGAAAAAATTTGACTAGAAATAGGTCTTCAAAACTTTTGTCAACAGCAACAAGCCCTCCAAAAAGCGCTATCAGAACTTAAAAACATTCTGCAGCAAACATCCTCATGAACCTTGAAGAAGCCAAAAAAAAAATCATATGGGAAATTTAAAAGAACCTTCAATCCTTTTGATTCTTCTTCTTATGAAATCGCCTTTTAAGCATCCTATTCTTCTTGTATAATTTCTTTTTCGTTCTGAAAAGTTCCTTATTTTTATGATGAATTTTCTTCTTCTTTTCAGTAGAATTTTCAGCTCAATCATAGAGAAACATATTTTTAGTAGCAAGTTGTTCATAATCCTTTAACATATATTCATTTTCTCTTTTGATTGCAATATTTGCCTCTCTCAAATGATTATTCCAATCCTCAAGCCCATGTATCCTTTCCTACAACCGTTATTATTTCTTTTTGCTTTTCTTAAATAAGATGTGACACAATTATCTCTTGAGTGATTACATATTTAACAATCTATAACTCCCCTTCAGTCCCAAATTTATTAGCCTCAAAACTCTGTAACTTTGCAACTTTTAATTGATCTTCTGGAAAACTATACCCTGCTTCCCTCACTATTTCTGCGTTTGAAAGAACATAACACTCATCCCTAGGTAAATATGCCATGTTATTTATTCATTTTTAAATTTGAATCAAGGATTCATCAATTTCATTCTCAAACCTAATATCCAGAGCATCTTCCTCATCAGAGTCCTCTTCTACAGTAAGGACAACATCCTTCTTAAAAGAAGGATCCATGGAAGCCCTGGCATTCATTATAAGATTATTTGAAGGTCTAGTATGGGGTCTTCTAGCAGAAAACACAGATGCTTCTTGACGATCCCGATTGAATGATTTTTACCCTTTTCAAGTGCAGGATGACTCCCAGAAGGTTCAATAACTAGCATAGCAGAACCTTTCTTACTAGTTTCAGGGACAACTGCAACTGCTTCTAAATTGTCTTGCATATATTAATGTTTCCTTTTCTAAATTTTGGTTTCTCTCATTGAAATTTACTCTTGTTGTTTGGCACTTGAATACTTCCTACCCTAACTTTTAGAAACACTAGGAGAATGACCATATGTTTCTACTTGAACTTCTGGAACAGGGGTTTCTATTTATACCTTCTGGAATTTAGATTCTTCCTCGGGAGAAAAACATGAATTAATTAGGAAATTCTGTTATGTTTGATCTAGTTTATTCAATTCATTCAACACCAGTAACTTTATCAAGCCATAATGAAAAATGCTATGTTTGGAGTGATCCAGATGATTTTGAACACTCATTGACATCTTAGTTAAACTCTTTAGTAATAAATAGGGTAAATTCATTTTCTTCATAGCTGAAATGCATACAAAGAAATGTATATGATAGATGAAAGTAGTAGAAAACATACCCTCACAATTTATGTACAATTGTACAATCTTCAAGACATATGTCCATTCTTCTTTTAGATATCTCCTTGAAACACATTTGCCCCGGTCAGGATCATGATGTTCTGGCTTTAAAAACTGGTTGAGGTCAGCAAAAAATCCCTAGTTCTTTAACCATTTATCACCATCAAAGGATAGACCATTTGCAGTAGATATTGACTCCTGTATAAGCTGAAACTTTAAATTCTCAAACGCTACAATATCTCCATCAAAATTTTGATCAAATTCCTTCGCATCCTCATCATTAGAACCCTGAAGATTCTAACAAAATATAAACCATCCTGGTTCTTTAAACTTATCAACACAATCCTGAAATACTTCCAGACAACAAACATCTGCAGGTTCATGCCTATGCACCAACCCTCCTTTCTTTCACATTTTGAACAAAGTATTCTAAATGTAAATGATTTCAACCTTGCAAGGAAAATGATTAGAATACCAAGAAAGAAAATTTCAAAGTATGACAAGTTTGAAGATAACCGAGTTACCTCGAATTCTACTTTGAAAAATCGTGACCATCATAAATGATCATTGCATACTCCAGATAGATAGTAAGTAATAATCATGCAACTGTACAAACTAAATCATGAAAAATCAAGACATTAACATAATCCATATGTCATAGCAGGCTCACTTGACAATATAATTTCATGTTCTGACAACCTTTTTGAATAATGATTAGAAATAGGCTGATAGAAAATAACTACAACAGAAACTCATTCTCTTTTTGTAGCACCCTGTTTTGAACCAAGTTTGATTTGTGCTACTAGAAATTTCAAATTTCTTGTGGCGCTTTAATTAGCTGCAAAATGTTAGAAACATAAAGCCCTCTTTTTAATGGAACTATACAACTAAATTAAGCCAAAATACATACTACCATTCTAGAATATAACACATTCAAAATCAATAAAAAAAAAATTAAGAAGAAAGTAAACATATTTAAGAAATACAAATATCAATAAAAGAACTAAAAACAAGAAAAGGAATTAGGCTAACTAATCAAGGGCTAACAACAAGTATTAAATAAAAACATTTCACACTAGAATAGAAAAACATACTTATCTTTATCCAACACATTTCCAAGCAACTAGCTGTATAAGATCGATTTTCCACCCAACTATAGGCTCTCTGTCTAGCATATACTCTTTCTGCTGAGAGACCACCCCCAAGTTGGGATATGAGGCCACTATGGTGAAGGAAACACCTACAGGCTTCTCTGTCTTATCTCACAACCCCTTATGCTCTTTGTGCTTAGAAAAATTCTCATACAAAGATCTACAAGGATCTCACTCATCCATCACAACCGTGGCTTCCACAATACCTACCCCACACAACACCCTTTTGAGCTCAGGCATCGCCTTCACCGTTTGATGGTTCTCTTGAGCGATCCATATTTTCAAGTGCTTCTAGTGTGTGCATAAAAGAAGTCCAATATGGTATGTGATGTTGGAGAACCACCCATAACTTCAATTTTTGGATTCTCAAGCACCTTTGAGTAGCATAACTTTCTGGGGAAGGTTCCTAGCTTTCGCAACCTCTCTCCTCACCTACAAAAATCTACTTTTCCCTTTAAATATACAACTCTGTCTCTAAATTCGAATTTTTGGGTTATACACAGTCTAGTAAGGTCATGAACAATAATGGGGAGCTCTGCATAGTGTAGATCTGCATGAGAGAATAAGAGAATGAGGGTTGACCCCAAGGGATATGAAAAAATGGTTAAAATACAACTAACATAACTTCTGACTATAAAAAAAAGGACTCTTGGAATATATCGACTAACTTCTGGCAGTTGAAAAAACTGACATAAAAGTGTAGTCATCCCCATGGTTCAATAACTACATGAGGTGACTTTTCCCACCAACCTCAAACATGCATTCAATGATTGGAAAATAGTCAAAAGGAGGTAATTGGATTACTCAAAGCACATGGAAGAATGTGGATGAGTTTTAAGGTTGACACTTGGTAGCAAGGATTTAGTCTTCCATAGGCCCCCTTTTCTCTTCATGTCTGGTGGAATCATAACCCCTCTAGTTATTTTTACACAACCATCTAGGACCATTTAATATTTATGCACATAATATTTACCTATATTTCAAGTTAGCATGACACGCCATCCATATAGTCCAAATAACAAAATTTACATCATACATGCCTAGCCATTCACTAGTCGGGCCTTAGCCTCGAGCTCCTCACTAGGAATCCATACTAGCATATATATATCATTTACATAATTTTTGTTAAATACATTCCAAGTCAAAACCAAGAGTATTACAATCCCCTCCCCCTTGGAATAACACCATCCTTGGTGTTTTCTGAAAAATTAGAACAAAAATGGATATGCCTCTCTCATGTCATCCTCCAAATCCCATGTAGCATCATCGGGTCCAAAGTGCTTCCATTGCACCTTTACTTGTCTGTTGGGTCGGTTTCGGAGCAGCACCATCTTCGTATCCATGATGCATAGTGGCTCGGTTTGGAACTCTCCCTCGGGTTCCATCTGGATCACATCCCAATCAATCACATGGTTAGGATGATGTACATATTTCTTAAAAAAAGAAACATGAAAAACATTATGAGCTCTAGTGTTAGTAGGTAATGCAATTCTATATGCAAATAGCCCTATCCTCTCAAGCACTGCAAATGGCCTACAATATCTTTGTGATAGCTTGGCACAACTTCCAAGCTTGAAGGAAATCTTCCTTGGCCTCACTTTGAGGTAAACATGATCCCCAACATGAAAATCCCTATGCACTCTATTCTTATCTGCATAGTTTTTTTGTCTATCTTGGGCTGCCTTTAAATTATGCCTAATTTTCAGAACCTCCCATTCCATTTTCTTAAGCAATTATGGCCCAATTACAATTTTGTTCACTGGATTATCCCAAGTAACTAGTGTTCTGCACTTTATGCCATACAAAGCTTCAAATGGACTCATTCCCAATGATGCTTGCTGTGCATTGTTATATGTAAACTCTACCAACTATATATAATCCTACCACTATAATGGTTTGTCCATCACATATATGCGTAGCATGTCTTCAAGCACCTGATTTACTCTTTCTATTTTTCCATCTATTTTTGGATGGTAGGCAGTACTAAAGTTCAGTTTCATACCTAAATATGCAAAAATACTTTTCCAAAAATTTGAAGTGAACTTACTATCCCTGTCTGAAATTATTTCCTTAGGCAACCCATGTAACTTGAAAATTTTCTTCATGAAAATATTTGCAATGGAAATTTTTTTAGACATGGATTTTACCAGTATTGAATGTGTCTCCTTTGTTAATTTTTCCACCACCACCATGATGGAATCATGCTGCCTCACTATCATTGGCAAACTTGTAATAAAATCCATGGAAATCACATCCCATTTCCATTCCAGAATTGGCAAAGGCTACAATAAACTTGTTGGGTTTTGATGTTCAACCTTCACTTGTTGAAATTTCATACACTTAGAAGTATACTCAACAACATCATTTTTCATTCCTGGCCAAAAATATTTCTTCCTGGTAGTAACAATGGTTTTCTAATATCTTGGATGACCAGAATATGGCATTTTATGGATTTTTTCCATAACAATTCTCCCCAAGTCTACCACATTTGGAATATAAATTATGTTTTTATAAATAAGAAGTATGTCACCTTCCAAATGGTAAAATTCATACCTCTCTTCTAAATTATGATGCTGTAATTTGTCCTTTATTTGCACATACATTCATCTTCAACGATATAGTTAAGAAAGTACTACCTTAAATCTGATTGGAAGGTACTAATGGTTGCCACATGCATTTTATTGTACTTTTCTGCATCCTTGTAGAAACTACTGCAGTGTGCTCCCTCTTGATCTTTGCTTCCTGGATTACCTGTCCTTGAACTTATATACATTCTCGATCCCTATGCATGCTTGTTAGTATCATCATTGTGTTATCCTCTAGGTCTCATACATAATTCATTAGTATAATCTTAATATTATCAAGACACAATAATCTCAAGCATGTATAGTCAGGATCAATTCAAACACATATAATAAAAATTAATATTCAAGGTTTCAAGGAAGTCTTCTTTTATTCATACATATTCTTATTTAATCATAGGACTCTCTTGGTTAGTTAAATCATCAATCAAGAGAAGAGATATAATATGCATAAAACCCGTGATTATTCAAAACTATACCTTCATGATTCTTCTGGTTAGTCATATCATCAATTATGGTACGAAACATAATATGCATACCACCATGATTATTCAAACATATGACTTCATGAATAATCATTATCAACAACACAATAGTATAAGATCCTAACACAAGGTAGGATTCTAGCTTGATATAGGAAAAACATACCTGGATTATCATGCTAGCTAGTTATGTCTAACATACCCGCATAATGTCTTTTGATTCTCTTCAGTGACTTGTGCTAGTAACCTGCATGTCTCATAAGTTAACCATTGTAGAACCAAGTTATACATACCTCGAAAGTAGATCTTCTATGTGATCCATGACAATGGATGAATCCTTGTCTTCATGTCACCATGATCATATGTTCTTGAAGTAGAACATGATTTGTCTTTCTTGGTGTACCTTTTATGTTAGCAGACAACATAAACCTCATAAAACACCATAATGCATTAGTACAATCATAAGTGTCAACACCCTAACCAATGAATATATTCTATCTTGCATTCATAATTTTGATAAGGTGATACGACAAATCTAAAATCAAGATTGTACTAACCGTAATAACATGAAGACAAACATACCATAAAATATCGAAACATACCTCGATGAGTCATACCTGTCAAGATCGCTTGTAATATTCTTATGTAAGGCCTTAGCCTCATCTCCCTCTGAAACAGGAACTTCTTCACTTATGCAGATGATCAATCCATCTTCTTCTAGGATTAACCCAATCCACTTGATTTGCAAGAACCGGACCAGGAGCTAGATATGGGTTTGTCAGAGAAACCCCAAAAATTCAAACTTTGAATTTCAAACTTCCGAAAGGATAGAAATATGCACCTTGATGAGCTGATCAAGCTGGTATATTCAGAATTTGAAAACTGCAAAGTTTTACTCCTCAATTTTGCCTTTGAAACTTCCAAATTCACTGGACGTGACCCTGAACTGGGGTTTGATGAAGCCCACTCTTCTGCCCAATCAAAAGGTTTGATCCAAAGCTCTAATCTTCTATTTTTCTTAGGAGCTTCCAGCCATGGTCACAGATTTCAAAAATTCCCATTTTTACAGAAGCCCTAATTTTCCACTTTTCTGATGAAGGTCCCGAACTAGGGTCTGATCAAGCCCGGCCTTCTTCCCAACCAAAAATTATGATCTTGGTCTCTAAATTTTTATTTTGATGAGTAGCATCCAGCCGTCATCTCTGATTACAAAAATTCCAACTTTCTCCGAAGCCCTAAATTCCGGAAGCCATGAATGAAGGTACTCAAAAATAATTTTGTTTTGACAGAAATATGTACCTGATTGTTTCTGGTGTACCTATGAACTTTTTGATCCACAGGGTCTGAAAACGTTTCCTGAGATAGTCCGGCCTGTTATCTTTCCATCCTGACAGGTCTAACCTCAATTGGATTCTCTGAGAGAGAGTTATGCCAAGTGTCGCAACGTGACCTGTTTATGGGATAATACAGGAGAGCGAACATGTACGGCGTGCCATGTGTCACTGTTTCAACTTCGGCCTCTGAAAATGTTTTCTGAGATATCCCGACCTATTATATTTCCATATTGATAAGTCTAACCTCAATTGGATTCTCTGAGCGAGAGTTATGCCAAGTGTCGCAACGTGACCTGTTTATGGGATAATACAGGAGAGAGAACTTGTACGATGTACCACGTGTCACTGGTTCAACTTTGGCCTCTAAAAACGTTTCTTGAGATAGTACAGTCTGTGGTCTACCTGTTACTTTTTTCAAAATTTCATTTGGATCTTCCTATCCCAAGTTATGACCTTTTTCCCAAGGTCACCTGATTTTGACTCAGATCTGGAAGAGGCAGAAACCCTATATTGTACAGATCATAAATAACAAAGTACAATGAATTAGAGGTTGTCCTTTGGACACAAGGTACATGGGGATTTAATATTCGTCCTGTAAATATTTCAGATCCTAAAACTTTTCCAAAACGGATTTATATCGAAAGTGCTACGATGACTGGTTTTTGCTATATCAAGCCCTAGCATCGTAAGTGTAACAAGTGTCATACATGCCATATCATGCCTTCTTTCAGGCTAGCTCTGATACCATGTTAAATTTTCAGAATTTACTTCAATATGATATAGGATATTAACTGAGAGAACAACATGTACAACATATCTACAGCATATCAATCATGGAGACAATAATGCAAGCACAATAGACACAAAGATTTACTTGGGGAAAACCATAAAGGTGAAAAACCCCAATAACTTCCTTAGAGATAGATAGAGCAATGATACAACCCAAACATAAGAGATAGACATATCCTAGTAGCAGATCCTCCTCCTCCATAAGTGCGCCACTCCTCCTTAAGTGCATGAGTGAGAAGTGAGTGATGAAATAGAGTGTCTCCCGCACTCTATTTATACTTGACTTGACTTGCCTTTTACATAAATCATGTAGGCTCGAACTTAACCACATAACATGATGCTGACTAGGCCGACCCCCAATAGGGTGGTCTAATAACCCTTCGACCCACATGACTTATACAGGGCCGACCCCAACAAGGTGGTCTAATAACCCATCAAGTATAAGTTACGACATTTACAATATAAATGACGACACTTCCATATAGAGGAATAATACCATCTCTATAGGAGTACATACAACATACATATATGAAATACATTCCGAAGTTACATATACATCAACACTCCTTCTTAACTAGGAAGGTATTTCTCAGCACATGTATTCTAGCACAAGTCTTCTTCCCTGGATCATCGTCACTGGATAATCGTCATCGAGTCATCATCATCGTCACTACTGCTGCTATCTCAATCAATCTCTGAATTTACTCATCATAGGAATTTCTACAGAGCCAGTCATTTTTCATACTGGATGTAGGCCCACCACCTCCAAGTCTTCGTCATCACTGGCCATACTGTGGAATCCTTAGGAATTATTATGTGCATCACAAAACCTCGAAAGAGCATCCTAAGCTGTTACGAGCACATGGCTCTACCTATAGGATCTGCCAAGGCCATATTATATGTGACCTCACCACAAAAACTTGAAAGAGCATCCCAAGCTGTTACGAGCACGCAGCTCTACCTATAGGATCTCCCAGGGCACGAATTACATGTGGTCACCACAAAACCTCGCAAGAGCATCCCAGGCTATTACGAGCACACAGCTCTACCTATAGGATCTCCCAGGGCACGAATTACATGTGGTCATGGAAAAACCTCGCAAGAGCATCCCAAGACTGATTACGGGCACGCAGCCCAACCTATCGGATCTCCCAGGGACAAATTATATGCCATAGGAAAAAAACTCGAAAGAGCATCTACCAGATATCCCAGGGTAACGAATTACATGCCATAGGAAAAACCTCGAAAGACTATCTGCAGATCTCCCAGGGCCAAATTATATGTCCTCCCAGAGAAAAACCTCGAAAGAGCATTTTCCAGATATCCCAGGGCAACGAATTACATGCCATAGGCAAAACCTCAAAAGACTATCTGCAAATCTCCCAGGGCCAAATTATAAGCTCATATGCACAACCTGATCCACGGCCATAGAGTATCAACCTGATACTCACCATACATCATCTTGATGTACACATGATCATCCTGATCATCATCACTGCAACATCATGCTGCATGTCATCTGGAGCAACATCCTGAAGCTCATCATCCACGATCATCCTGATCATATAATGCATCTACCTGATGCAAACCAAGTATCTACCTGATACATATCATCATACATGATCCACCTGATACAAATACAAATACATGATACATATCACCATACATGATCCACCTGATCATACAATGTATCCACCTGATACATATACATATACATGGTCCAAGCATCCAACATGATGCATACATACATATAAATGATCCAACTAATCATATCCAGCATCCAACATGATGCATACATACATACATAAAAATGATCCAACTGATCATATCTAGCATCCAACATGATGCATACATACATATAAAAATGATCCAACTGATCATATCCAAGCAGAAACCAGAACATCATCCTAATGCTCATCATCCAGCACTTACATCCACATCCATGTGAAGGATCCTTCTTCCAACATGCTTGGAATGGCTTCAGCAAATGTGTCCATCACTTCTTCCTCGAAGTGTCCTTGATCTGAAGAACACCAAGCCTCTCTCTAAAGTACTCGAACTTCACCCTGGCTAGTGGCTTCGTCAGCACATCTGCAATCTGCTCGTCCGTCGCAACATACAGGAGCTTCACAGCTCCTCTCTGCACCATATCCCTAATATAGTGATATTTGATCTCTATGTGTTTCAACCTGTCATGAAACATTGGGTTCTCGGACAGCTTCACACAACTTTGGTTATCACAGAAGATACCAGTAGCCTCCAATGGGAGATCAAATAACTCAGGCAGTAACTTTCGTAGCCATACTGCCTCACAACTAGCTAAACAGGCTGCAACATACTTTGCCTCAGCTATACTCAGTGCTACGCAGGACTGCTTCCTGCTAAACCAAGAGATCACACCTGATCCCATACTGAAGTAGCACCCAGATGTGCTCTTCCTATCTGCAGCACTGCCACCCCAATCTGAATCAACATAAGCCTGTAGGTTAAACTTTTGATTCGCTTCATAATTGAGCCCATAATCCACTATACCCTTCAGGTACCTCAGAACATGCTTTACAGCAACCAGGTGAACACTCCTAGGATCTATCAGGAACTGACTCATGTTCACAGAAAATCAAATGTCTGGTCTCGTGTTCGTCAGGTACATCAAGGACCCACTCATCTGACGATACATAGCGATATCAACCAGCTCAGATGAAGCATCACACAGACGCTTCAGGTTCGATGCCATAGGTCTGGCCATAGCCTTGCAGTCCATCATCCTGAACCTCTTCAGGATCTCTACTGCAAACTTCCCTTGTCCAATGAAGATTCCATCACTCTGCCACACCTCCATTCCAAAAAGAAATAGTGCATCATCCCCAAGTTCCTCAACTCGAACTCGGCAGCAAGCTTCCGCTGTGTTTCGGCAATCAATCTATCCTCTCCTGATACAAACAGGTCATCCTCATAGTAGTATCACTGGATTGCCTTCCTCAACCTTGTAGTAAAGGTTGGAACCCGCCTTACTCTTGGTAAAGACCAAACTGGATAGAAAGCTACCTATCCTACCATACCAAGTTCTGCACATATATGATTTCCTGTCATGTGTCTCAGAACCAAGTGGCTGCTCCACATACACTTCTTATTCAACTACACCATTCAAGAAAGCTGTCTTGAAATCCATCTGGTGTATCTTCTATTTCATCACTTTTATATTTCTCTATGCTGCAGTCTGTAGCATGCTTGATCTTGATAGATCCATATGGAAGTCATAACAAACTTCCCTTCAGATCTTGGGAATACATCCCAAACATCATTCTTCATGATCGATGGATCATGGCATTCTTCCCATATCCTGGGAAGTTCAATATCTTCAATAGATAATTTTGTTGCTTAACAAATGTTGTAGTTCTTCTTTTGTAGAAGATGGCATACGATCTTTCCTACACAACAAGTTAAATTGCATGATTAGAAAAAATCTCATAGTTTTCATAACAAATTCTTACATATAAAGAAATATGTCATACAGTAATGCAATTAACTTAGCCAATGCTTCAATACAACATTTATCCATATCCCGTAACTTTCTAGATGCCTTCCAATCTCTACCAGAACATTGTTAAGAGTGTGCACAACTCCCAACATGTTAGCAAAGAGGTTTCATTCTAGATAAGTAGCAATGGAATGTTGTACAGTGCCATAGGCTACTTACCCATGCATATTAGTAGTATACTGTTCATCAATGCAACTATTCTAATATGCATAATACACAACCTAATTCTAGGAACATCAGTATATACATTATTGAACAGTATTATTTAAATAAAATATGCAAGTAATGACAATTCAAAAACTTATCTTTGTTTGTTTGTTGGGTGGACTCCCTCTTAATCTTTGCAACTCCAGTGGATTGTGAGAAGTGGTCAACTCCCTCTGAATATCTGCATCCTTGTAGAAACTACTACAATGTGCTCCCTCTTGATCTTTGCTTCCTTGATTACCTGTCCTTGAACTTATATACATTCTCGATCCCTATGCATGCTTGTTAGTATCGTCATTGTGTTATCCTCTAGGTCTCATACATAATTCATTCGTATAATCTTAATATTATCAAGACACAATAATCTCAAGCATGTATAGTCAGGATCAATTCAAACACAGATAATAAACATTAGTATTCAAGGTTTCAAGGAAGACTTCTTTTATTCATACATATTCCTATTTAATCATAGGACTATCTTGGTTAGTTAAATCATCAATCAAGAGAAGAGATATAATATGCATAAAACCCATGATTATTCAAAACTATACCTTCATGATTCTTCTGGTTAGTCATATCATCAATTATGGTACGAAACATAATATGCATACCACCATGATTATTCAAACCTATGACTTCATGAATAATCATTATCAACAACACAATAGTATAAGATCCTAACACAAGGTAGGATTCTAGCTCGATATAGGAAAAACATACCTAGATTAGCATGCTAGCTAGTTATGTCTAACATACCTGCATAATGTCTTTTGATTCTCTTCAGTGACTTGTGCTAGTAACCTGCATGTCTCATAAGTTAACCATTGTAGAACCAAGTTATACATACCTCGAAAGTAGATCTTCTATGTGATCCATGACAATGGATGAATCCTTGTCTTCATGTCACCATGATCATATGTTCTTGAATTAGAACATGATTTGTCTTTCTTGGTGTACCTTTTATGTTAGAAGACAACATAAACCTCATACAACACCATAATGCATTAGTACAATCATAAGTGTCAACACCCTAACCAATGAATATCTTCTATCATGCATTCATAATTTTGTTAAGGTGATGCGACAAATCTAAAATCAAGATTGTACTAACCGTAATAACATGAAGACAAACATACCATAAAATATCGAAACATAACTCGATGAGTCATACCTGTCAAGATCGCTTGTAATATTCTTATGTAAGGCCTTAGCCTCATCTCCCTCTGAAATAGGAACTTCTTCACTTATGCAGATGATCAATCCATCTTCTTCTAGGATTAACCCAATCCACTTGATTTGCAAGAACCGGACCTGGAGCTAGATATGGGTTTGTCAGAGAAACCCCAAAAATTCAAACTTTGAATTTCAAACTTCCAAAATGATAGAAATATGCGCCTTGATGAGCTGATCAAGCTGGTATATTCAGAATTTGAAAACTGCAAAGTTTCACTCCTCAATTTTGCCTTTGAAACTTCCAGATTCACTGGACGTGACCCTGAACTGGGGTTTGATGAAGCCCACTCTTTTTCCCAATCAAAAGGTTTGATCCAAAGCTCTAAGCTTCTATTTTTCTTAGGAGCTTCCAGCCATGGTCACACATTTCAAAAATTCCCATTTTTACACAATCCCTAATTTTCCACTTTTCTGATCAAGGTCCCGAACTAGGGTCTAATCAAGCCCGACCTTCTTCCCAACCAAAAATTCTAATCTTGGTCTCTAAATTTTTATTTTGATGAGTAGCATCCAGCCGTGATCTCTGATTACAAAAATTCCAACTTTCTCCAAAGCCCTAAATTCCGGAAGCCATGAATGAAGGTACTCAAAAATAATTATGTTTTGACAGAAATATGTACCTGATTGTTTCTGGTGTACCTCCGAACTTTTCGATACACAGCATCTGAAAATTTTTCCTGATATAGCTTGAATTGTTATCTTTCCATCCTGATAGGTCTGACCTCAATTGGATTCTCTGAGAGAGAGTTATGCCAAGTGTCGCAACGTGACCTGTTTATGGGATAATACAGGAGAGCAAACTTTTATGGCGTGCCACGTGTCACTGTTTCAACCTCGGCCTCTGAAAAATTTTCTTGGGATAGCCTGACCTGTTATCTTTCCATCCTAATAGGTCTGACCTCAATTGGATTCTCTGAGAGAGATTTATGCCAAGTGTCACAACGTGACCTGTTTATGGGATAATACAGGAGAGTGAACTTGTACGGCATTCCACGTGTCACTGTTTCAACTTCGGCCTCTGAAAACATTTCCTGAGATAGTACAGTCTGTGTACTACCTGTCACTTTTTACGAAATTTCATTTGGATCTTCCTAGCCCAAGTTATGACCTTTTTCTCAAGGTCACCTGATTTTGACTCAGATCTGGAAGAGGCAGAAACCCTATATTGTACAGATCATAAATCACAAAGTACAGCGAATTAGAGGTTTTCCTTTGGACACAAGGTACACGGGGATTTAATATTCGACCTGTAAATCTTTCAGATCCGAACACTTTTCCAAAACGGATTTATATCGAAAGTGCTACGATGAATGGGTTTTGCTATATCAAGCCCTAACATCGTAAGTGCAACAAGTGTCATACATGCCATATCATGCCTTCTTTCAGGCTAGCTTTGTACCATGTTAAATTTTCAGAATTTACTTCAATATGATCTAGGATCTTAACTGAGAGAACAACATGTACAACATATCAATCATGGAGACAATAATGCAAGCACAAGAGACACAAAGATTTAATTGGGGAAAATCGTAAAGGTGAAAAACCCCAATAACTTCCTCAGAGATAGATAGAGCAATGATACAACCCAAACATAAGAGATAGACATATCCTTTCAGTAGATCCTCCTCCTCCATAAGTGCGCCACTCCTCCTTGAGTGCATGAGTGAGAAGTGAGTGATGAAATAGAGTGTCTCCCGCACTCTATTTATACTTGACTTGACTTGCCTTTTACATAAATCATGTAGGCTCGAACTTAACCACATAACATAATGCTGACTGGGCCGACCCCCAATAGGGTGGTCTAATAACCCTTCGACCCACATGACTTATACAACCGACCCCAACAAGGTGGTCTAATAACCCATCAAGTATAAGTTCGACATTTACAATATAAATGACGACACTTCCGTATAGAGGAATAATACCATCTCTATAGGAGTACATACAACATACATATATGAAATACATTCCGAAGTTACATATACATCAACATTTTCTTGGATGATTTCTGAATTGAGGAGGCTTGAATCCCTTCTTCCTTTGATCAAACTTCTCATTTTTCTTGTCCTTCCATTCCTTATGGAATTCTGGCTTTCTTTTTATTTTTTATTTTTTATCGTAACAATACTTCACCTTTCTTACAGCCTCATTTAGAGTTCGAGGTTCATCAAACTCAAATTTGTATTTATATGACCGGGGCAGTCAACTTAGAAAACATTGAATTTTCACTTTATCATCTCTGATATACTTGACATATCTCAGCAACTCCAAGATTTTGTTTGCCTATTCTTCCATAGTCATTTGTCCCAACTTCAGCTCATGGAAGTCTTTTATTTTTCCATCATAGTACCTATCAGAATGGTACTTTTCCGTGAAGTAATTCTTAAACTGCTTCCACACAATCTTCCTTTCATTGATCCTCTTTACTTCCCTAAGGTGATCCCACCATATAGGTGCCCTT
Source organism: Larix kaempferi (assembly GCA_027924585.1). Lineage (NCBI taxonomy): Eukaryota > Viridiplantae > Streptophyta > Pinopsida > Pinales > Pinaceae > Larix > Larix kaempferi. The sequence goes on along the minus strand of BSBM01000091.1, from coordinate 8,641,653 downwards.
CTATTCAGATTGAATATGTCCAATCTTTCCTTCATATTTCTTGAGTATTCTTGGACTTGGAAATACTTCCTCATCCCAAGAATCCAAGCCTCCGATTCTTGACCAGATTTTACCTCACCATCAAAAATAGGAGGTTTGACCTTCTTAAATTCTCTGTGTGAGTTGTTCCTGAAAGGTCTCTTCCTCTTATTCCTATCAGATGAAGAGCTTGATCCTTCAATGGATTCTTTAGAGTCAGATGACTCAGTAGAAGAGATTTCTAGAGTATATGTCTTCTCTCTAGAAAACCTTCTTCAACTAATGGACCTCTTCCAGGAATGCCTCCTTGAGATACTCCCACTCTTTTATTGATTTTCTGAATTCTTCCCATGGTTAATATTCCTCTACATTTCTATAAAAATTTAAAGCATAACTGCATTTAGTTGATTATGTTCTTCTTGAGCTCTAATTAGCCTCTCATTATCTACTCTACAACAATGTAGTCCCACCCTTAGGCTCCTCATGGTTTCTACAATGTCTAGGGTAGTTGCTTGGTTTGTTCTACCATTGGATTTTGTCTCCACATTCTCAACTTGTAGATTCTCTCCCATAGCATCTACCTCATCTTCATAAGGATCACGTGCATCATCCATGATGATGACATTCTTGGCCCAACCAAGACCAAATATTTCCCAACTACTCTATACTCAATGTTGACCCTTAACAGTAGTTGATATGATTTTGAATCTGCATAAGTGTTTATAAAAACATTTGTTAGGTACATTATATTCTCAAAAAAGTATAAAATTATTTTCATGTGTTCTTGGAACAATCCATATTGAATTTTTTTGTCAAATCATAGAAGCATCTGAATCACCCCCTCAAACTCTAATTGTTCACAGCTGTAGTTGAAATTGAAAACCAACTTTGTAGATTTTAAAAAAAGGGGAGTCAAGGGGGATTTCCCCCTTGTGGCCTCCACCACTACAGTGCGAGTAGAGGGAAACACCCTCATTTTCATTTTTTATGTAAATCCTTTGATTTTGCACAATCTGGTGCATAAGCTTGATGCCATTTTTCGATCTCAAGAACTTGAAATTTGGATGGGGAAAACATTGCATTTCCCTTTATCTGTGCCCTCTAGATGCCACCCACACCATCTTACCACATACCAGGCACAAGTAGTTTCAAGCTCCGCAGGAAGTGGTTTCCAGAAACTGCTTTTACGAGCCTGAATGCAAGAGAGGGTGACACGTTATAGGGAAATGTCCATCTCAGGCTCATGCCAATTAATTATCTGTCCTACAAATTCACGGGCTTGAAGAAATGCTAACCGTTTATCAAATATGCATGATATTTAACTAATTTCATGAATGATGAGGATCCCAACCTTTCTGATATCTCTTCATGTCACATCTGGACCTCACATCTCATCACCATATTTCAGACCAAAAGTGGTTTTAGGATCTATGAGAGGTGGTTTCCCGAAACCATTTTTATGAGTTTGAATGCATGAACAACTGACATGTCAAAATGGTGGTTTCCGCTTTAGGATCATGCTAATTACTGTAAGCTTCATGTATCTTGACGATACTGATGCAATCTGAGTCATTGATCTCTACCATTGTTGATGGTATGATCTCCTCCACCCTTGGGCTCCATCATCTATGGTTACCTGTGCACTTGGATCTGATGTCGCTAGTCCACATCACACCTTCTACCCATATGGACCCACCACATCATACCTATTTCCTATGGGGCACATCCATGTCACCCATCCATGTGACATGGGTGGGGCCCAACTGAAATTTTACAAATTTTTCAAAATTTTGTAATTACATAGAATTTTAATTCAACAATAAGGGGGATTAATTTGAAATTAATTTGGAATTGCTCCTGGTCCCTTATCCATTATTTAACAGAAATTGATTTCTACATAACCATTTCTGATTTTTTTCCTATAAACCTGATTTCTGGCCCATATGGATCTAATATTGCAACTAGAAGCTCTGATACCACTCTGTAACATCCCCTTCACCCAATCCAACCAACAGGCGAGTACATTATCTGAATTTGGGCTAACAAATTTTGCCCAAATCCATATTACGGATAACATCATAATTAAAAGACGTGTACAAATGCTTAACCAAACATACACATTAGAAATAAATTCTATCCACACATATCTAGTAGACATATACGAATTCAAACATTACATAAATTAAATAAAACAATGGACATTAAAATAGAAAAGTATATTTATATTTATCCAACACAGATCCAAGCAATTGGTTGTGTAAAAGTGATTTGCCACCCAACCATAGGCTTTATGTTTAGCATATACTCTTTTTGTTGAGAGGCCACCCCCAATATTGGTATGACGCCACCAGGGAGAAGGAAACACCTATAAGCTTCTCTCTCTTAGCCCACAACCCATTATGCTCTTTATGCTTATCCAAATTCTTATAAAGAGCTCTATAGGAATCTCACTCAACCATCATAGCCTTGGCTTCCACAATACCTACCCCACACAACACCCTTATGAGCTTAGGCATCCCCTTCACCATTCCACAATTCTCTTGGGTGATCCATCTTGCTAGGTGCTTCCAGTGTGTGCATAGAAGAAGTCCAATCTGGTATGTGCTATTGGAGAACCACCTGTAGCTTCAATTCATGGATTCTCAAGAACCTGTGAGTAGCAGAACTTTCTGGGTAAGGTTCCTCACTTTCCTAACCTCTTTGCTCACCTACAACCATCTACTTTTCCCTTCAAATCTATAGCTCTATCTCTAAATTCGAATTTCTAGGTTATACATAGTGTGGTAAGGTCATGAACAACAATGAGGAGATTTGCATAATGTAGATATACATGAAAGAATGAGAGAATGAGGTTTGACTCCAAGGGATATGAGAAAATCATGAAAATACAACTAACATAGCTTTTGACTATAGAAGAAATGACTCCTTGCAGCTACAAACTGACTTCTGGCAACTGACAAAAATGACACAAAAGTGCAGTCAACCCCATGCTTCGATAACTACATGAGGTGAATTTTCCCACCAACCTCACACATGCATTCATTGATTGGAAAATAGTCAAAAGGAGGTAATTGGCTTACTCAAAGCACATGGCAGAATTTGGATGAATTCTAATGTTGACACTTGGAAGCAAGGATTTAGTCTCCCATGGGCCCCCCTTCTTCTTCCCCTCTAGTGAAATCATAGCCCCTCTAGTGCTCTTTACATAGCCATCTTGGATCATTTTATTATTTATGTACATACTATTTACATATATTTTGAGTTAGCATGACAAGCCAACCATACATTCCAAATAAAAATATTTACATCATACATGCCTATCCATTCATTAGTCATTCCTTGGCCTTGAGCTCCGCACTAGGAATCCATACTAGCATATTTACATCATTTACATAATTTTGGGTAAATACATTCCAAATCAAAACCGGGGGTATTACAAAATGGAACCTTTTCAAGTGAAACAAAAAACATTTCCAACTAAAAGTATCACTCTGAACGCAATGCAACACCTCTCTCTGCTGAAAAATGCACATAAATAGTAGAATCTAGAAATCCTTTAATGTATGCAACTACATAGGTTCAAGATTATTGATAAAAAACAAGAATAGGTCTTCATAAGCACTTAGATACCATGTTCTACTAAAACATTATATTTCCACACAAATTGAACACTTTAAGCAACCATTCACACAAATAGATCAAAGATCAACACACAAATGTTTTATGTGGTTAAAACCCTTATAGAGGGAAATAATCCATAGCCCCCTCCAAATGGAAACTTGAGGTAATAATTTAATGAAAAAAGAAAAAAAATGCGTATGAGTTTCTTACCATTGATCATCAAATAATGGCTTTCCATGCTCTTTCAATAAAGATCATGGATCAATTTGATGTTAAGCCATAAATCAATATAGCCATTAAGATCAAGGAGTAGATGAATTTTTGAATCACTTTATGTCTAGAGTATATCATGACCATCGGATTACATAAGTAAAAATGCATACTAGTACATACTAAAGAAACACACTTTACCTAAAAACACATTAGACCAATTTGATTTTAACTTCCTACATGTCTAAATATCCTGACAATAGACTCATTTAAAAAAAAACTTGAAAATGAGTTTACATGTAATCTCTACTCGATATATAGAATATGATTATCAACTAGTGACATTAAGTGTTTCCATACTATCTATACAAGTCCACATGCCTCATGCTAGCTAAAAGTAAAAAATGGCCTTCCATCTTAAAAGGGAAGTTTTGGGGAGAATTTGAATAAAAAAATGTGAGACACAAGTCCACATTCCTAGAAGTAAAAAGTGGCCTTCCATTGTAAAAGATAATTTTTTAGGGAAATTTAAATAGAAGGCTAGGAGATAGAATGAAAGATGTACTAGGAAAGATTGAGAGGGAAGATGTACCACTTGGAGATAATCGAGTTAGTGCTTTAAATAAGGGTTAGGCCATAACAAAGTTTCTCATTTAAAATATAGTATCCTTTTCTATAATATTTTCTATCAAAGAACTTTAATTGAGGGGATTGCTACATGAATTCCACATCTTCTCGTGGAAGCATCTTCTAAGGCAATATCTTCTCGTGGAAATATCTTCTAAGGCACTCACTGAGGATTTATTCTTTAGATAATAGGTGCAAAGGAAAATAATCTCTTTAGTTTAGGAATCAACATTTCCTATTGTTTGTCTAAATTTGTAAGTTTAGTCTATTGGTTCATGTTAGTTTATTCTATAAAATATGAAAAATCTTGTAAATATATGAATAGAAAGATTACTCCAACTCATACATTACTTTTGCGATATTGTTAAGGATGTAGGTGCCATTAAAATTCAAAGTTAATAGTTTTTTATTCTTTGTTTCAAGGTGGATTCCTTATAGAATTAAAGTTATAAATAATATAAAAGAAAAAACTCTAGATAAAAAATCATTCGCTTTGTGATGCTCATCTTTAGCAATCTCGTGAAGAATTATGTAGAGCTCATAAAAAATTTGGACCACTTTTTTAACACTCTCTTATATTTTAAGGTGGAAGGATTATAGAGTTGAGGTTGTAGACATAAAAGCTCACAAAGTGAGAATTGTATCTCTTTGTGATGCTTGTCTAAGAGAAGTTTCAGCCTATTGAAGAAAAGTGGAAGGAGTATAGAGTTGATGTTGTAGACATAAAAGCTTACAAAGTGAGAATTGTACCTTTTTGTGATGCTTGTTTAAGAGAAGTTTCAGCCTATTTTTAGCCATTTGAAGGTTCTCTTCTTCAAGTGTTTATGAAGTTAAATACAAAATATAATTAATTTTTCGGAATTTAAAAGATATAATCAATTTTTTGGAACTTAGAAGAGACAAATAAGAAATATGTGATGCAAGGGATAATATCCATAGAATGCCTTGAATATTGGTGTGTGATAAGTTGTATTATGCCATCAATTTGTTAGTTGGAGCTATTTAATCCACCCTCAAAACATTTGTTTTTCTTTTCAATTTGACCATTTTTCTCGAGGGATGATGGGCATAACTCCTAGAAAGGGTGATTTCACACACCTTTAAGAGTTCTTTCAAGAAAAAATCTTAGCCAAGGGTGACTCAACTTATCTTTGAAAGATCCTTCGAGAATCACTTGTAAATTTAGGGTATTTACAACTTACTATGACAAGGAAAACCAAAAGGCTTCTAAATTTATTATAGAATTCCATAGGTGGGAATTCATGGGAATGAACACCTAAGAGAAATAAATCACATAAATAAAATATTAAGGCATTGATTTTACATGGTAGAACCCTTAAGGTATAAACATCCACGGAGAAATAAAATGGTTAATATCATTGCTCAAATAGGTTTATATCTAGCACATCATTATTCATAACCTCTCATCATGCCATCATTTGAAGAAATGATCTTCCATGAGCTTTAGATATATATCATGGATTAGTAAGGTGATGAGACACAAATCAAGTGTTATGGATACTGAGAATCAAAGGATTGTCATATCATCTATGCACAAGATAGAATGTTGATTGTCATATAACTTGATTACAAAGGCATACTAAAGAAATAGACTAAAGCAATGTTGTGAGACTTGAACTCGGTAAGAACTTGACTAGCTTCATACTCTATAAAAATTGGTGATGTGGGGAAACTCAATGCAATACTTGGTGAAACTTGTGAATAAAAAAGTTGAAAATATAGGGAATTTCATGCAAAAATAATAATAATGATAATGTTGGCCAAGGATCCCCTATTTTTATGAATTTTGTCAAGTTGCAAGTCTACCTTTATGAGTTTGATTGTTAGTGAGTTTCATTTCAAATCCAACTTGGCAAGACTCGTGAGTCTTTCCTAATTCTAGCAACACTACACTAAATTACACACGACTAGAACATTAGACTAATTTATTGTTAAGTAGTCCCTTAATATTTAGAATCACAAGTTTTTCCAAGTCTCATAACATTGCACTAATGTACACTTGACTAAAACATTAGACCAAGTTCTTCTTAAGTAAACCCCAAATGTCTAATAACCTAACATGTCTTTCATGAAACCTTCCTAACCAAAATATGAAAGCTTTATCACTTAAAATCTATATGTAGGATTTGGATTCCACAAATATGTGCCTATTTGGAAAGTCTACCTAATACGACCAAAATAAAACCCTTGCCCTTTTTTTAATTTTGGTAGTTTGTAATGAAATTAATTGAAATTTCTTATAATATTTGATAGGGAATGTGTCAATAGTGTGATAAACTTGTAAAAAAAAGATAAGCTAACAAAATATTAAAACCAAAAAAAATAATGGTGCACCACATAGTACATAAGAGAGTACCCTAAGATACCATAACTAAGAAAACCAACAACTTAGAGTTGTACCTCTCTCCATGATTACACTAACTAAACTATTCAAAGTATAATGTTTATGAATTTTTTAGCATCAATTAACCCTAATCCATTCATTGGGATTATATTACAACTTTAATAGGGATTAAATGCAATGTATCTAGGGAGGATAATGTGGGATATTTAGGGAGATACCGAAGGGGAAAACAAATGTAACATGAAAAGTCCCACTTGATAGTTGGTAGATAATAAATATGTCCACTAGTTAGTTATACGAAATAATATAATAATAATAATAATAGGTAGTTATTATTTGAATATTTATGAGAAAGTATAAATACACATGAGTATACATATTTATTAGAGCACTTTCCAGGGCCCAAGAGAGAGAATTTTGTAGGTTTTCTAAGGGAAAAAGTAGACCATAACACTCAAATCAATTTCTAAGTATTTTTCAATAGGATTCCTAAAACAAATTGTATATATGTATTATCCTTGTAAAAATATATGATTTCAAAAAAATCACTCAAATCAGAGACCAAATGAAGGAGATATTGTATTTTGAAGTTTGATTTTTAGGGATTTTTATGATAAGCACATGTCTTGCAAATGCAATAGAATTTGACAGAGTGATCAGGTTGCAAGAAAATCATCACCATTTGATAGATAATTCCTATAGCTTTGATCTAACATATTATGTGATATATTTTGGCTTAATATTAAGTACACTACAACCATTAGAAAATTATGAGCTCAAACTTGTATAGAATTGAAGAATGGCAATATGGTGGAACATGCCACGGGAGAAATGAATTTTGGTGATAAAATATTCCTCAGATATGTATGCAATTGGTGAATATGTGAAGAAGGGAGCTTGTGATTTTGAGGAGAGTTGTATCCTTAATGAAATGTATCCCATCATATAGAGAGAGTATACCAATGAAATAGATGCTTGGTATGATTTAGAGGTTGAATGTGATGACTAGTACATGAATAGTTGTCATTTATGGAAAGACAACTACTTTAACTTTATATTTGATGACTCTACTCCTCCTAATGTAGAGAACATCATGGAAGGATGTCTAGAGAAGGTTATGACTACTAGTTTTTAGCTTGCATATCCTCCATTGGTAGTATTCCTTCCACATCCTCATCTAACCTTTCATAGTTACATGGCTGATTTTTTGGATATGAATGGATCTATATATTTGGATCCACATAATCATATTAGGGAGCACCATTGTTTGGATATATTGAGGTTAGGTATATTTAATGTGGATTCAACATGATCACTTTGACATGGGACTTGGGTTTATAGATGAGCTCCTCGGATTACTTTAGTATAACAATTAGTATTTGCACATGGGAAATTAGGCGCTTATTCAACATTGTCGTTAGCACTCATACATGGGACCTCGGTTTATGGGGGGTATTCTTGGACTAATTCAACATGGTGGCTAGTATTTGTACATGGGACCCTGGTTTTTAGTCTTACTTTACCATTGTGGTTGAGGCTTGTCCGCAGGACCCTAGTTTATGGTTGTACCTCTTCACATCAAGCGTTGTGGTAAACTATTTTCTAATCGGGGGTGGAGTGTTAGGTTCATACCCTAATACCCTTAATTAGATAGATCTAATTATATGCATTCAGGCCATCTCTATTAAATAATTCCCATGAAATAGATGTAGCGTGAAAAGCAATAATTGTAAGAAGGCTTACTAGAATATTACAACTACTAGAAAGTTCCTTCTCTAAAAATTTCCTAGGAAATTATATAGAAGTTATAAAGAAGTAAAAGAAATGTAATGAGATGTTGTAATTGGAGATACTATCAATTGGAGGTTTCCCCCTCGAAGAGTCAAGTGAACAAGAGTATATTCCTTCCATAAAAGGATCAAATGTAAAGTGTTTCCCTACCATAAGGGTTTTCATATTAATAAACTAAGGAATTTTTCTATCTTAATCTTTGATATCTTGTGATTTTTTGTATATTTAGATGAAAGGTACATAAATTTAGATTACAATGTGCCAAAACCATTGGGTGAAAAAGCACAAAAGTGGACCAAATTGTTTTTTTAGGGAAAGCTCCCAAAAACCCAAGAAGGGAGCTAACACCCCTTAGCCCTACTTGAGGGGGATTTTCTACCCCAAACCCACTAACCTAAGGGGAGTTTCCATTGTACCCCCTCGTCTCCCAAATGCACAATGCACTCGCAAAGAATGCAACACATCCATCAATGTGTATTTTTTAAATCAACCCTAAAGATTTGACAATTTCTCCCTTGTTACTTTGGCACCCTTGGTATTGTGCTAGAAATTTTGAACATCACTCTTGAGTCCCTCTAAAAAACAAATTATGGAAATTTTGATATCTTAAGGAACTTTGAATGTCCTCCTACTGGTGAGTTATGAGAAACAATAATTATTTGTTGTTTCAAATAATCTTATACTTGTATTAATGGTCTTTGCTTTCCAATAAAAGTGTGATGAAGACATCCATTCCTCTTTCAACAATTGTAATTTTCTATGAAGTAATATAATATTCTTCCCATTCTTTATAGGATCTTCCTTCCAACCATATAGGAATGGTAGACACGCGGGAATATATGGTGGTTGTCTCTTTTGTTTGTCACTTAAGGGCATCAACAAACCCATTATCCTTTTCCTTCTCATAGGTGATTTTGAGTAGTCGATTCCAAAATCAAATCCTTCATTTTGGAAACTCATTTTTTTTGCTCCTATGAAAACACCCTTTGGGTTAGAAACCAATTTTGTGCCATTTTTTAACTTGCTTTGAGCTTGAAATATGCCCAATGAAGTTATGTGACCATTTTATTCTTATATGCATGATTGATAGAATTTATTTTTCACAAGTAGATTTAACAAAATCATTACCTTTGAGTTATCTACTTGAGAAGGCCAATGGTCTACCTTTCATTAATATTTGTCCACCAATTTCTTGTCTTGATGCACTAGTTTTCATTATCTAACGTTTGTTAATATCAAGGGTCATTAAAATTAGCATAGAAATGATAGAATATTTTAAGCAAGGGAACGATATCATAGCCTCTTTAGTGCACACAAATGAATTCTCCTTCAATAGAAATGTTATCGTGGTAGTAATGTGTGCATGGTTCATAGCAAATTTATGGTAATAACCTATCAAAGTATCTTGATGTTGTTTTGGGATAGGACACTCTGAGATAGATTGAGTATTTTGAGGATTAATCTTTATCTATTTCATACAAAATAGTGTGCCCCATATATTTCACCTCCCACTCACCAAGAGCTCATTTGATTTTTTTTTAATAGACTTTATTGTGTCCTCAATAATTCAGAGTACTTTATTCACATGTTGGAGGTGTTTTTCCAATGTCTTGTTGTAGACAACTATGCTATTAAATAAACCCATGACAAATTTCTAAAGGAAATGATTGAAAATCTAGTTCACAAGACTTTGGAAGGTATGAGCCCTAGTTGACCCAAAAGGCATGACTAAGAAATCATAATGTCCCTTGCATTCAAAATGGATTCTTCTTTTAATTATATTTGATGGTAACCTTATCTAAAATCTAACCTTGTGAAGTAGATTTCCCCATGAAACTCATCAATCAAATCATCAACAATGGAGTGGAGAATTCATATTTAAGCATGATTTTGTTTAAATCACTATAATTAGGGGACATTCTCCATGAGTTTTCCTTCATTTCTACTATCACGCGTGGAGCTAGGAATGCACATTTGATTGATCCAACATATCTTGAACCATATCTTCAATCTCACTTTTTTTCTCATATCTATCTGGACTTATGTTGAGAGAGGTACTATCAACTATAAGCTTCATGGATTGCTCATGATTTTGTGGTAGTAGAATTTTTTACTTTTGGGGTTACTTTGAAAGTGCTTATACTATGTTTGGGGTGCTTCATGAGATTTGAGGTACAAACCCCTAAATGGTCTAAGATAGATTGTATCACGGGAGATGGTTAGTGATGAATATACACAATTGAGATAGTTTTTTTAGTGGATGCTTGACCTCAAGTGGGTATTGACTTGGCTTGGATATCTTTCTTGGATGGTGGATGGACTTTATTTTTTCCACATGGAGAGTTCACCTAGTTGCAATGTGTCCAACATAGGTTGAGGAGCATTATACATCTTGTGGGAGGGCTTTAGGCCATAGTTGGAATTGGTAGGTTGGATACCTATTCAAAGAATTGGAGATTGCTTGGGGACACCTAGGGATTCGATAATGTTATTGCAGGGAGTGGATCACATTGCTTAGGAGGGTTGATGGAATCCATGGAGGATTTTTATGGAAGGATGTGGATGTGCTTTGTGTAGCTGCATCACCTTGTAGTCATTATTGTGCATGAAATCACCTTGGAATATGACACATATACTTGGAGTCTAGCACCTCACTTGTGTTGGCCTACAAAGGGCTCATTATAGGTTGCTTGTTAGGGAACTATGAGACCCACATTGTATTGTTGGTCTCCCTTTCCTCTCATAGAAATAGATGAAGGATAAAGTCTTTATAATCATTATCTACTTATCTTCTTCTAACATGAGGAAACCCTTAAAAAACTATAAAACGAAATACATTATGTTTTAGAGTTTTCTCTTATAACTAAAGGTAAAGTAAAGTTTGTTCTTGTATAAGAACTATTGAAAATGATGATCACATATGTTCATTAACTCATAACTCATAATAGCAGTCATTCTTATTCACTTTTCTTTCTCTATTCTTCACTTCTTGTTCTTATCTCTCCCTATAGATTTTTCAAATGGAAATGCTTATTTTTGCCCCTTATATGATTTTGGCCTGCTGCATACTTCAATTTTCCCTATCGATGTGTTTTAATCTCCTCATGTTAGAGAATAATGGAGAAATTCCATCCAATAAAGTTTGTTTTTAGAAAATAAAAGGTTTCAGATCCATTTCTAACGGAGTCTGTTGAAGCCCTTCCTTCACTATAAATGTAATTGATATGCAAGTAATAGAAATTGTGTGTGTTGTGTGTTCCTCTTTCATGTATTTGCTCTGTGCTCTAATTCTTCCAATTTGGTATCAAAGCTCGGTTTGAAGGCATTGTTGATCAGAAACATCTGATAGCACCCGTTTGGCCGCTGTTGCGTTTGCAGTCCTTCTCTCATCCGTCTACCTGTCGTTCAACACCAGTGTGAAGTTTCAGATTCTCGTGCTCGCATGAGAGACATCCATTCAAGGAGCAATTTGCCTCAGACTTTGTGAAGAGCCATCCAATCTTAAAGATCCGTCCTCGAGTTTGTGCATTTCTACTTGATTGAGGTAATAGCTTAATTTTAGTTTCTTTCAATCATGGAATATCTACCAGTTGAAAAACTTAATGGCAATAATTTCCATACCTGGAAAGTAAAGATTCAATTGCAGATAATGAACAAGGACTTATGGGATATAATAAAGGGTACACAACAAAAACCCACAGATGCCAAGCAGCTAATTGAATGGTAAAAAATGGTAAAAAAAGGAGGACAGAGCTATGTCCATCTTAGGATTATCTCTATCTTTAAAATTACATTTATTCAAATTTAAAATGCATGATGAGACACCATTGTCTACTCATATAAATAATTTGAAGTCTCTTATAAAACAATTAGCAGATGTTGGCTTTGAAGTGGACGATGAAGATGCAAAGGCAATTTTATTAAACAGTCTTTCCTCAAATTATGAAAATGTTATTTTCACTCTAAGCCAATTATCTTCCAGAACATTAGAAGAAATGATAGCAGCACTATTAGCGGAAGAAAAGAGGGTGGAAGGAGGGGATCTGGAAGTCAGGTCACGAGATGAAATTGCATTGTTTTCTAAAAGAAGAGTGAATCAAAACAGGAGTGCAGTTGAATGTTTTTATTGTCACATGCATGGACATACGGCATTGAATTGTAAAATCCGAGCCAAAGATCTTCTAAGAGGAAATCTTAAAGAATCAGCCAACATAGCTATGACTGAAGACTTGCTGGATTCTCTTAGTGACGAGGAACCACCGGAACAACCTCTCAAACTTTTCTAGAATGTAGCTATTTTGTCATGTATGTTACAACTATTTTATGTGTAGAATGAATTATGAAGACCAATTATTAAACAGAGTAATGTAATGTAAACTTGTGGTTCTTGACGTACTTCGGTGCCATTTGGTTTTCTTATGACTGCACTTTGTTATATGGTGGTGACACTTGTTGTGCTTCGGGCTTCAAGATCAACAATTACAGGTTATTTTGTGTGTTTGTAAGTATAAAAGGTCATTTTGTAAGATTGATTGCTGGAAACATCCAGTATTCAGATCACTTTCCTATATAACTGTTGCAATTTGTTCTTCGGGGGGATTTTACATATGGAAGTGTATCCATAGAGTGATTCAGTATCATGGTTATTCTTCGGGGTAGTCAAGATGCAAATTTATCAATGATGGTCAGAAGCATTTGCATTTTAAATGAGTCAGAAGGGAAGCTCGAGGTTGTGAAAAAGAAAGAGTGTGCACCGGAGATTTTAGAGTGGGTGTAAAATTGATGAAGACCAGACAAACAAAAATCAGAATTTCATAATGATTGTAAGAATCACATTTCTCCATTAAGAAAGAGTGTTAGAGAATAATGACAAAATGCCATCCGATAGAGTTTGTTTTTAGAAAATAAAAGATTTCAGATCCGTTTCTAACAGAGTCGGTTGAAACCCTTCCTTCACTATAAATGTAATTGATATGCAAGTAATAGAAAGTGTGGGTAAAGTTTTTCAAAAAAAAAGTGGATCAGATGAGCGAAAGTCGGTGAGATAAATTGGTGAGTTGGGCATGGAATTTTTTACCCGTTGGCTCCACAAGCATTGAAGGGCCTTGAAATTTGCAGAGATAACTTGTTTCCCAGGTGTACGTTGAATCTGAGCTTTATGATCAGCGAGAGTCGGTGAGATAAATTGGTGATCTGGGTAGAGAATCTTTTTCAGTTTGGCTCCACAAGCTTTGAACGACCCTGAAATTCGCAGAGATAACTTGTTTACCAGGTGTACGTTGAACCTGAGCTTTATGATCAGCGAGAATAGGTGAGATAAATTGGTGAATCGGGTAGGGAATCTTTTTCCCTTCGGCTCCAGACGCTTTGAACGGCCCTGACATTTGCAGAGATAACTTGTTTCTTCCCAGATGTACGTTGAAAGTTGAAACTGAGCTTTATGATCAGTAAAGCAGAGTGAATTTACAGAAACCAAAGGCAACCACATGCTTCCAATATGATCCATTGGATTAATTGATAACTTTGTTTTTGTTTTTGAAGGAGTATAAACATGACATTAAGATTAACCAAGTTTAAACCATAGTAGTATAATTCGATAGTATTGACATTTCTTGTACTAAAAATTTAGAACAATTCGAATTCGTTGAATATTTTTTTTTTGTATCGAATCGTATCTTATCCATATTCGTACTCGAATTATGCTACTATGGTTTAAACACTATTTTTTTCCTAAAAGATCTTATGAAAAAAAAAAAAATCCCTTTAATTCCACAAGCTCTGAACGGCCCTCAAATTCACAGAGATAACTTGATTCCAAATGTAAGTTGTAAGTTGAAACTGAGCTTTATGATCAGGAAAGCTCTGAACGGCCCTCAAATTCACAGAGATAACTTGATTCCAGGTGTAAGTTGAAACTGAGCTTTATGATCAGGAAAGCAGTTTAAGGAAAACAAAGGCAACCTCATGCTTCCAATATGATCTATCCTATTGACTAATAATTTTGTTTTTGTTTTTAAAGAAGTTTAAACACTATTCTTTCAGATTTTAATTTTTTTTAACGGAATTCAAACGAATTTTAGGCTACGCTTGGGTGACTAGAAGATAATTAGGGCAGGTTCGAGCATCGCATATCCCATCGACAACTTCATTGATGATTTCAAAGCAATACTAACTAGTGAGTAGCGAGCCTTCTTCTCCTAATAGGATATCGCTTATGATTGCCACTTAAAATAACTGGATTTCATTATTGTTTTAGATCTGTGTAAGCAAATTTGAGCTGCTTTTCAATGTATAATAGATTGAGCGACATTAAAAAGTCGTTGAATTGCCAATCGATGATTTGACTCCCATATCCATGTCTTGCTTAGGGTAAGTTCTGGGATGAACTGGTAGTTACAGGAAAATATGAAGTAATATTTGCTATTGAGCGTTCAAGTACAGGTTTCTAAGTCCTTATCTCTATCGAGAATATTGGCATTGCATAACTTAAGGTAAATTCTGTTGGCATTTGCTTTCAGGTTTTTGGTGAATTTTGTGATATGGGTTAACCTTCTTTAGTGGATCCTAACTTTGGCAATTGTAGCCGATATTAACACCTGCAGGTTTTGGTCTAACAGCAATTCTGTTGGCATGGGTGAGTTTCTTAAATTCTGTTGGCATTTGCTTCCAGCGCTCCAGGTGAGTTTCGTGATATGGGTTAACCTCCTCTAGTGGATCCTAACTTTGGAAATTGTAGCGGATATTAACACCTGCAGGTTTTGGTCTAACAGCAATTGTGCTCCAACAAATGGTATCAGAGCCACAGGTCTCGAAAAACCCTGGGTCCAACGCTCCCTGTGAGTTTCGTGACATGGGTTAACCCCCTCTCTTAGATCCTTACTTTGGCGATTGTAACGGATATTAACACTTGCAAGTTTTGGTCTAAGGGCAATCGTGCTCCAACACATTCAAGGTGGCTAGGTGGCTAGCGAATCAGCACTCCAGTTCTCTTGTGAGAATAATTTTAAAGCCGTGGCTCAAACGGTAGTTATTTACTGACAAATTGCCTCAGATTTATTCCCACGCAGTTGAGAAAAAATGGTGACATTATCAAAATTCAAAACAGTTCCCTGTTCTCTATTTGATAGGGATCCATAAGCTTGCTAGTTTGCATGTTTGATGATGATAGACTGTCGATAGAGAAGTATTTGCAGGCAGCAGTTGTATCACCTGTCTCCATAGTGGCTGACTACTACTTGACTATGGAATAGGGAACAGGTAGGATGTTTTGAAAACTTCGATTATTTCGTTAGGATGGGAGCTTTTCATAGAATCTAGTTTTTTTCATTTTGTATTCAATGTTGATTTTGATGGTAAAACTGGATTTAATACTATCAAAAACTTTTAGAGTTTGACAATTGTAATCAAAATTTATAAAAAAATTTAAAATGATGATTAAATTTTTTTGTTTTTTTTGAAATAGTAGAACTTTTAAACCACATAATTTCATATACACAAAACATAAACCAACCTTTTTATGATGTCATTAATGTGTTAAGATCTAAAGGTTGAGTCAATTCTCTTGAATCTACGATGAAGCTTTGTTGTTTGTGGATTTAATCTCATAATAAAGTTTAATATGCGATCTTCTCAATTTTGGAGAGGAAATCTTACTTTTGACTCACGATTTAATTAAGATTTAATGTTTCTAATCGGTTTTAAAAGAATTATAATTTGAAATATGATATAATTTATCTAAAAACAGGCTCAGTTTATGTTTATGCTGCAATGCTTAATGAAATCAAGCAAACACCCAATGAAAGAAAATGATGTCCTCTATTTTCCAATTTTGACATTTGTTTTTCATATAATAAATTCTTTATGTATCATGTTTAAAACATGAAAATAATGTTATCCTCAATTATAATGATAATAAAAAAAGGATGCAAATTCTGTGAGATGCCTAATGTAGCAATTTTAAAGTGATTATGGTGTGCATAAATCTATGTTGACATCTCCCATTTGTGAGATATTGGTAAAGGTTAGATTAAAAGAACAATTCAACGTTACATTTTTGGACGATGGAAAAAGATAAAAATTTATTATTTTATTTTTGATAAAATATATCACTAATGATGATTTAGTATTGAAATTTATTTAAATTTTTTATAAATACAAATACAATTAATAACATTTTTTCAATAATGTATGTATTTGAGTATGTATGTGGAGGTTTTATTGAAAACTTCAAAAACACTTAATAAGGGTCTTATCACAAATAAGACAAAGTGTAAAGAAGTATCCTATGCAGAAGTGAAAGTTGACTTAATATTAAATATATAATGAAGTTGTTAAAAGAATGGTATCTAAAAAAAATAAAGAGGTGTAAGGATAAAAGTCAAATAATTTTTTTTATAAGAAAAGTGAGTCTTTAAAAGTCTTATCACAAATAAAACAAATTGTAAAGAATATTTTTATAAAGAATTGAAAGTTGACCTGTCCATTGGTTGTAGCTTGGGTGGTTGGGAGGAATGTTTGTTACCCTTCCCACCCAGGTTCAATTCTTGTAAGTGACATATTGCTCTTGTTGAGCCCATATTGTAATGATTGTAATTCGTGCCACCAAAGATATGAGGTTGTAGCTTTATTTTTAGTTGTAACTATAGGTTTTTCTTTGATTTGTTGTTATTTATCTAGAAATGCCTATAACATATAATGTAATGATATTTCCTATTGTTTATATGCATTCATTTTTTCTTTCTTTCATGTATGTTATTTTCTTGTCAGATTAAACTAGACACACCTATGTGATGTATTCTTCATTTTTAGATTAAAAAAGATTAAAAAAACATGATAGAATGACCTCAATCCAAAGGGTTTGCCATACTAAATGAAGGAATGTCTAATTGGGTCTTTTCAGGGAGTGAACTTGTAATATTGAAAAGGGGGCATTTTCCTAATAAAACACAATATTTTGCTGAGTTGCTTGATTTTATTCATCCTTTCCATCTTCCATCTTCAAAAATATAAATAAAGTGTAAAAAGAGTATACTTAAACATTTAAGTATAATATACTATATAGCAAAGCACCAAGAGATTTATACACAATTCACATTCTTCATATGCATGCTTCATGTCATCTTTCCACATATTTGTATATAATTAAATATTTATTGATATCCTAAGAGAAATTAAACAGCATAGCTACTTACATTTTTTTTTAATTAATCCTTGACAGTCCAACACATACTCACAACTTATACATAATCCAATGTATGGGATAACATATATGAATTATTAAGTAAGGAAGATGCAATTTCTCACACGATTTACAATCAACCTTTTTCTTCCTTGTCATCCTATAGTATATGCTAAATGGATCTTGTCCTCTCTTATGTGCAATATGGTTTTCCTTTTTTCTTCTTTTATATAACAAAAAAGATAATTGAAAATTAGTATCATGGTGATCACCTTCTAATTCACTTATTCCCTTATTCTCAACATTTCCATAAAGGTTTTTATTCTCTTTTCCATTCATATTGTGAACAATCTTATGAAATTTTCCATCTAATTTTGCTTTGAATGACACATTTTAACCAATACACATAATTTAAACCTAATTTAATAATTCAAATATATTAATTTTATAGTTATGATATGCCGCTATTATATTGGGTTACTATTTTTTGCTACTGTTTGTTGACGTCGTAAGGGCATATTTTGAGTCGGTAAGGAAGATTTATGCTACATTTGTCGAAGTCATGTTGAAGAAGCTGAGCCTTTGATCTGTAGGTTATGTGTGCAGGTCCATTGTATGACATGAACAAATATGTAAGTCATAACTGAAGTTCTTATTTGGCTACGACTCATAATAAAAGACAAGCGCTTTCATGGTTTTTCCCAGGATGGGTTTCCATGTTAAACATGGTGTCTTTATGTGTTGTTATGTGATTTGATATGATATGTATTTCTTTCCTCTATTGAATACTTAATTGAAATCATGATTGACATGATTGTTTGTAATATGAATGAAAAATATAATCTAAGTTGTATCTAACCGGCGAAGTTATGGGTTCTATTGAAGTGATCAATTTGTCGAATCTCTAAATCTGTTGATGTTCTAGATTGGTCGATGTTATTGGGTTGTATGATGAATGTATCGCATGTCAAGATATTCCCCTTTCATACTGCATAAATATGGTTCCTGCATAATCCATAGGTACCTCAAGTGATACTTCATCTGCTTTGCAGGTGTTGCTGAAAGGGATTAAAATCCCTTTTGTGCTAGTATCTATGGTAATAGTGTTTGTTGGTGTGAGATTGCTGGTAATGGTTTTGTTGCCAAGACTTGGATTTTGTGTGAAGAGGGAATGTTGTGGAATCCAACTAAATCGAAGATCCAAGATTGGGTAGATCAGCAGCTGTAAGAATTTGCAAAGGAATAAAATCGACATCCTCGGTTGGATGACAAAGGGTGGTATACAAGTATATTTTCACTGATATTCATGAGACCTTCTTTGGTGAGTTTCATGTGATATTGCATGAATGGTTAGCAAGGATGACTGAGTCGAAGACAAATTTGCAAGGAGGTGAGCCTCGACGTTGGACGCCAGCATTGATACATCAACTGAAATGTGTGAATACAAAAATTTCACGCACAATAGATTATTGGTTGGACAGTGTACTCAAGGGGTACATTATCAAATTTGTTGTTGACACTATCAAGTATTATAGTGCAGTAGAACATGATTTATTTGAAGGTCTGCATGGTAAGTACCTCAAGTCATTGAACTTGTCGATCAAGAAGCTACTTTTTGAAAGGGGTGTGATGCAAATGGAATCTAACGAGTAGAATGATTGTGCTCATTGGGAATGGGTATGGTATGGAGGAAGGTTCAAACGGATAAATGGGATGAGTTGAAATGATAAGGGGAGAATAAATTGAATTTAATGAAGAGTGTGGATTTTTGTGGAGTGGGAGATAATTTCAGTCAAACAAGAGGAGGAGAACTGTGATAAGAAAGAAGGGTTGCAGTGAAATTGAAAGTAAAGACTACAAACCAGTACCACAGCTCAACGAGGATTCTAATGACAAGGAAGATGAGTAACAACTCATTTATGAGGATGAAGAAGGATCTACAAACCCGTTCCATACCCGAGGCTGTGGCATACCCATGACCCGACATACATCCCTGGAGACTAGGGTAAGACCTGGTAATTCTTCACAATTATTTCAATATAATCATAGCGGCAATAGTTAGAATAATAATTCGACGAGTGGGAAGGCTCAAGTAGTGGTCCATTACTATTGAATCATCCAGGACCCTAGAGGCTCAGAATGGTTGGGGATGACATGAAGTTGCCCATTTTTAATAGGAATGGATCTAAAGATCCAGAACAACACTGCTTTTTATGCAATGCAATATGGACTGTAAAACAAGTACAAGATGACAACGCCAAGTTGGCACAGTTGATCACCACCTTTAGGGGTCGCGCCTTAGACTGGTTTATGAAATTTTCTAAAGTCACTAGGAATCAACTTGTGAATACATTGGAAAAAGTTAAGGAAGGATTGAAGACTGAATTCAAGAAGATGGAGTCTGAATCTTAGTGCATTACTGAGCTGAAGGAGATCAAGCAAGTGTCAAATGAGTTTATTTGAGACTTCGACCAATGATTTAAAAATTTAATGACTCGTGCAATATTTTCAATGAATGATCTGCAACATAAGAAATGGTTCGTAGCTACATTATTTCCCCATATTAGAATCCCGCTCATGCAATAGAATATCCTGACACAGACGGAAGCCTCGGAGTTAGCTATGAATATAGAAGCATCAATTGTTGGAGATATTGGAGCTAGTATGGCTCAAATCAAATTGCAGTTAGAAAACTTGTCTATTCAGATCCAAGATATCAAGAAGGGTAAAAAAAAGAGAGAAGATGTTTAGTGCACTAGATGCAAATAAGATGGAAATTCTAAAGATCAATGTACAACGTTTCATGATTATCTCAATGTTGGTAATCTAAGTCCATTAAATCCTGTTGTATGGTGTATAATTTTTCAGACTAAAGGATATCAACCAGAAGAATGCTACTTATTACAGAATATGGTAATTTCTCCCCAAAACTTGTGGTGTAAGTTTTGTAGCTCTATTGTACATGACAAGAAACACTATCGAGCATCCCAGTAGATCACTGAGCTCACTCCAAACACATTTCTTATGAATGGATAAGGTCAAGCTGAGAGAAATAATGCAAAGTTAAATGAATCACGAGGTGGATTCAGAGGCCATGGACGAGGAGGATTTGGTTGAGGTAGAGGACAAGTCATATGTTATAATTGTGGTACACTTGGAAATTATGCTAGAGGTTCTCCGCATATAGCAATGGCTTGCACATATTGTAGAGCATTAGATCATACCATTAAAGACTGTTTGCATCTTATAGTTGAATGACAGGAAAAGCATAATCAAAACCAAAATCAGAACCATAACCATAATCAGAATCAAAATATATAGAATATCTCAATAGAACCACGACCAAACCATCCTACTGTCATTGTAGTAATAAGAGGTGTAGCTATGACGAGTGGAGACAAGAATGGTTATAATAATATAAGAGATCCAAGAGTAAGGCCAGTAGCTCAGAAGCCACCATAGTTTGATGTTCAAAAGGACAAAGGAATATTCTTTTAAGCTCGTGACGAATTTATGGAGGGTCCGTCGATGTCCTCCTTGCCACCTGTTGCCGAAGACGAACCTATATAAGACATGCCACCTTGCTTCGAAAAGTCTACACAAAAGAAGAACCTAGGAAAGGTAAATGCCCTTCATTCTTTCTTAAAAATTTGTTTAGATATGGTTAAAGATGAGAATGCATTAAGGGAATTGACAAATATAATTGGGGAGTCTAAGGAAGAAGTTCAATCTTAAAAGGTTGTTAATCATATTCAAAAAAGAATAAAAACTGGTAGGAAATTGCGACTTAACACGCAGATTGGTGACTACGACATGGATTTTGTTATCCTAGATTTGGGTTCAAATGTTAACATCTTGACCAAACATACATGGTAAAGTATCGGTAAGTCGAAGCTAGTGTGGTCTCCTATTCATTTACAGTTGGTCAATCAACAGAAATTTATACCATTTGGTGGAATAGCTGGGGTACCTATTGAAGTGGAGGGACTATAAATATTTTCCCACTTTGAAGAGGTATATATTGTCGATGACACTAATTTGTATATTGCACTATTGGGGATTGATTGGGCGATACAGAATCAGACTATTATCAATTTTAAGAAGATAATAGTAAAATTTGAAAATGAAGAGATTAGAGTTGTCGCACCTTTGCATCCACTAGAAGGCGAGCTGTATGTCGAACCAGTCAAAGGATATTATGATGCTCAATATCTAGACAACATCTATAATATATCCTCGAGGATAAATGATTATATCAATCCTATATCACATGGTACCCTCAGTTGGCGGAGTTTTAGTTCTTGTTCATATGATTCTAGCGAAGCTATGGAGAATTGGCAGAACAGGTTGCATGAAGTATCAATGCATTGGTGTTTCTGTGTGTCAAAATCATTGCGTTGGGTTGGAACATAGGTATGTAATATTCCTACTTAAGAAGGTTTGTACCCAATGTGGAAATTTTTATTGATGAATTTGAAGGCCAGGTACCTGAACAAAAACACGTTTTATCCCTGGAGGTTTCTCTGAAAGCCACCCCGGTGAGGTGGTGGACTGCACATAAGCAAACTATAACTGGTTGGTCATAGTGTCAAAGATATTTACAAATTTGTCTTGGTGAAGGAATTCCCTATATTGGTGATAATTATACTAGGGTGACTAGCCCTGCTAATCATTTAGCTACATGTAGTGCAATTTGGCATAATATACCCAAGCAAGAGTGGGTACATATCTTCATTCATACACTAGATATTATACCAAGGAATTGTTATATGTTGATGGAACTATGACAAGGAATTGTGGATTGGGACGCTATGACAATGAGCTTCAAACAAACATTCAACTATGAGGATGAAAGTCCTGCAATAGATGTGGCTCTGTAGATTATCAAGGAAAACAAATTGAAGAAATTACCGAACCAATGCCTAACCTGCCACAGTGGATTGGAACAATGGAGAAAATGATGGAGTGTTACAACATTAGCAGAGGTCCAGAGGATGATGATCTGAGGGATATTCATATTCCAAAAACTGAAGGAATTCATGACATAAAGGGCCTTGAGATTACATCTGACAAATTTCTAAAGCCATTGAATATCAAAAGGGTAAATATAGGCTCTCCTGAAAATCCAAAGTTTGCAAATATAGGAGATTACTGGGATGATGAAACAGTGGGACAAATTACTGACTTGTTGCATGAATTCCAAGATTTGTTTCCTACTAAGTTTTCAGAAATGAAAGGTATTGTTGGCGACTTGGGTGAAATGAAGATTCCATTGAAACCATGTGCCAATCCCATTAAGCAAAGGCCGTACAAATTGAATCCATGCTACAAGGAAAAATTCAGAGCAAAGCCTGATAGAATGCTTGATGCAAGTATTATTGATCCTGTCGAAGAATCAGAATGGATCAATCCTATGGTAGTCCAAGACAAGAAAACTAGGGAGATTAGGATTTGTCTCCACTTGCAGAAATTGAATGATACTTGTCTACATGATCCTTTTTCGACCCCATTTACAAACGAAGTGCTTGAAAGCGTCGAAGGACAGGAATCCTATTCTTTCACAAATGGATTTTTTGGGTATCATCAAATCAATATTGCTAAGGAGGATAGACATAAAACAACATTTGCGACAGAATGGGGATGCTTCCAGTACACGGTAATTCATTTTGGCCTAAAGAATGCCCCTACAATTTTTCACGTATAGTTGTCACTGCATTTAGGGAATTCATTCATAAGTTTTTAGAAGTATATTTTGATGATTGGACAGTATATGGGATGCTCAAGAATCATATTGAAAATATGAGGTTGATTTTAGAATGATGTAGATAGTATGAAATCTCTTTGAGTTTGAAGAAATGCATATTTTGTGCCCCATTTGGCATTTTACTAGGACATGTAGTTTGCAAGAAAGGTTTTTTAGTGTATCCTGCAAAGATTGCTATTATGTTTGATCTTCCTCCACCTACTTTAGTCCAACAATTACGAACAACTCTGGGTCACATAATATATTACAAAATTTTTATCAAAGGCTATGCTCAGATTACATCGCCAATGGAAAAATTACTCAAGAAGGATGCAAAGTTTCACTTGAACGAATACTTCCAGCAGAGCCTCGACATGTTGAAGGAAAAAATGGTTACAATACCTATTTGGGTATTCCCCGACTGGAAAGA
The DNA here is from genome assembly GCA_027924585.1 of Larix kaempferi. Classification (NCBI taxonomy): domain Eukaryota; kingdom Viridiplantae; phylum Streptophyta; class Pinopsida; order Pinales; family Pinaceae; genus Larix; species Larix kaempferi. The sequence continues at coordinate 8,617,670 of BSBM01000091.1, read as the reverse complement.
AGAGTTTCATGTTCATGTCGATGCTTCATATGTCGCTCTGGGAGTTGTGCTTGCTCAAATGGGAGAAGGTTCTATCAACCATCCTATTGCATTTTCCAGTAGGAAATTGTCCGTTGCAGAAAGAAATTATACTACAATAGAAAGGGAAGGACTTGCTATGGTTTATGCATTACAAAAATTTAGGAATTATTTGCTAGGTGGACATTTTCAGATGTTTACAAACCACTCTGCTTTGAATTAACTATTCCACAAGCCAGTGTTTGTGGGGGGAATCTATCGATGGTTTCTATTGTTTCAAGAAATATGAATTTGATATCATTGTTAATCTTGGGAGGTTGAATGCAGGCCCTGAACATTTATCGTGGTTGGAGTTAAGAAAATAACCAACTAGTTTAGAAGACAATTTTCCAGATGCACAGATATTTTCAGTAAGAATGGTCGATGACTATTTTCAAGATATTATAACTTTTTTTTCCACATGAGTAGAACCAGAGGGATACACAAATTCCCAGAAGAAGGAGTTGGTTGTTAAATCTACATATTAACAGTCAATAGTCGGTCAGTTGTACAATTTAGGACCCGATGAATTATTGTGTCGCTGTGTCTAGTAGCACAAGCGACCAATCATTTTAGATGAGGCTCATGATGGAGTGGTGGGAGGCCATTATCTTGGAAAATATATATCACAGAAGATCTTACGAGCAGGTTTATGGTGGCTGGCCCTACACAAAGACGCTAAAGAATATTGCAAGAACTGTGACATATGTTAAAGAATTGGAAAACCATTGAGGAGAGATGAAATGCCACAGGTACCTCAGATTACATTATAGGATTTTGACAAGTGGGATATTTATTTTTTTTAACCTATCAACCCACCAAGGAAAAGGATTGGTGCCAGATACATTATTACTGCGACATATTATCTTACACAATGGGATGAAGCTGCACCAGTACGAGATTGCACTGCTATGACTGTTGCACGATTTTTTTTTTTAAATGTCATTAAATGGTTTGGTTGTCCTCGTGTTCTATGAAGTGATCAGGGAGCACATTTTGTTAATAAGACTATAGAGGCCCTTACTGAGGAATTACAGGTCTACCACCAGAAGAGTACTCCATATCACCCACAATAAAATGGAAGTGTCGAAGCATTCAATAAGATCCTGGAACATGAGCTAATGAAAGTTTGTAATGTGAACCACGACAACTGGGACTTAAGGACCCTTGCAATTTTATGGGATTACAGGAGGACATGTAAAAGGTTGAAATGTCATACACCTTTCAAGTTGGTTTATGGACAAGAGGTTGTGATTCCAATGGAGTATATTGTACCTAGTTTAAGAATTGTTGCTTTCATAGGAATGTATGATACTGGTGTTATCGAAGAAAGATTGGCGCAGTTACTCTAGTTGGAAGAGGATAGATTTGTCATAGGTTTTCATCAGCAGGTACAAAAAGATTGATAAAAAAGTGTTGCATGATCTCCACATTACCAAGAAGCACTTCTAGCGAGGAGATATAGATCTTCTCTATGATAGCAAATTTTTCAAACATCCTGGTAAGTTGCATATGCATTGGCTAGGACCATATGTTATCAACTTTATAAAAAAAGGAGGTCCAGTACAGTTACAGAAATTAGATGGTGAACTCCTTCAAGGTTTGGCGAATGGGAGCCATATGAAACCCTACAGGGACAATCATGGCTTGTTGAGATGAAGATGTTTAATTCCATGCTTGTTAAAAAAAAAAAAAAATTGGAAACCCCAAGTTTATTTTATGTCATAGTTAGTTGTGTCGAAGTGTCTGTGTCGATGTACAATTTTGTCAGAGCTTCATGGAAAACCCAAGTTATTAAGCTTCATGGAAAACCCAAGTTATTAGTCTGTCGAGGTCCTTCCGTAGGGGTTAGGTTTTCGAAGTTCTCTTTTTTTCATTGGGAAACCCCAACTTTTTCGTTGTTTCGAACTGAAGGTATATCAAAGTTCCATTTTTTGAAGTGTTATTTCTATCACTTGGAAACCCCAACTTTTTTTTGTGTTGCAGTTCTAATTTATTTGGGAAGTTGGCGGTATATCATAGTATGGTCTGTCAAAGTTCTAAAGTGGTCCACTAGTCGAATTTTCAGTTATTGGTCATTTATTGTTGCTTTTATGATGGGTTTAGTGGCGGCACTAGTGGGATTCTTGAATTAATTGCTGAAAAGACTAAAGTGTGTGAAGATATCTATCGTTGCCACCATAATCATTGAAAGATCGAGTACATTTATTTCATCTTGAGAATGACATATGGATTGCATGCAGGGGATAAAGTTAAAAAGGCTACCCCTCCCTCACTCGTTATTCATTGTGACTTGATCAATTGCAGTAAAGTGAAGAAAGTAGAGTCGAGCTTAGTACGGTGAGAGATTATGGAAGTGTCCAGTATCAAAATGCAAGTCGATTTGTCAACTAGTAGTGAGTCTCAAGGGTATACAGGGAGGTTCCAATTCCAAGATCTATCTCTACGAGTTCAGAGTGACCTGAATTACTCTACCCACATATTCCTATCAATGTCCCAAGGAAAACACAACATACAAATTGTCCAAACCTGGATCCGAGGATGAATGCATGACATGATGTGGGAGCATCCGCGTTGGGATCTGCTTCTATATTACCAGGGTATATCCCTCCACGGAACTTGAGGGAGAAACCAGTAAATTTGATGAAGAATGCACAGTTCCATTTAGAGACTGTGCCAGTGCCAAAGGGCATCATGGTACAACGAGACATCTTGAGGAACATCCAGAAGCTATCATATGTCAACCACGACATAACCAAGTTTATTGAGTTTATCTACATGCACTACATGAAGACCATTGTTTCATCTGAAGGGAATCCAGTAGAACTAGAACCACAACAGTGGGCTCTTACCATGGCCAGAGCCAATCTTTCGCCACTATTGCATCTTCCTCATTTCGGTTGCACTGCGGAAGCAAATGCATCTGCGAATTAGTTGTTAGTTTTCCTACATTGAGGGTGTCAGTGGTTGGAGACCAAGATATTGATTGATATAGACCTTATTTCCAATATTACGGGCCTTCCCAAGGCTAGGTTGGATCCATCGCATTTTTTCATTGGAAAAGAAAGAGATCATGACCTAGAAACATGAATGAAAGAGAAATATAACCTGTCGAAGAGAAACATGGGCTTCGACATAGCCTCTATCAGTGAACATGATGTTCGGTTCAATGCAAATTTGTTAGTTACCAAGTTTCTATGCAAGAATCGACCAAACCAAGTCATTGCTTCTATCATCGCTACAATATAGAAGTGCGCCCAATGAGTGCAAATGAATTGGGCCACATTCCTACTTAATGAATTTCTTGCATATTGTATGGATGCACAAGAAAACATATCCCCATTCACTTACTCTTGGTTTTTGTTGTTAATATCATTTGTGGGTTGGGAAGAATGAGCAAATTATCAAGGTATGCAACCAATTGGACCATGCGAAGGCTCAAGATACATGAATTTATCGTATTTTGATATAAGGAGCCAACAAAAAGAGAGAAATGTTTCTTTATTCATGCAACTTGAAGAATTACAATATTATGTGGTCCAGATACCACTCATCAACGAAGCAATTATGGAAATGTATCGTGGCGTGGAAAAGTTCAAAGCTGGGCCCCACCACATGTATGTGCAAGCAAGGAGGGACCCACGCCAACAGTGGTTAGTTAGTGGGTTAAAGTTAACTCATGAATAAATGGATGCTATGGTCCAAGAATGGATGGAGAAATGGCAAGTACCCATTGAACCAGAAAACATCTTGCCATATCCATCGCAGCAGGAACCACGACAGGAGGGGACCTCAGGAAAACAACAATAGACAATTCAAAATACGCAACACAATGAAGGAGGGGTTGATGAGAAAGAGGATGGTGAGTCAAGTCAAACCCCTACCGATCTAGGTATGGGAGATAAGCAAAAAATTGGAATATCTATGCAGGGAGGAAAAAAAAAGCAGAAAGCGCACAAGTTTGAGAATTCCCAAGAATTAACAGATGAAAACATTAACATTATCTGCAACAGGATGATAGAGGTTGCAAAGGAAAACCCAAAGAAAGAATAAGATAGATTGATCCAACTATTCACTGGTGTCATAGACACCCTGGATACATTGTGCCAAGAAGTTAAAAGAATACGCATTTCACCTTCGTTACAGGTCACACCACCATGGGTCGAAGTTGCACACAAAGAAGAAGGGCAGGACCAGGCACTTGATGCCTCTTCGACAAAGCGGGTGGTTAAAATTTTTCCAAGAGAGATAAGCTTTGATGAAACAGGAACAACTGCACAGATTCCACAGACCGGATATGTGGACTTAAAATTATCTACATTACCACTTTATGTATTGCATCGCTTGCCAGAAGGCATTGCGAAGGAGGTCAAGTCAAGGGAGAGTTCCCTCTTGGATTTAATGAAAGGATATAAGAATCAGGCAACTGTACTAAAGGACTTGAATGTTGAGCTTCAATAGGACAAGGACCTGCTGCGAAAAGAAAAGGATAAAGTTCATAAGGTTATCAAAATTGCATGCTCTGCATTCCTTGAAGTAGAAATTATAGAAGAAATGACATCTGAGGAGAATACACAATGCCTCGAAGCTATTGTTGGGACTCATAAATGTCATATTTTCATCCACCTTACCTTCTACTATTCCTCGCATTTTATTATCCCATCAACCTTTCATCATACCATTTCCATACATATACTTGAGTTTCATCTTATTATTTTCCACTTTATTCATTTTAGTATTATAAGTGAATTTATGATTAAATATTGGAAATTAACATGTTTTTCACTAATATCTCAAGTATGGATAAGCTTTGTAATGTGTATGAATATGGAAGGATCAATTCAAAGAAAGACTCCTCGAATATCTCCTCCACCATTTCAAGGAGATAGTTATTCAAAGAATACTCCAAGGAAAAGATCATGGAGATTTGGTTGGCATATCTTATTTAGGATGTATGAGAAACATGTGGAGAATTTGTGAGAGACATGTGGAGGATTTGAATGGATCATACTTTATAATAATAGGAAATTAGTTGAGAGTGGTTGAGAGAATAGTGGATATGTCATTATGAGATGGTTATCTTCTTCTCAAATAAATTCATGTATAAAAGAGAGTGCTCTCTCTTCATTTGAGGTAGTAGATTGAAGAATAGATTAGAGAGTAGATTAGGAGAAGATTAGTCTCAGACTGTAGAAGTTAGTTTTGACTTTGTAATATGGAGAAGGGGATTCTTAGCTTTTGTTCATAATCTTAGTTTTGATGCTTTCATGATTTGTCATTGATTTGTGTGATGTAAATTAAGATTTCTTTATTTTTAATGTGAGCTCACATGTGTTGTCTCATTTCTCTTCATATGTTGTCTTTCTTTTATGCAATTTACTTTCAGCAGTGTGTTTCAGCTTCCAGCATTAGATTAGAAATTGTGTGTTTTAGCTTAAGGGGGAATTAGATTAGCAATTAGCCATTAGCAAGGGGGGGGTTAGATTAGATTAATTCAACTTCAGTCCTGCATATATTTTGCATGTGCTTCGTAAGCCTACAAACCTCAGATTGACAAATTAAATGGTTGGGAAAATACTACAACGGAATTAAACGACAATATTTCCGCCTAAAATGTTAGGCGAAAATATTATCGTTTAATTATGTTGTAGTATTTTCCCAACCATTTAATTTGTCAATCCGAGGTTCGTAGGATTACAAAGCACATGCAAAGTATATGCAAGACTGAAGAGAAGCTAATCTAATCTAACCCCCCTTGCTAATGGCTAATTGCTAATCTAATTCCCCCTTAAGCTGAAACACACAATTGATAATCTAATGCTGGAAGCTGAAACACACTGCTGAAAGTAAATTGCATAAAAGAAAGACAGCATATGAAGAGCAACGAGACAACACATGTGAACTCACATTAACAATAAATAAATCTTAATTTACATCACACCAATCAATGACAAATCATGAAAGCATCAAAACTAATATTATGAACAAAAGCTAAGAATCCCCTTCTCCATATTACAAAGTCAAAACTAACTTCTACAATATGAGACTAATCTACTCTCTAATCTACTTCTCAATCTACCATCCACTACAAATGAAGAGAGAGCACTCTCTTTTATATATGAATTTCTTTGAGAAGAAGATAACCATCTCATAATGACAGATCCACTATTCTCTCAACCACTCTCAACTAATTTCCTATTATTACAAAGTATGATCCATTCAAATCCTCCACATGTTTCTCATACATCCTAAATAAGATATGCCAACCAAATCTCCATGATCTTCTCCTTGGAATATTCTTTGAATAACTATCTCCTTGAAATAGTGGAGGAGATATTCGAGGAGTCTTTCTTTGAATTGATCCTTCCATATTCCTACACATTACAAAGCTCATCCATACTTGAGATATTAGTGAAAAACATGTTATTTTCCAATATTTAATCATAAATTCACTTATAATACTAAATGAATAAAGTGGAAAATAATAAAATGAAACTCAAGTATATGTATGGAAATGGTATGATGAAAGGTTAATGGGACGATAAAATGTGAAGAATAGCGAAAGGTAAAGTGGATGAAAAGAGGACATTTCTGAGTCCCAACATACTCCTCAACTGAACTTGTTGCATGTCCTCATGCAACCGTGCATGGATTTTCTTAAGAACTTTTGGCATCTGAACTTTGGCTTTGATTGATGATGTATTTCCACTAATGAATGTTTCCAGGGTGTGAGTAGCAGCTGGAATTTTGTTATGGTTAGTTCTTGTGTAACAACCATGAGAAGAATGTTGGTTCTTATGTTAACAACATTTATCTCATTATCTGTTTTCTTGCTGCAATAATAATTTAACCATGTACTCCTTGGAAATGATAAGATATCAATGTGCATAAGAAAGCATCAATGTGTATAAGAAATCCTTTTATTTACCTCTATGAATCATGCCAATATGTGTAGCAATGTGTATGAAGCAAAGTGCAATCGATGATCTGTTGGAAAAGAAATGTTGGTGAATGATAAGTGAGATGAAAAATGGAGTGATGATAGTGGAAAAATGGAATGATGGTAGGGAAATGATGATAGTGAATATAGTTCGGAGTTGTAGCTACGAAATGGAATTTTTGGTGGAATAACAGCTGCTGGAGTAACAACTACGGAGTAACAGCTGCTGGAATAATAGTTGTGGAGTAATAGTTGCTGGAGTAACAGCTGCGAAAGTGGGCAAATCTGGTGGAGTAACAGCTATTGTTGCAGCAAAATTCCTGAGACAATATATCACAAACTACGATATGGTTTTGGCTGAAATTTTGCAAGCAAGTTTTTACTATTCCAATGCATCTCCACACTAAAAATTAGAAAAACCCACATCACGAATTTCGAGAAAATTGCAAATTGGCTGCAGGTGATGATGGCTGTTTTTTTCGAAATCCATGCATTGGATTGAGTTGAAACTTGCTAATTTTGTTCATCATAATACTATCCATTCCCTGTCCAAAATCATGAGGATCCAATGTATGCTTTGTGAGATATACTCAATTCAAATTCTGTATTTTATATAAAGAGCAATATGCATGAGAAAATGAATAAACTGTCACAAAGATTTCCTGTCCTCTAAAAATATGGTTGCATTTGAGATTTTGTAGTGTACATCAACCTCTATCTTCATCCTCCCCAACTGAACTCGTTGCATGTCCTCATGCAACTCGACATGGGTTATGAAAGTGAAAAATGAAATGGAGCATGGTGAGGGAATTTTCCAAATTATTCATTGTTAGCATGTAAGGAATTGCATGATTAAAATTCAGAAAAAAACATACCTCCACTTACCCAAGAATGATGATGAACTATGCAATAGGAGCGTGGTTGGTGATGTTGTTGGTGCAACTGCTGTAACTGTTGGATCAGAGAAGATGTCACTACTGCAGGATCATAAGAATGTAACTGAAATTTTTGCTGCTGAATTATGGAGAATGGAACTACTGTGACTAGATCGTGGAAGATGTCACTGCTGCAGGATCATGAAAATGTAACTGTCAATGTTGCTGCAGCTGTAACTAGATCATGGGAAATGTCGAAGGAAGAAAGTGGAACAGTGGTACTCTCATATAACTGAAGTCATGCTGCTGTAACTGCTGAGGGAATCATGAAAAACTGTATAGTCTTCACCCGCTACAAAACCTGATGGTATAATTCTAGTCATGCGAATAAATGTGTTGATGTCAAGCATGAAAATAAGTCATTGGATTACCGGCCATTGATGAATGCCATTAACCAATGCGAGGAAAACTCACCATTGATGTCAATGAGTGCCAAGATACCTGAGTACATCTTGCAAAGCGCGAATAGATGTGTTGATGTCGAGCCACTTACAAGATATGATGATCAAGGGACATTGATGTATTCCCATGATTGTCAGCGAGAGAACTTGCCATTAAGGCATGCAAGCCTCCAGGTACTCAAAAAGGAACTCTAGTCTATATCCCAGATAAGGTGCTGAGGTCAATGGGGCAAGACTTGTTGAAAGGTGGGCCTTAAGAAATCCCACATCAGTCAACGCGAGTTTTTACAAAAATATTGGTAGGACTATACGAAAGATCTCAGTAGCAACAGTGTTTATGGAAAAATGTAATTATGGAAAGGGAACTTGGATGTTCTTATTCAGAAGGCAAACTAAAATGGAAAAAATGAACTGAAAAAGATAAAGGGATGTATGCGACTCAGAAAGATAGGCCTGTGTGAAGTCATGACAGATAAGGCAATGGAAAATGGACTGCACATGGATGACTAATGTGCTTTGAAGGAGAGATGTGGTAAACATTCATGACGCAATTGGGTTTATGAATGGTTTCTGTGTAACAACAAACGTCATGATGTTTATGATCAGTAACAGCTCCTTCAAGCTGTCTATCAAAGCATGTTTCTCAAAAAGTTCTGTGATTCTTGAAAAATCACTTCAACAGCAAAATGCGATTGTCTTCAAACCTGAGAAAAACTTAGAACTAATCCTGCATGAAATTCGTGAGAAGTTTGAAATACATAACATGCAGTAAGAAATACGAATGCTGCAAATCAGAGTTCAAAAATAAAACATGTTTGTATACATGTTGTCGTTGTGCACTTGTTTCGTCGTTGACTACTGTAGCTGTAACACCCGGCTGTAACAGACTTCCACATAGAGATGATTAATATGTGAGTAAAGAAGTCATGACCCAACAATGGTGTTTTTGCGAATGTATTGTTGTGTAACAACAAACATCATGATGCACACAAAGTCTCCCTGGCTTTTGTATGCTATTTTTCCCCATTTATTGCTATCAAAGTGACTTGAAGAAAACAAATTATCGTGAAGCATAAAAAAACATGTGTTGTATTGTTTTCAGGAATGTAAAAAGTCCATTTGCAATTTTTGTAATTTTACAATGTTTAAATTTTTATTTTTATATTATTTTCTTTTTTTTCATGGTTTTATAATTTTTATTGTTTTTGTTTTATTTTTACATCATGCAAATAAAAATGGAAAAAAATACTCAGCATTTTATCCGATCTGCGTTCCTGGGCATTCAGCATTACTGTCTTAGCTCTTTAACAATCACCCAAAATTTAAAAATTTTAATAGCTGTAATAGCTAGCTGCAGTTGCAACACCCATTAGATCCTATATAAATGTCACGTCCCCTTCCATCAATCCGGTGCAAGGAAGGAAACATGACCAACATACCGGGCTTATTGACAATCTTAGCCCCAGTCAAACTTTGAGAAATGCATGGATAATTAAATAACTTCTGTGTGCAATTCATACTCAATATAAACACAACAGAATTAAACATAATAACACACCCACACACTGGAATGCATCAGCATATCTATCTCAAGCAGATGAAGAATCAAAAGACAGTGAATCAATCCCATTCTTATGCTATGCACAAAATTCATATCAACCATATTAAGATATTCATTGCATCTCATTAACACGAACAGTTAACATTCAAATTAACACATTGCAAAATACATAATGCATACAAATTAAACCACAGATAATACTTATCTTGAAATGTAAACGTCCAAACAACTGGCTACGTGAGAGCAACATTCCACCCAACCATAGATCTCTGTCCAGCTTGTATTCTTTCAGCTGAGAGATCACCCCCGAGTTGGGCTGAGTATCCACTAAGGAGGAACTAGATGGGCTCACTCACAGTCATGGTTTCACTCAACAACTATGCTAATCCAACACACAGTTGGGTTTATCAAGCATACAAAGGAAAAATGAGGAGGATGCTAAGTCAGTGAGCTCAACCACAGAGCTACAGACATCTCAAGCTAAATTCAAGCAATCCAATCCTCTGTTCAAACATCCACACTTGGATTTCTCACCATTCTGTCAATGAATAACTCAATCCCGTCACTGATTTTTTGGGCTATCAAAACTCGGTTTTCCAATGGATTTTGGGGTATCTAATTCTCCAAAATTTGCCCCGAGTTTCATACCTATGGATCCCCCATTGGATTTTACTGTCAAATACCAAATCTAGGCATTTATGGCTCTTCAAAACGTGGGTTCTTTCATAGTTGCGATTTATGGTTTTTCTCACTGCTGGGAATTCGTTTCTAGATGAAAATTGATGCTAGGTACTTCTACAATGGAATGGGAATGAGGAAGAAGCAATCCCCCTAAGGTAGAGTGGCTTGTGGTACAAGAAAACAGAGCCCATACTCTGCCATACGAATTTATGGGCTACCCATGCTCCATTGAAGCCATGGACTAAATTCCTCAACCACTTCCTTACAACGGAATTAAATGTCAGCAAGGAAAGTCAAATGGGTTCTCAAGGTGACATATGGCAGCCTATGGTTCAATCCCACAGCCCCCTCACCACTCCCTAGTGGATACACATGGCCCCTTCTCATTCGTTGCCTCCATAGCCAGTTTTGGTATTTTATTGCATGATGTTTATTTACATCATTTTTACAATGTTCCATGGCTAAATAGCACATGGGTAACATAATGTCTAATACTTGCCTTTTAAATAAAATTCGAGCTTCCACTAGCAGGGCCTTGGCTTTGAGCTCCACGCTAGGAAAATATACATCACATGTATACAATATTTACATTAAAAGCTAATATATCCTAAGGGTCAAAATGGGGTATTACAATAAACCATGCGTTAACCTAACATGCATACCTGCCCAAGAAATATTGATCTACTCATGTCCCCGGTTCTATGTTATCCTTTTTATTTTTCATGGTCGTGCATGCAGTCATTCTTACCAGCTGTAAAAACAAGCAAAAAGGTGTCTCTTGCCATTTTTTAGATGACTTCAAATGGAAGCTTGGTCTACGTGTTTATAAATAGTCTTCTTTCTCTATAATACATCACTTTATCATCATTCAATATAGGCTAGAAATTATTACGAACAATGGCGATCACTTTTCTTAGAAGCATCCGTGAAGTTCAATGACTTGGCAGCTAAGACAATCCTTCATGAGGATGAGAAACCGGATTTCCAACTGGGAATCTGTTTCAACCAATTGCTAATTTATGAAACCGGCCGCAACAGTAATCTGAGAATTACACATTCAAAGAACCAGCTGTATAGCTCAAACTGTTGCTTTGTTTGGGCGATTTCTATTCTAACTAGTAAATGAGGTCGTTGCGCACAAAACCCATGTCCTCAATTTTTCAGATTCTTCTCCATCTGCCCACAAATCGCGACGCGAATCAATATGTTCTTATCTGGCATGCATTTTTTGTCGGAACTGTTTCATTACCAGTTGGGGGCAGTTGTGACATGAAGAGTTTCCGTTTCTAAGTATGGGAACATCGACAATCTATGGTAGCCAAATTGAAATCGTGAATAGCCTTGAACGTCTGTTTTGAAATGCAAATGAGAAAGATTTTGCACAATTTCAACAATGTAATTCAATCAATCCCAATCACAGTTTCAGCTTTTATTACTATTTTCTTGGCCTGATCTAGACAATATGCCTTCAAACATGCATATCTAAATTATCATGTTGTTTCATTGTTGCTGCAGGTCGTTCTTTAGATCGAAGGATCTTTTAAGGAATTGCAGGTGAATGGAGTGCGCAAATACAAAAAAATTCAGAAATGGTTTGGCCGAGGCATTATTGCAGAGTTAGTTTGCAGGCAACTACATGATGAAAGGCAAAAAGAAAACAGCATTGTGACTCCAATCAATGAGAAATTTGCAGGCGTAACACTGTTTCAGCTGTTGTTTTGGAGTTACTATTTCAACGTGGAATTAGAGACGACATTACAGAAACCAGAAATAAACCAGACTAAAACAGACTCAATTCAATTGTGACACAGTTGCAGCCACTGTTTCAGCATGTAGTGACAGTTTCAACATGGAATTTCAGCGACTATTTCAGCTTAGAATTTCCAAAGAATACATTCATGACCCACATGAAATTGCAGGCCAATTTTATTTTGTAAATTGAAAAAGTTTTAGCAAATGGAGATAAATGAATTGCAAATTTAAAAATGAACTCAATTAAGCATGTTTCCAAAACATTAAATTATTAATTCCTGAAAAACGTTAAAAAACATCCTGCTTTCTGAACCTCAGATCGCACAAAGCATAGAGGAGAGCATACTTATTATGGGTGAAAGCAAAAACTGAAATAAAATCCTAGCTACTCTAAGCTGATTAAAATTCAAAAAGCAGTTATGTGTAGTTAAATATCCAGCGTATCCATTCATGTAATAGTAATAAGAATATATTTTGCGTCAATTTTGTGAATAGAAAGTGACGATAAATAGAAATGTGTGAAATTAGTTGTTGTGATTGTGAATTAACTAGAAAAAAAAAAAAAACTAAATTGTCTTACCCTGGTACTTGCTTGAAACCATCGTTCGATAGGCTTTCATAGGCATAGTTTTCACTCCTCAGATCATGCTGCAACTCCTTGTTGTCCTTCTTGACCTCCTGCTCGCATAATTGTTCGTCATCTAATGTGCAGGATTCTTTGTATGTTAATTCTTCATCTGTTTCTGGAGGAGTAATTAAGCTCTCGGCTGCTTTCAAAATCTCCTCTTCGTGAGAAGAGGAGATCCCTACTTTTGCAAGGATCTAAGTGAGTTGTTCCAAGCTTAAACTCACTGTTAAATCATTTTGAAAAAGGGATTCTTACATCACCCAAATCTAAATGAAAAAAATAAAAATAAAATAAAAACAAAATAAAAACACTCTAGAAAAAAAAACACTTTGTACAAAAAAACATTACTCTTCATAGTTGCAAAAAAACACACTTGCAGGAATTGAAATCTACACTACCACACTTGCAGGAATTGAAATTTACACTACCACACTTGCAGGAATTGAAATCTACACTTCAATCCATCATGCTTCCCCAGCAACGACGCCAAAATGTTAGGCGGAAATATTGTCATTTAATTCTGTTGTAGTATTTTCCCAACCATTTAATTTGTCAATCCGAGGTTCGTAGGATTACGAAGCACATGCAAAGTATATGCAGGACTGAAGTGAAGCTAATCGAATATAACCCCCCTTGCTAATGGCTAATTGCTAATCTAATTCCCCCTTAAGCTGAAACACACAATTGCTAATCTAATGCTGGAAGCTGAAACACACTGCTGAAAGTAAATTTCATAAAAGAAAGACAACATATGAAGAGCAACGAGACAACACATGTGAGCTCACATTAACAATAAATAAATCTTAATTTACATCACACCAATCAATGACAAATCATGAAAGCATCAAAAATAATATTATGAAAAAAAGCTAAGAATCCCCTTCTCCATATTACAAAGTCAAAACTAACTTCTACAATATGAGATTAATCTTCTCCTAATCTACTCTCTAATCTACTTCTCAATCTACCATCCACTACAAATGAAGAGAGAGCACTCTCTTTTATACATGAATTTCTTTGAGAAGAAGATAACCATCTCATAATGACATATCCATTATTCTCTCAACCACTCTCAATTAATTTCCTATTATTACAAAGTATGATCCATTCAAATCCTCCACATGTCTCTCACAAATTCTCCACATGTTTCTCATACATCCTAAATAAGATGTGCCAACCAAATCTCCATGATCTTTTCCTTGGAGTATTCTTTGAATAACTATCTCCTTGAAATGGTGGAGGAGATATTTGAGGAGTCTTTCTTTGAATTGATCCTTCCATATTCCTACACATTACAAAGCTTATCCATACTTGAGATATTAGTGAAAAACATGTTAATTTCCAATATTTAATGATAAATTCACTTATAATACTAAAATGGATAAAGTGGAAAATAATAAGATGAAACTCAAGTATATGTATGGAAATGGTATGATGAAAGGTTAATGGGACGATAAAATGTGAAGAATAGCGAAAGGTAAAGTGGATGAAAATAGGACATTTCTGAGTCCCAACAGCTATTATCTCAGGATATTGGCAGAAGGTACAGGATTTAGAATCCAATCTAGTGCCGATTACCCCACCTGAATTCATTGAGTGATGAGCGGAAGTTCAAGAGGTTTTTCAGAGCCTTCAGACAGCAGAAGCTGAGTGTATAAAGATGTATGAGGAAGGGCCATAGTCGTGAGATGCAGTATTTGAATATGTTGAGATACAGGAAGTCACCACCAAGATCGAGGCTACTGAAGCGAAGATGAGCACTTTCTGTGAGCAATTGAAGACTCTTCGACCAGTCTAGAGAATGAAGAGAGCTACGGAGAGCAAATAGTCGCAATAGGAAATCAATCAGCTGAGGATGCAACATAGGAAATGGACAGAACAGGTTGAGGTGCTCCAATCTAAGGTTGAGCATGTACCATAGGTCATTGGGGGTAAGCATACTTCCATCCATTCAACAATCACTCAGGTTGTCAAGGAAAGAAAAACACACCTTACTGCAGAGATGGTTGAATATGTTACCCAGAATAAAGACAAAGTCCATTAGTTGGTCGAAGTAAGAAGGGGTGTATTCCAATAGTTTAAGTCAAAGCTACAGGAACCTGTCTCACAACCCTAAAGTGGATCGGGACAACCCACATGTGAGTGTTGGGGGCCTATTGGGCCTAGTATTTTGGAGGTACAAATTTTGGTGAAAACATTTTTGGTGTGGACAAAGGAAAGATGGACGTGGTTCGGTGAAGTGGTCAACTTCGACAAAGCGGCCAAGAATTCAGGAAAAATGGCTATGTTGGACAAGTCAAAAGGTTGGAGTTGATTTAGTTAGTTAGAAATGGTCGATATTGTAATAATGAGTTGGTTAGTAAGTTAGTGGGTTAATGGAAGCGGGGAAAGCTAAGTGCTCCCTATAAATATGTAATAAGAGGGAATTTTTGGGGTTACACTTTGTTGGATATAGTTATGATATGCAGCTATTGTATTCAGTTACTATTTTTCTACTATATTTCGACGCCATAAGGGAATATTTTGAGTCTCTAAGGAAGCTTTATGCTAAATTTTTCAAAGTCGTGTTGAATAAGTTGAGTCGTTGATCTACAGGATGTGTACGCAGGTCCATTGTATGTCATGAACAAATATGTAATTCATAACTGTAGTGCTTATCTGTTTGCGAATGATAATAAAATACAAGTGCTTTTGTGGTTTTTCCCAAGGTGGTTTTCCACGTTAAACATGGTGTATTTATGTGTTGTGATGTGATTTGATTTGATATGTGTTTCTTTCGTCTATTGAATACTTGAATGAATGCGTGATCGACATGATTGTTTGTAATATGAATGCAAAATATAATCTAAGCTGTATCTAACTAGAGAAGTTATGGGTTCTGTCGAAGTGATGAATATGTCGATCCTTGTTAATTTTTCGATAATTGCATTCAAACATTATCTAGGATCCTACTAAGAGAATAACAAGCACAACATAAAAATCATAAACACAAGAGACACAGAGTTTTCTCGAGGAAATCCAAGAAGGTGAAAAACCCCGCAACTTCCTCAGAGATAGAATAAGCCCCAATACAAAGATCACAATGATCAATCCCCAAAATATATATGACTCCAACAACTACTCCTCCTCCACTTGTGCGCACTCCTATCTCAACTAAGGCAAGTTGGATGAGTGAGTGAATGCATAGAATGAGACACACTCACTCTCTATTTATACACAACTTAACTTACCTTTAAATCTAGCCGGGTTGACTTCCTAAGGAAGTCTAATAACCCACTCACATGACACAAGTAGGGTCGACCCCACACTGGTGGTCTAATAAACCATCAAATATAAGTTGCAACACTTGCAACACTTGTGACACTTACAAATACAAATGATGACACTTCTGATTGGAGGAATAATACATCTCCTTCATGAATATAATAAAGTACAAGTGTAATACATAGAAGAATATCTTCCGAAGTTACAAATACATCAACACTCCCTCTTAACTAGGAAGGTATTCTCTAGACACAGGTCATCAATACATATTGCCACAAGTCTTCAATTATGGTGCTGGATCATCGTCACTGGACCATGGAGCATCATCGTCACTGCTGCTGTACTCGTCATCTCGATCATTGGGCTATCTCTCAATTCTTCTCATCATAGGAAGTTCTACAGAGCCAACCCTTTTTCATGTTGGTTGTAGGCCTAGCCTCCTATAGGTAATCATCATCTCTGCGAGCTATCCATCTTGTGGAATCCTCAGGACTAATTATGTGCGTCAACAAAACCTCGAAAGAGCATCCCAGGACTTTTACGAGCACACAACTCAACCTATCGGATCTCTCAAGATCTTTTACAAGTGACCTTCACAAGACCTTAAAAGAGTGTCTTTCCCAACAAGATCTCTAAAGAGAATCCGAGGCCTTTTACGTGACTAGCACAACCTGTCCGGATATCCAGGACTGATTACATGTGATCTCTACAAAACCTTAAAAGAGTTTCTTTCCCAGCAAGATCTCTAAAGAGCATCCTAGGCCTTTTACGTGACTAGCATAACCTGTCCGGATCTCCAAGACGTATTACATGTGGTCCCCACAAAACCTTAAAAGAGTGTCTTTCCTAGTAATATCTCTAAAGAGCATCCGAGGCCTTTTATGTGACTAGCACAACCTGTTCGGATCTCCAAGACGTATTACATGTGTTCCCCACAAAACCTTAAAAGGTTGTCTTGCCCATCAAGATCTCTAAAGAGCATCCAAGGCCTTTTACGTGACTAGCAAAACCTGTCTGGATCTCCAGGACATATTACATGTGGTCTAGCAAAACCTTAAAAGAGTGTATTGCCCAACAATATCTCTAAAGAGCATCCGAGGCCTTTTATGTGACTAGCACAACCTGTCCGGATCTCCAGGACGAATTACATGATACCCTTGCACAACCTGTCCACGGCCCCAGAGTACCATCCTGATACTCAAGATCAACCTGATCATCCTTGCACAAAGCATCATCCTAATGCTCATGATCATACTGATCATCATCATACAGTACATCATCCTGATGCACATAATCATCGCATGATCATCCTGATCATCGTCACAGCATCGTCCTGAATCATATCATCATCGCATGATCATCCTGGTCATCGTCACAACATCGTCCTGATGCATATCATCTGGAGCATCTTCCTGATGCTCATCACACATGATCATCATGGTCATCATACATAGCAGTAACTAGAGCATCATCTTGATGCTTATCACACAACACTTACATCCACAACCATGGGAAGAATCCTCCTACCACCATGGCTCCTGCAAATGTATCCCATCACTTCTTCCTTGAAATATCTTCTATTTGAAGAACACCAAGCCTCTCTCTAAAGTACTTAGACTTCACTCTGGCTAGTGGTTTGGTCAACAAATCTGCAATCTGCTCATCTGTCGCAACATACTTGAGCTTCAATGCTCCTCTCTGCACCATATCCCTGATATAGTGATATTTGATCTCAATGTGCTTCAACCTGTAATGGAACACCGGGTTCTTTGGAAACTTCACACAAGTCTGGTTGTCACAATAGATACAGATAGCATCCAACTGTAGATCAAATAAATCAGACAGTAGCTTCCTTATCCATACTGCCTCATAACTAGCTGAACAAGCTGCGACATACTCTGCTTCGGCTGTACTCAATGCTACGCAGGATTGCTTCCTCCTAAACCAAGAGATCACACTTGATCCCATACTGAAGTAACACCCTGAAGTTCTCTTCCTATCTGCAGTACTTCCTACCCAATCTGAATCAACATAACCCTCCAGGTTAAACTGCATCATACTTGAGCCCATAATCAATTGTACCCTTCAGGTACCTCAGAATATGCTTTACAACAATCAGGTGAACATGTCTAGGATCTGTCAGAAACTATCTGAATGTGTTCACAGCAAAGCAAATATCTGGTATCCTATTCGTCAGGTACATTAAGGACCCAATCATCTGACGATACACCGTGACATCAACTGAATCTAATGAAGCATCACTTAATAGCTTCAGGTTCAATTCCATAGGTGTGGCCATGGCCTTGCAGTCCATCATCCTGAACCGCTTCAGGATCTCTACAGCATACTTCCCTTGTCAAAGAAATATTCCATCTGCACTCTGCCACACGTCCATACCTATAAAGTAATGCATCATGCCCAAGTCCTTCATCTCGAACTCAGCAGCAAGCTTCCTCTTCGTGTCGGAAATCAATCTATCCTCACCTGTTACAAACAAGTCATCCACATATAATAGAAGTATCATTGGATTGCCCTCCTCAACCTTGTAGTAAAGGTTGGAATCTGCTTTACTCTTAGTAAAGCCTAAACTGGACAGGAAGCTGTCTATCCTGTCGTACCATGTCCTAGGTGCTTTCTTTAATCCATACAAGGATTTCTTCAATCTGCACACATATGAATCCTTGTCATGTGTCTCAAAACCGAGTGGCTGCTCCACATATACTTCCTCTTCGACTACAACATTCAAGAAAGCTATCTTGACATCCATCTGGTGTATCTTCCACTTCATCACTGCAGCCAGGGCAACTATTGTTCTGATGGAAGTGTATTTGGATACAGGTGCAAAAGTTTCTTCATAATCTATCCCTTCTTTCTAGGAGAAGCCACGAGCCACAAACCTTGCCTTGTATTTCTCTATACTGCCATCTGCAACATGCTTGATCTTGTAGATCCACTTGGAAGTCACAACAGACTTCCCTTATAGTCTTGGGACTACATCCCAAGAATCATTCTTCATGATCGACTGGTATTCCTTGATCATGGCATTCTTCCATTATTGCATCCCGGATCCTGGGAACTTCAAATTCTTCAATATCTTCAATAGATAGTTTTCTTGAACTTCGTTGCTGGAACAAATATTGTAGTCCTTCTTTTGTAGGTGATTGTACATGATCTTTCCTACAAGTCAAATTCAATTGCATGATTAGAAACTTCTCATAGTTTATAGAACAAAGTCTTACACATAAAGGCATATGTCATATAGTCATGCAATTATCTTAGCCAATGCTTCAATACAACATTCATCCATATCCCGTATTCATACGGTAACTTTATAGATGCCTTCCATCTCTACCAGAACATTGTTAGGAGTTTTCACTACTCCCAACATGTCAGCTAAGAGGTTTCATTCTAGATAAGTAGAAATGGAATGTTGTACATTTCCATAGGCCACTTACCCATCACATGCATATTAGTAGTATATTGTTCATTAATGCAATTATTCTAATATGCACAATACACAACCTAACTCTAGGAACATAAGCATATACATCATTGAACAATATTATTTAAACAATCAAATATACAAGAAATGACAATTCAAATACTTATCTTTGTTTGTTTGTTGGGTGGACTCCCTCTCAATCTTTGCTTCCTTTCTACAACTCCATTCTATTGAGGATTGTAAGGAGTGTTCAACTCCCTCTTGATCCCTGAATCACTGCATAACTTCTTGAAGTCTTATGAAGTGAATTCTCCACCATTGTCAGATTTAAAGGTCTTGAACTTGTTTTCCAGTGTGGTTTTCCACTCAGAGAACTGGATGACATTGGACCGCATACACTGGAGTGGGTAATCTCCAAGATTCATTTTTCCTTGCTTTCACTGCTTGGAAATTCCTTCTTTGTGTTCTTTCCATTTTGCACATTCTTTGTAAACACCTTCATGCTTTGACTGGATTTTAGGAAGACCTTCTACTGCTTTTCTTGCAATTAGTAGTGCCCTATAGTGCACATGAGCAAGCCTTCTATTCCAAAGTTCACTTGGCTCCATGGATTCATGTACCATGGCATGTTCAAGTTGTCCCTTCAATTTGCACAATCCTCCCTCTTGCTCTCCAATCACTACTGCATCATCTATGGTCTTACCTTTTGGCCACATAAGTACTTGGCCATCCACAAATGCAAGTCTCATCCCTTTTGCATCCACGGATGATATGGAGAGAAGGTTCTTCTTGAGTCTAGGTACATATAGAACATCTTGCATCTTCAAAGACTTCCCATATTCTAACTTGTAGGAGGCTTCACCACTTCCCTTTATAGGGTATTGATAGTCATCCCCAAGTTTCATCTTATGAGGTGACTCATGTTCAAATAGCTCCATAAGAGATTCTTTGAATCCTTTCAAATGTTGAGAATCCCCACTATCAATAAGTCAATCATTACACCCATGTGTAACAGTACCTGTGAAAGCAGAGATTAGAACATATTCATCGTCACTTGAAGAGTCTTCACTTTCTACCTTAGTCTTCTTCCTGGGAGTTTCATCATCCTCAGCAGCATGAACATGATATCTCTTCTTGTTCTTCTTCTTCTTGTTGTTGTTGAATCCCTTTTTGTTCTTGGGACAATCTGCGTCAAAGTGTCCCTTCTCATTACATGTGAAGCATCTCATATCTTTCTTATCTCTTTGATGGTGGTGAAAATATTTCTTGTGATGAGGTTGCTCCCTCTTGGGCTTACTTCTCTTGGTGTGAGCTGTGAGAGCTTGGTCTTCACTTCCCATCTTTTCTTCTCGAGCTACAAGCCTAGATTCTTCCATGGGGATTCACTCAACAAACCGCTATCATAGCACGTTCATTTGTGGCATATGAAACAATACCCTTAATTTCACTAAATATTGGAAAATACCTTCCAAAATCATTTTTTTTAACCCCCTCCCAATATGCCTTCCCAATTTAAAAAAACCCCTATTTTCACTAGATATTGTATGTATCAATTTTTTCATTAACATTTTTTATACACCTTTATATTTCTACCTAGTATATTGATATGATACCCCTCTTATGACCCCACATACATTCTATAATGCACCTTACTTATTTCAATGTATATTGTGGATGCACATTACTTCACCCACAATGCAATTACTCAACCACATATCATTATGATTTGCAACATCTAATGGTATAATGAAGAGATAGGAGATCACTTCTTGTATGTCACTAGAGCCAATACACATAGTACAACATTTAGATTGCATGTTGCAGTTCCCCAATGGCTGACTAAGCCTGTTGTGGGCTAGGTATCCAAGCCTCCAGGGCCTGTAACAAGCTCTAGGAGGCTGATTAAACCTTCCAAGGCCTGATATAGGCACGAGTGGTTGGCTATTCAAGCCCCCAAGGCCTATGAAGGGCCTATAATAGGCCCTGGAGGCTTAGAGCCTGCCAAGGCTATTGGTAACAACTGGCTGAGTGCTATTGGTAATAATTGGCTGTTAATGACCACTGTCTCTCAACTATGATCGAATGGAAACCCACTTCACCACAAAACCCCTGGCCTTAAGCATGCCTCAAGACTCGATTTCCCTGCGTACTGGTAAGACTGAGCCTTGCCTCAACCAAATTTCTCATCCTGCCGTGATCCTGGCATTTCCATTTGGCGGATATTTGTCAACCTGCCCATATAAAAAAGACCCCAACGTATTTTTGTATTATTACATTAAATTAAAAAAAAACTTTTCCCCTTAATATATAAGCAATATAATTTTTAGGTTTTCATGAATATTTAATACCGCAATATGAATGAACGTGATATTATATTGCCTTCCAGTGAAGCCCCCATGGATTCTTCTTGTGAACATTCCTCCCATAGTCTACTGAAGGAGATCAACTTCTTTCTTGCACATATACCTTGGATGAAGGATCCCCATGACCTAGGTAGGACATTTAATGTGGTCATGACAATTTCTCCATTCTCCACTACTTCATCCATAGCTTCAAGTTGTTCTTTGATTTGAGAGACCTTAGTAAAGTAGGATTGTATGGTCTCTCCATTATGGAACTTAACCCCTTTCAATTGATTCCGCAGAGTCATCTTCCGATTTATATTATTTCCTTCAAACAACTTGGTCAAGGAGTCAAACATCTCCTTAGGTGTCTTTAGAGAAGAAACATGGGGTATGAGATGGTATTTTATAGAATTAGCAATGATTCTATTGGCCTTGACCAAGTCCTTATTGTGCAAAGCCTTACCCTCATCTCCCTCTTGAACTGGAACCTCTTCTGTTATGTAGTTGTCCAATTCATTCTCTTCTAGGATTAACCCAATCCTATACTTCCATGCTCGGAATTTTTCATCTCCTTCAAGCTTATCCTCAAGCTTGGTGTGGTGAGACATCTTAATGAGAAACTCAAATGGAAATAAAAGATTTAGGTCTTACCACTTGATTTGCTGAAAACTGGATCTGGAGCTGGATTAGGGTTTGTCAGAGAAGTCCTAAAAATTCAAAATTTGAAATCCAAACTTCTGAAAGGATGGAAAGATGCACCTTGCTGAGCTGATCAAGCTGGTATACTTCAATTTTGAAATATGCAAAATTTAACCCCTCAAAATTGCCTTTGAAACTTCTGAATCTTCTAGACAAAATCCCAAACTAGGGTTTGATAATGCCCGTGATTCTACCCAGCCAAAAGGTTCGATCTTGTGATCTAAACTTCGATTTTTCTGAGGAGCATCCAGCCATGGTCACAAATTCCAAAAATTTCAACTTTTGGAGAAACCCTAATTTTCCACCTTTTCGATCAAAATCCCAAACTAGGGTTTTATGATGCTTGAGGTTCTTCCCAACCAAAAAGTTTGATCTTGGTCTCTAAACTTGTATTTTCTTGAGGAGCATCCATCCGTGGTCTTGGATTCCAAAAATTCCAACTTTCTCTGAAACCCTAATTTCCCACACCAGTGACGGGCCAAAAACTGAAAGTGCTCAGAATTGAATTCTGTCTCGACAGAAAGATGTGCCCTTGCAAGGAGAGTCATTCTAGCCTCCTGCATTTGATGATCTGAGGAGAGAAACCCAAATATTAAGGATCCCTAACTTCCGTAGTTGCACAATTTCTTCTTCTTAGCACGGCTCTGATACCATGTTAATTTTTTGATAATTGCATTCAACATTATCTAGGATCCTACAAAGAGAATAACAAGCACATCATAACAATCATAAACACAAGAGACACAGAGCTTCCTCAGGGAAAACCAAGAAGATGAAAAACACCGCAAATTCCTCAGAGATAGAATAAGCCCCAATACAAAGATCACAATGATCAATCCCCAAAAGATGGATGACTCCAATGGCTACTCCTCCTCCACTTGTGCACACTCCTCTCTCAACTAATGCGAGTTGGATGACTGAGTGAATGAATAGAAGGAGACACACTCACTCTCTATTTATACACAACTTAACCTGCCTTTAAATCTATTTGGGATGACTTCCTAAGGAAGTCTAATAACCCACTCACATGACACAAGCAGGGCCGACCCAACACTGGTGGTCTAGTAACCCATCAAATATAAGTTGCGACACTTAAAAATACAAATGACGACACTTCTGATTGGAGGAATAATACATCTCCATCATGAATATAATAAATTACAAGTGTAATACATAGAAGAATATCTTCTGAAGTTACAAATGCATCAACAATCCTCTATATTGGTCGATGTTATTGGGTTGTATGATGAATGTATCGCATGTCGAGTTATTCCCCTTTCATACTACATAAATCTAGTTCCTGCAGACTCCATAGGTACTTTGGGTGAGACTTCATATGCTTTGTAGGTGTTTCCGAAAGGGATTAAATTCCCTTTCGGGCCGATATATGTGGTAATACTGTTTTTTGGTGTGATATTGATTATATGAACCCTGGTCGAAGTAAAAGTGGGCTAACACCTTGTTATGAATGTTGTCTTACTGATATCCTCAATCTTAATTCTAATTTGGTTTTATCCTGATCTAAAATCTATCTTTCAAAACACTTTGGCTCCTCTCAATTATCCAAACAAGTCATCAATCCTTGGAAAATGGTACTTGCTTTTAATCGTTGCTTTCTTCAAATGCCGATAATTTATGCAGAGTCTTAGAGTTCCATCCTTCTTCTTCACAAATAACACAGGATCTCCCCAAGGTGAAACACTAGGTGTTATGTAACATTTATTTAGTATTTATTCTAATTGCATCTGTAATTAATTTAACTCTGGGGTACTAATTCTATAAGGTGATTTCGATGAGTATATTGTGCCTAGCACTAAGTCAATAGAGAAATAAATTTCCTCTTAGGAGGCATTCCTAGTGGTTCTTGAAATATTTCTACAAACTCTTGTAGTACTAGGTAATACTATAGCTCCGACTATTTTCCTTCTTTTGGATCCTCCACATGAATTGCATATAACTGGCATTCCTTCCTAAGACACTTCTTCAGTTGTAGAGTTGTGACCTACCTCAGGGATATGGGTCTAGTTATACCTTTGACTATCACTTGGTTTCCTTCTTCATACAAATAGGTATAAGTTTTATTATGACAATCCAGTATGGAATGGTGTGAATCCAACCAATCCATGCCAATCAATACATCATATGACCCCAAGGGTATGATGTTTAAGTCTGCAAGGGTTTTCAATCCATTCATTTATAAGGGACATCCTTTTACAACTCTATGATTTTCCTCTTGGATATGGTATCTAATTCCACGGGTGGTATTTTTCTTGAATGCTCTTCCCTTGGTTGTCCTTGCTGATAAGAATGGTTGCTTCTTAATTTTGAAGGATATAATCCTTTCTTCCTCTGCTCTTGCTTGTTCTTCTTCGTATCCTTCAAATTATGCTAATATGGGGCCTTGCTCTTATTCTGTTCATATAGGCGTTTTTCCTTCCACATGGATTCCTTAAGATTCTTTGGTCTATTATACTGGATTTTATCTCTGTAAGATTCTAGTATGCCACTTAGAATCATTTGAATATTTACCTTCTCATATTTGATGAATTTTGCATACTTCAAAATTTCTAGAAACTTTTTCTCATAGGCCTCCATAGTCATGCTTCCCAACTTAAGATCAAAGAATTCCTCCATCTTTTTGTCATAGTAGTCCTCAGAGAGGTATTATTTCTCAAAGTGCTTCTTAAAATTCCCCCAAGAGATTATGTCTTCATCGATGTCTTTTAACTTAACTAGTCTATCCCACCAGATAGATGATTTACCTTGCAGATGGTATATGGCTACTCTTTCCTCCATGTTACGTGTATACTTTTGAAACTGGAAAAATTTCCTATGTCCTAAAATATAATATCCCAAAATTAAGACCCTTTATACTTATTGGAA
Source organism: Larix kaempferi (assembly GCA_027924585.1). Classification (NCBI taxonomy): domain Eukaryota; kingdom Viridiplantae; phylum Streptophyta; class Pinopsida; order Pinales; family Pinaceae; genus Larix; species Larix kaempferi. The sequence continues at coordinate 8,592,082 of BSBM01000091.1, read as the reverse complement.
TGCTTGATTTCAGTGTTGAGCTTGTAGGATTTTGAGCACCTAGACTATTTACACTCATTACAGTTGAGTTGGTGTTGAGCTATAGGCTCTAGATCACCTCGACTATTTAAACTCGTTATGTTTGAGTTGGCATTGAGCTATAGTATATGGAGCACCATATACTGCTTAATCTCATTTTGGTTGAGTTGGTGTTGAGCTATAGGCTCTGGAGCACCTAGATTGCCTAAACTCACTTTGTTTGAGTTGGTGTTGACCTATAGGCTCTGGAGCACCAACACTAAGTAGAATTGTTATGTGTAATTGATGTTGAGATGGTAGGGTCTGGAGCATCAAATACAATAAAGGACCTTATTTTTATATTATTTATCTCCCTTTAAATTCCGAACTGATGGGGGACCAATCCACTTAAAGAGAGACCAAGCATGCTAGAGGATAGGATGACTTCTAAAGTAGTTTCCAACTGAAAATGCAAATAGAAAATTACAACAAATGTGAGGATAAAAAAATATTAATATATTAAAATAAAAGAGATAAAGAGAGTTAAAATAAAATATAAACTATTTCCTAAAGTAATATGAAATGGAAAGGAAAGAAAACACAAAAGCACAATTTTCCTAAAGAAGAGAAAACGTTGTCTGAATAAAAAATAGGAGCATTTTTCCTCAAGAATAAATATAGCAAAGAGTGGACATTATAGGGGGTAATGGTTCGTAGCTCACTGGAGGGTTCAGTTGTAGGTCCTTGAGCACTCATTTTTCCATGAAGAGAATATGGTTGATCCAAGAAGGGTTATGGGAAGACGGGGGAAATAAATTACAGGACTCTACATAGAGCTGCTAAAAAACCTTGTGTCTACTCTGCTGGTAGTAATTAAGATATATAACATCACCCTAGTCTCCTTACTCTAGTGTGCAGTTCCTGGCTCGAGGGTGACCTATGGAACAAACAAGGAATTGTTTGAGGTCTATGATTGGGAGGAACGTGGAAGTTCTCCATTTAGTTGGACATTTAAATACTGATAAGTATTTTTTACTTCTTAAATTATTTCTAATGATACCTTACAAATGTATGTTCAAGTTTATTTATTTATGTTTGATGTATACTTAACTAACTTCTTTAATTGCATCTCCAATAGACCTTTGGCATCTAATAGGAGCACTATTGAATTTACCTTAACCAATTTTGCATGGTTGATATCAAGTATTGCTCAGTTTGAAAGGCTTATTAATGTTGTTTAAATATATTTTTTTTCTTAATTTAATGTTATGCTTATCGGTTTTAGATCAGATTAGGCTTCTATTGATTTAGGGATTAAATTTAGGTGACTCATAATAATTCTATAAGTGATTTAATACTTCTTTTAATTACTTATGCATTCTAGAATTATTTTTTCTTAGTTTAAATGAATGTTATTTGTCTGTTATCATATGTGGTAATTATTTATTTGTCTAACAGTCGTTAACTGGAATTCTTGTTTATTATTCTATTGACATGGATTGAAACTGCTAATTACTTGATTTCATAGATTAAAATGTACTTGAAAGGGTGAATGACCAGTCCTAATACTAGACATGTTATGAGTTAAATAATCAAAATAATTAGGCAGAAACTTAAATTCAACAATTAAAATAATAAATATAATATCCTAGGCTTGATAGCCTATGGAGAAAACTCCCGCAATTAAGCAAAGGATGGAGAGGATTCAATTACGAATTCAGGGCCAAGCCCTTAACCAAACCTCGCTTTAAAATTGTATTATTAATATAATTATTATATACTAACATACAAAACTATTGTGAAAACTATAATTTAACACAATAAGTACAAATCTAACCAAATCAAATTAACATATTAAATAGGAGAAAGTACCCAAGCTTTAAACAAAAGCTTAACTCCAATCTGTATAGCAAGAAAGAATTTCTAATTAAATCTCAAACATATTTTATGGAACAAGTGAATGCTTTTACCATGTTATATAAAGCAACCAAAACTTGGAAATAAAGCTTTAATCCACATTACAATCAGTACGTAATATTTTATCAAAAGTATAAATCATGTATATAAACCATATCATAAGAACCAAATCGAGTTTTGGAAGGAAATCAAATGGTGCTCGATTGGATCGCTATAGGAAGAGTTGAGGACACATTGAATTCATATTCAAGATAAGAATCCAATCCTGTAAGGGAGATTCATAATCGGAGGTAAGCATATAAATTTATGGGTATGACCCAATGGCCCCTCGCCATCATCATAGGTTTTAAATAATCATCTCAAGGTTTTAAATAATAACAAATAGGTTCCTAAATAATCAATGTAGAAATCAATTAACCCAGAGATGGCCAATAAATATCCACATACAAAATAAAAACATTATATATGCAAAACGCAGGCACAAAATCAAAGAGCCAAGGGAGACAAGTTAGAATTTTTAACTTAGTAAGTAAATATAGGGTCGAAGGCCCTACAGTTTTTATCCTGGATCGATGAAACAACCCATGAGAATGAGGTCGAACATTAGGGTGTCTAGGTTAGGTGTAAAATCATACAGCCAATTCCCATATGGGAGGCGTCCATAACTCGTGGCAGGATGGTGAGCTAGCCTTGTACCACACTAGACTAACCTTGCTAATTATGTAACTCCACTATAAACAGGCACCGCCAAGCAATGAGTCACAGCCACTATAATGAGTCGCAACCACTATAATGAGTCGCAGCCACTATAATGAGTCACATCCACTATAATGGGTCGCAGCCAAGTTTGTCCTTCTCAGTAGCGTGCCATTACTCAACCCCAAATGGAGTCGCAGCCAAATGTTTAAGCTAGTCACAGACAAATTTTGAACTACTAAATCATAAACCCTTCTAAACGTTGGATTTCAAAGTCGCTTCCCTCTCTCTGTGTATCATCTAATTGACAACGCTAGTTGCAGCCTAAACATGAGTGTGATCAGAGATTGGGGTCTCTGTATCTCGATACTCTGTATAAGTTTCAAATACACCACATGATTACGAGCTGAAACTAAATACAACAAGAAATTACCTCTGATACTTACTTACAGTCGGTCTGCGAATGATTTGAGTGTTTTTAATTGTACATGGAAGTCACACAAGCATGAAATAGAGACCTGTTCACACATAAATCAAGTTAACACGTGCACACAACTCTACCTGATAGAATCTCAGCTTATTCCTCATTCAAATGCATAGTAACACTATTTAATACACAGAACTTGTTAATTTCATTAACTGGTAGCCAGGGATCACATCCACTCTCGTTTTCTTCTGGTCTTTAGGAAAATATCCCACCGACTCTCTCTCACACAGGGCTCTTCCACCGAGTATCTGTCTCTCCCCTTTTCACCCATTCGAGATCCCAAAATAGAATGGTTGAACAGAAAAATAAACTAACTAACTCTCCTCCACAATGAAGGATTCCCCATCATTATTCAACAAACTGTATATCTGGCTTGATCTCCACGCAGGGAGTATCAACTTGCCACTATGTCCTATTTTCTAAAAAAAACCGACAACACACCAGTCGGTTACATATTTTTCAAATAGTAAAATACTAAGAAAACAAGGTCTCTTCCACACTTCAGGATAGCTTGTCCTCTTGTTAGCCACAACATGTGACTACTCAATCACATTGTTGGCTTAGCCTTGATGCTCCTGCATCAAACTCCCGAGGTTAAAACTCTAAGCCCCTGTTTAGTAAATCAACGATTGAGAAACCCTTTGTCTCCAATTCTTTAGTACTCATCCATGTAGAATCTTCTATAGGATTTCCTTCCCATTTGATCAAGTATTCCAAGTAATCCCTATGCTAGGTACTCTTTTCTACTCTAGTACCCAAGATAGAATGAACTTCGGATCGCTGGGCTATAGGCATTTGCTTCAGGCACTTAAGATCTTTCACATGATCCCTGTCTCATGTCATTTGTCCTGTGTCCTCTGTCACATAAGTATACAGGTCTGCAACATTAAAAATAGGTGAGATGCCAATCCCTTTCGGCATTTCCAACTCATAGGAATTTGCCGAAAATTTTCTGAGTATTCTGCAAGGCCCAATCTTTTTTATTTTCATCTTGTTATACTCTCCTCCTGGAAATCTCTCTTTCCTCATATGTGCTAAAACCAAATCTCCCACCTCATAGTTTTTCTCTCTTCTTCTGGAATCTGCTCTTGTTTTGTAACTATTGTTACTTTGTTATAACCTTTCCTTAACTTGCTCTTGTAGTGCACTGATCCTTGTTGCAAACTCCTCTCCATATGCACTCCTCTTTTCCAATTGACCCAAATCACGAATTTCATACACCCCTCTTATATGCATACCATACAAAATTTGGAATGGACTCATTCTTGTACTTCGGTTTGGTGAGTCATTATATGCAAACTCGGCTTGAGCTAGCACTTTGTCCCATTGTTTTGGATTTTCTCTGATCAAACTTCTCAACATGTTACCCAGACTTCTATTTACCACCTTAGTCTGGCCATCAGACTGTGGATGATATGTTGAACTGAAGTTCAATTTGGTACCCAATTTATTCCACAAGGTCCTCCAGAAATGACCCGTGAATCTTACATCTCTGTCAGATACCATGCTCCTAGGTAAACCATGCAGCTTCACAACTTCATTGAAAAAAGCATTAGCAATGTGTGTGGTATCACTTGTCTTATAGCAAGGAATGAAATGTGCCATCTTAGTAAATCTATCAACAACTACAAAAATAGAATCATTTCCCTTCTAAGTTTTTGGAAAACCCAAAATGAAATCCATACTCACAGAATTCCAAGGCCTAGTTGGAATAGGAAATGGTGTGTACAAGCCTGTGTTCTGGATTCTTCCGTTGGCATGTTGGCATACCCTACATCTACTCACAAACTTTTCAACTTCAGACCTCATCTTTGGCCAAAAATAGAAATGGCTCAACTGTCCAAAGTTTTTATTACTTCCAAATTGACCTACCATCCCTCCATTATGTTTATCATGTATCAGATTCTCTCTCTCATGGAACATTTGGGAATACAAATTTTATTGTTTTTAAAGAGTAAACCATCTTGAAACATATACTCAATCCAGGACTCTCTCTCTACCTCCACAAGATTCCTACAATCCTTGTATGAATTCTAAAAATCAATGTCAGACTCATACAAATCTCTTAAGTATTCAAATCCTAAAACTTGGATTTGATTTTCTTGCACAATCAATTGTCTCCTACTTAAGGCATCAGCTACCTGATTTAATTGTCCACTTATGTGCTTCAACACAAAGGTAAAGCTTTGCAAGAATTCAAACCATTTGACATGCTTCTGATTCAATTTAGGTTGCTGCATGATGTATTGCAATGCATGATTATCAGAAAATAAAACAAAATCCCTAGGCATCAGATAATGTCTCCAATGTTTTAGTGCTTAGAGAATCGCATAAAATTCCTTGTCATAGGATGAGTATTTCTGTTTTGATTCATTTAGATTCTCGCTGAAATATGCTACAGGTCTGTCTTCCTGACTGAGTACAACTCCAATTGCTACTCCACTGGCAGTACAAATCCAATTGCTACTCCACTAGCATCACATTTCACTTGGAAAGGGTGTTTGAAATCTGATAACTTCAATACTGGTTGCTCAGTAATCTTTTTCTTCAAAAACTGAAAACTACTTTTATCCTCTGCTGTCCATTTAAATGGTTGTTTATCCTTTCTAATTGTTTCAATGATAGATGAACAAATACCACTGAAATTCTTTATAAAGTTCCTATAAAATCTTTCCAATCCATGGAAACTTCTCACTTCAAATATGCTCTGAGGTGAAGGCCAATCAATGATTGCTTGCAATTTTTCCGGATCCATGTTTAAACCATCTCTTGGGATAACAAAACCCAAATACACTAGTTCCGATTTCAGAAAATGTACACTTCTTCACATTTACTAACAACTTTTCCTTTTGCAATTTCTCCAAGACACATCTTAGATGCTCCAAGTGTTCTTTTTCTTTTTGACTTAAAATCAAAATATCATCAAGGTAAACTATTACAAACTTACCTATGAAATCTCTCAAGACTTCGTTCATTAATCTCATGAAGGTACTTGGCGCATTGGATAGTCTGAATGGCATAACCAGCCACTCATACAAACCATCATTTGTCTTAAAGGTTTTCTTCCACTCATCTCCTTCTTGGATTATGATCCGATGGTATCCACTCTTCAGATCTAATTATGAAAAGCATGTTGCCCCACTCAGGAAATCCATCATGTCATCCATCCTAGGTAATGGAAACCTATATCTGATGGTAATCTTGTTGATGGCCCTTAATTCAGTGCACATACTCCATTCACCATCCTTCTTTAGGGTGAGTACAGCTGGTACTACACATGGACTCAGAATTTTTTGAATGAGCACCTTGTCTAAAAATCCTTGGACTTACCTTCTAACTTCTTCATTCTCATGAGGTGTCAACCTGTATGATGCCTTGTTTGGTAAGCTTCCTTTAGGAATAAAATCAATATGGTGACCTGTATCCCTCTTCAGTGGTAACTCATTGGTAAAATCATCTACCACAATGTCACTAAACTCACCTAGCATCTCCTGAATCTCCTCAAGCAGATCTGCAATATTGGTTGATCCGCATCATAGTTGGCAAGTCATCGATATCGATACAACTTCAACAAGTTTCAACTCAACATGACTTCGAAAAATTCGAAAGGTTCGATTTCGACACAACTCCGATGAGTCTCGACTTCGACATACTGCAACATGTTCTGCACCTTCGACATGTTCAGCAACCTCACAGTTCGTGACATCGACATGTGACCAACGACTATTGAACTTGGACAGACTATCTCTCTGTCTTCCAGTTGACTGTAACGGTTGAACTGTTGAAACCGTTCTAACTTCTTCCTTGTAACTGAACGTAATGGGAAGGCACCCAAGCATCTCAGAATTCTATATAAGCATGTACAATATTGTAACATACATCAGAATCAATAATTTTTTGATATGTTTTGCAAGTAACAGAGAACAGTTCGCATTCCTACATATTGTCTATGCGTATTTGTGTTTATCTATATTGCGTAATCCTACTTATGCTCATTCTGTCTATTAAGCTTCCGCCATAACAGAGCCGACTCATTCAGTCGAACTGTTGTCCCCTTCATGCTTCCTGGACATGACTCGGATCATTGGTATCAGAGCGCACTTAGTTTTCATGCTTAAGTTATGTGTATACACTTCTCTCGAAGTAACCTGACTTATGTCAGTTCAAACTCGCTCACAATATCAGCAATCCAAGCAGATGCTAACTCCAGATATGATAGAAGAAACAGATGATAGACATGCAGCTGACGAGATAACACAGCTTATTGAGCAAGCTCTGGCTTGAAAACAGATTGAAATGTTTGCCCAGTTCAATGAGATTCTCTTGCTATTCGCTTCGAAATCCGGAGGATCCTCGACGAGAACTCACTCTGATAAAAGCAACCCCTTCAAAGTGCAAATGAATCTATACGTACCAAATCTTGAAGGTAAGATTGACGTGAAATACGTCGAAAATTGGGTGCAACAATTGGAATCCTATTACGCTGTAAATCAACTCTCTGAAGCTGAAAAAGTCAGCATTGCATCTTTAAAGATGTCAACCTCTGTATACTGCTGGTGGGAGAACCTCTCAACAAAAATAGAGAAAAGCAGAGAACCCATTGACACATGGGATAAATTCATCGAACACATCCGAAAGGAATTTTACCCGCTGAAATACCTCGAGCAACAATATAATAAGTAGCAGCAGCTAAGGCAATGGAAAGACCAATCAGTAAAGAGTTACACCTACGAGTTCTATAGACTCATGGCAAGACTTGGCGTCCAAGAAGAAGAGAAATTTCTTGTTCTAAAATACGTTAGCGGATTGTCCCAGTACATCCAGTAGGAGATGAAATTTCTGACTGTCAATACGTTTTTGGATGCTTCCACTACACCAACAAACTGGAAACCAAGTAGAAAGGAAAAGCACATTTCGCAACAAAGCCGATAGTCGGACAACCACCCGACAAGAAGGCATCAGTCGTTTCCAGGAAGGATGAGGAGGACAACACTTCGACTGAATGAGTTGGCTCTATTATGGCGGAAGCTTAATAAACAGAATGAGAAAAAGTAGGATTACACAATACAGATAAACACAATGCACACAGACAATAAGCAGGAATGCGAACTATTCTTCCATTACTTGCAAACATATCAAAATTGATTGATTCTAATAAGATGGATGTTACAATAGTTTACATGCTTATAAATAAGTCTGAGACGCTTGGGTTCCTTCCCGTTATGTTCAGTTGCAAAGAAGAAGTTAGAACAATCTCAATAGTTCAACCGTTACAGTCGACTGGAAGACAGAGAGACAGTCAGTCAAAGTTCAACAGTTGCTGGTCACATGTCGACGCTGCTTGTCGATGTCGCAAATTGCAAGATTGTAGAACATGTCAAGGGTGTGGGACATGTCGCAGTATGTCGAAGTCGAGACTCGTCGTAGTTGTGTCAAAATCGAAAACCTATCGAAGTGTTGAAGTTGTCGAAGTCATGTCGCGTCAAAACTTGTCGAAGATGTATAACCAGTGATGACTGGTCGAGGATGTGTCGAAGGTAGCATCTGACAACAAATGCCAACTACGATGTGGATCATACCTCCTTCCTTAAGAAACAATGGACCCCATTGTTTTCTCATGGAGGTGAGGAAACTTGTCGATCACTTCAGTAGTAGAGTACCACTTTTCTTGGGATGAGATTTGGCCAGGTTTGGCAACCTAAAACAAGGGAATTGTGTTCATCCTTGTAAGGCGTACTCGTAGTCCCACAATGGCTTCGCAAGGAAGAGGCTCCTGAAAATCGGGATGGATGTATTTGGGTTCTGTTGTTGAGAAGTCGTTCTGTTCCAACAACGGTGCATAGTATGGTCAAAATAGATCCACATTGAAGACTGGATGCAGACCCTGGCATGCAGGAATGTCGAGCTGGAAAGCATTTTCGACAATCTGTGGAAGAATACTGTATGGACCATATCGCAAAGGTTTTAACTTTTTGAAAGGACCTGTGAAGCACTCCTTCTTAAGATGTAACCAGACCTTATCCCCAATTTGGAATGTATGAGGAATACAATGCTTGTCGTGTCAGGTCTTAGCTTTCTCGTTTTCTCTATGCAACATATCTTGTGCTTGCTTCTAGATGTTGCAAATCCATTCTCTGAACTTGACTGCTTTATCAACTTCTCATTGGTTGTGGTCTACGTCAGAGTTTGGCTGTGTCAAGGAGATGATCAAGTTGATTGGCGCTGAGGGTTGAAATCCGTAATAGACTTCAAATGGACTCTTTCCTGTAGAGTTGTGTTGAGCATGATTGTAGCTGTGCTGAATGTATGGAAGGATTTCATCCCATGTGCGTCGATGCTGGTGATTGTACATGCGAAGCAGTTGTACTACCAAGTGATTTACAACTTCCGTCTATTCGTCAGTCTGAGGATGGAAAGTTGTCGACAATGAGAGTCGTGTGTCCAACTGTTGCCAGAGGGTCTTCCAAAAGATGCTGACAAATCTATCATCTCAGTTGGAAATGATGGTTGTGGGTAAACCAAAGTGTTTCCAAACATGTGTAAAGAAGAGCTGAGCGGTCTGCTGCGCTGTCGTGGTCTTCTTACATGGTATCAGAATGGTCATGTTGGAAAATCAATCGAATACTACTAAAATCGCGTCATGCTGATGTCTGGTAGTAGGATAAACTGTCAAGTAGTCCATAGAAATAGATTCCCATGGTCGACTAGGAACTGGTAGAGGTGTACACAATCCCTGTCATCGATTTGGTGGCTTAGCAATGGCGCAAACCACGCATGATCGCATGTACTTATTAACGTCAGATTTAAGTGTAGGCCAGAATAAATACTTCAAAGTGTCCTACGATCTTGCTGTAGTGCGCATCCCAAATGAGCTGCTGTCATTGCTCACTCGTCAGTACACAAAGCTGTCCAAGCTTGTATAGCAAGGTATCTTTCAGGAAATAGTCGAAGTCTGAGTTCAACGACTTGCCAGTCTCTAACTATTGGTAGACTCCTGAGAATTCGTTGTCATCCTCGTACAACTGTTTCCAAGTGGTTGTGTCGTATCCCTGCATACTCATCACTGTCAAAAGGAGAGTAATGTGTGGTCAACTAAGGAAATATGCGGCGATGTTAGCCTTTCCTTTTCGATACTTAATCACCAACTGGAACTGTTGTAGGTAATTAATCCACTTGAGTTGTCGGTTTGTCTACAACTTTGATTGTGTCGAAGTGAACTGCACAAGTTTATGATTAGTGAGAATGACCATTTCCTTACCAAGTATGTAATGCCTCCATTGCTTGAGAGCTTGCACAATGGCATACAGTTATTTTTCATACGTCAATTATCTTCTAACTATGTTGTTAAAAGTATCAAAATGAAAAGCAACTGGGTGACCAGACTGAGTGATCACTGCGCCCAAGGCATAGTCCGATGCGTCCATCTCAATCTCAAAGGGATGATGCAAATCAAGTAACACAGGTACTAGTTCAGTGCAGAGCCTTTGTTTGAGTTGTTCAAAAGCTTCTTGATGTGTTGTTTTCCATTGGAAGACAATTTTCCTATTTCCCTTTGTCAACTGATTCAAGTGCCAGGCTATGTGACTAAAGTCGAGTATGAACCATCGATAGAAATTCGCCAAACCAAGAAAAATTCTTAGTTCTTGAATGCTTCTAGGAATGGGACAATCTTTGAGGATCTGTACTTTGTCTGGATCAACATGAATGCCTGCAAAATCAATTACATACGCCAAATATTTGATGCTGGTCATCGCAAAAGAGCACTTGTCCATATTCAAATAGAGCCAATGTTGGTGGAGAGTGTCGAGGACTTGCCGAAGATGTCTGACATGTTCTTCCCATGATCGACTGAAAATCAATATGTCATCGAGATAGCAAATTACCCGTTTTATGATGAAAGCTCGAAGAAGGTTTACCATATGTTGCATGAAGCTCGCAGGTGCGCTCGTTAAGCCGAAAGGCATGACTAACCATTCAAGCAATCCTTCCTTGGTCTTGAAAGCCGTTTTCCACACATGTAAGGGCTCGATTGGAATCTGATAGTATCCTGACTTGACGTCGAGTTTAGTAAATAATTTAGCACCTTTGAGACAGTCGATGGGCTCGTCTATCCGCGGCAGAGGGTACCGATTCTTCAGCGATAGTTTGTTGAGGGCTCTATAGTCGATGCACATGTGCCAAGTACTGTCTTTTTTCAGAACTAGGATGACTGGACTTCCACAAGGAGAGGAGTTGGGTCGGATATGACCTTTGTCGATTAATTCTTGGATTTGTCTGTGAATCTCTTCATTTTCGAGAATGGATCTTCTGTAAATAGATGCGTTAGGAAAATAAGAACCAGGAACAAGTTCAATGGAGTGTTTTACCTGAAAATGTTGAGGTACTCTGTCTGGATCTTGAAAGAGGTTCTAGTACTCATCGAGAATATGATCGACTTGCTGCTTCTGTCAAGAACTGTATTGTTCGGTGACTCGACTTGTTGTTGTAGTCTTCTTAGAATGTTGCGGCTTGATCATGATTAGTGCAGAATTCTGAGCATGATTGATGAGCTTCTTTGTCTGTTTGGCAGATATCAGTGCAACCGTCGGTGTAGGTTGATACTCTGGTATGTTGAACCATCGATTTCAGATTTTGACCATCACCTTCTGAGGCCGTGACTGATAACTTCCATGTCTATCCTAGAGGTAAGGTTTCCCAAATAGGGCGTCGGCTACGGAGAGTGCTGCCACGTCACAAAGTACTTCATCTTCAAAAGGATTTATGAAATAGGTGATTTTGCATTGTCGAGTGATCCGTATTTCTTGTCCATCCTTCATCCAACCGATATTGTAAGGATGAGGATGTGGAGTGGTAACAAGACCTAGTTTCTTCACAAGTTCTTCAAAAATGAATTTCTTTTGGCTCTCGTTGTCCACAATCAGATGCAATGGATTGTTCTGGACCCATATCCATGTATTGAACAGGCGCTCTCATTCCTCCTCATTGACAATAGTCGAGGCTACTCGAGTGGTCGAGGTCAAAAGGGTCATTGCATCTAGATCTGATTCTTCCACTATCTTGTCAAATGCATCAGAGTTCTACACTTTTATCAAAAATGTCTTCTGATATTTTCATTCAGTCGTATCATACCAAGAAGAGTGGTGGTAATCGCACCATTTTCGGTCGGTGGTTGTTTGCTACGTTCCCTCTTGTGAAAAGGATTCTTTCCGTGATCTGGATTTGGTGGTGTCGGCTGAGAAGATTTTGACTTGTCGAAGTCGGATGGTTCCTTCTTGTCAGGTGATCATCCTAATGTCGGCTTTGTCGCAGAACATGATGTTCCTTTTTGCTTAGTTTCTAGTTTGTTGGCGTAGTGGAAAGCATCTGCAATCGTATTGACAGTCAGAAATTCCATCTCCTGCTGGATGTACTGGGACAATCCGCTAACGTACTTCAAAACAATAAATTTCTCTTCTTCTTGGACACCAAGTCTAGCCATGAGTCGGTAGAACTCGTCGATGTAACTCTGTACTAAATTTTCTTTCCATTGCCTTAGCTGTTGCCACCTCTTATACTGTTGCTCGAGGTATTTTGGTGGGTAAAATTCCTTCCGGATGTGTTCGACGAATTTATCCCATGTTTCGATGGGGTCTCCGCTTTTCTCCATCTTTGTTGAGAGGTTATCACACCAGCAATGCATGGAGGTAGACATCTTTAAGGATGGAATGGTGATATTTTCAGCTTCTGAGAGTTGATTTACAGCGCAATAGGATTCCAATTGCAATACCCAATTGTCGACAGATTCCGTGTCAATCTTACCTTCAAGGTTCGGTATGTCCATATTCATTTCCACTTTGAAGGGGTTGATTTTATTGGAGTGAATTCTCGTCGAAGATCCTCCGGATGTCGAAGAGAATCACAAGAGAATCTCATTGAACTAGGCGAACATTTCAGTTCGTTGTCGAGCCAGAGCTTGCTCAATAAGCTGTGTTGTCTCGTCGGCTACATGTCTATCGTCTATTTCTTTTTTCATTTCTAGAGATTGCGTCTACTTGGATTTCTAAGATTGTGAACGAGTTTGAACCGGCATAAGTCAGGTAACTTGGAGAGAAGTGTATACACAGAACTTAGGAACGAACAAAACTGAGTGTGCTCTGATACCAATGATCTTAGTCATGTCCAGGAAGCACGAGGGGGACAACAGTTCGACTGAATGAGTCGGCTCTGTTATGGAAAAAGATTAATAAACAGAATGAGGAAAAGCAGTATTATGCAATATAGATAAAGACAATGCGCATAGACAATATGCAGGAATGCGAACTGTTCTTCTATTACTTGCAAACAGATCAAAACTGATTGATTCTGATAAGATGTATGTTACAATAGTTTACATGCTTATAAAGAATTCTAAGACGCTTGAGTGCCTTCCCGTTACATTCAGTTACAAAGAAGAAGTTAGAACTGTCTCAATAGTTCAACTGTTACATTCGACTGGAAGATAGAGAGACAGTCTATCGAAGTTCGACAGTCGCTGGTCGCATGTCGACGTTGCTTGTCGATGTTGCGAACTGCAAGATTGTAGAACATGTCAAGGGTGCGGGTCATGTCGCATTATGTCGAAGTCGAGACTTGTCGGAGTCGTGTCGAAATCGAAAACCTGTCGAAGTGTTGAAGTTGTCGAAGTCATGTCGCGTTGAAACTTGTCGAAGTTGTATCAACAGCGATGAATGGTTGAAGATGTATCGAAGGTAGCATCCGACAACAAATTCCAACTACGATGTGGATCAAGTCGACTTCGACAAGTCAAAATATTCTCAACCGACACCATCAAATCCAAAGCACGGTAAGAATCCTTTTGACAAGAGGGAAAGTAGCAAACAACCACTGACCAGAAAATGGTGCAATTACCACCACTCATCTTGGCATGATACGTCTAAATGCAAAGATCGAAAGACATTTCTGACGAAAGTGTCGAAGTCCGACGCGTTCGACAAGATGGTGGAAGAATTTGATCCAGACGCAACGACCCTTTTGACCTCAACCACTCCAATAGCCTCTACTATCATCGAAGAGGAGGAATGAGAACGCCTGTTCCATACATGGATATGGATCCAGAGCAACCCATTACATCTTATTGTGGACAACGGGAGTCAGAAGAACTTCATTTATGAAGATCTCGTGAAGAAACTAGGTCTTGTTACCACTCTGCATCCTCATCCTTATAACATCATTTGGATGAAGGATAGAAAAGAACTATGGATCACTCGATCGTGCAAACTCCCCTACTTCATAAAAAAATTTGAAGATGAAGTACTCTGTGACATGGAACCACTCTCCGTAGCTGATGCCCTGTTCAGGAAACCTTACCTCTGGGATAGACATGGAATTTATCAGTCATGGCCTCAGAAGGTGACTGTCAAAATCTGAAATCGATGGTTCAACATACCAAAGAGTCAACCTACACCAACGGTCGCACTGATATCTGCCAAACAAATAAAGAAGCTCATCAATCATGCTCAGAAGTTGACATTAATCATGATCAAGCCGCAACATTCTAAGAAGACTATAGCAACAAGTCAAGTCATCAACCAATGTAGTTCTCAACAGAAGCAGCAACTCGATCATATTCTTGATGAGTACCAAAACCTCTTTCAAGCTCCAGATGGAGTACCTCAACATTGTCAAGTAAAACACTCCATTGAACTTGTTCCTAGTTCTTCTTTGCCTAACACATCTGTTTACAGAAGATCCATTCTCGAAAATGAAGAGATTCGTAGACAAATCCAAGAATGAATCGACAAAGGTCACATCCGACCCAGTTCCTCTCCTTGTGGAAGTCCAATCGTCTTAGTTCCGAAGAAAGACGGGACTTGGTGCATGTGCATCGAATACAGAGCTCTCAACAAAATATCGGTGAAGAATTGGTACCCTCTGCCGCAGATAGACGAGCTCATTGACTATCTAAAAGGTGTTAAATTCTTTACTAAGCTCGACCTCAAGTCGGTATACCATCAAATTCTAATCGAGCCCTCAGATGTGTGGAAAACTGCTTTCAATACCAAGGAAGGATTGTTTGAATGGTTAGCCATGTCTTTCGGCTTAACCAATGCACCTACGACCTTCATGCGGCATATGGATAACCTTCTTCGACCTTTCATCGGAAAATGGGTTATTTTCTATCTCGATGACATATTGATTTTCAGTCGATCATGGGAAGAACATGTTAGACATATTCGGCAAGTCCTCAACACTCTCCAGCAACATAAGCTTTATCTGAACATGGACAAGTGCTCTTTTGCGATGACCAACATAAAATATTTGGGGTATGTAATTGACTTTGCAGGCATTCACGTCGATCCAGACAAAGTATAGATCCTCAAAGATTGGCCCATTCCTAGAAGCATTCAAGAACTAACAAATTTTCTTGGTTTGGCGAATTTCTATCAACAATTCATACTCGGCTTTAGTCACATAGCCTAGCCTTTGAATAAGTTGATGAAGGGAAACGGGAAAACTGTCTTCCAATGCACAGAAACACATCAAGAAACTTTTGAACAACTCAAACACAGGCTCTAAACTGCACCACTACTTGTGTTTCCTAATTTGCATCAGCCCTTATAGATTGAGACGGACACATCGGACTATGCCTTGGCACAGTGATCACTCAGTCTAGTCACCTAGTTGCATTTCATTCCAAGACTTTTAACGACACAGTTAGAAGATACTCGACGTACGAAAAACATAATTGTACGCCATTGTGAAAGCTCTCAAGCAATGGAGGTATTACATCCTTAGCAAGGAAACGATCATTCTCACTAATCACAAGCCTCCACAGTTCGCTCCGACACAATCAAAGTTGCAGACAAACCGACAACTCAAGTGGATTAACTACCTACAACAATTCCAATTGGTGATTAAATATCGGAAAGGTAAATCTAACGCCTCCATCGATTGCCTCAATCGACCACCCATTACTATCCTTTTGACAGTGATGAGTATGGAGGGATACGACACGACCACTTGGCAATAGTTGTACGAGGATGAAAACGAATTCTCAGTAGTCTACCGACAGTTACAGAATAACGAGTCATCGACCTCATACTTTGACTATTTCTTGAAAGACACCTTGCTATACAAGCTTGGACAGCTTTTTGTATCGATTGGTGAGCATCGACAACAACTCATTTGGGACGCGCACTACAGCAAGACTACAAGACACCTTGGAGTAGCAACGACACTTGCTATTCTGCAGAAGTATTTCTTCTAGCCAACACTTAAATATGATGTCAACAAGTACATTTGATCATGTGTGGTTTGCGCCAATGCTAACCCACCTAATCAATGACAGGGATTGTACACACCTCTGCCAGTTCCTAGTGGACCATGGGAATCTATTTCTATAGACCACTTGACGGGTTATCCTACTACCATACATCAGCATGATGCGATATTAGTAGTAGTCAACCGATTTTCCAATATGTCCATTCTTATGCCATGTAAGAAGACCACGACAGCGTAGCAGACCGCACAACTCTTCTTTACACATGTTTGGAAACACTTTGGTTTACTCACAAACATCATTTCCGACCGAGATGCCAGATTCGTCACCATATTTTGGAAAACCCTCTGGAAACAGCTGGACACACAACTCTCATTTTCGACAGCTTCCCATCCTCAGACCGACAGACAAATGAAAGTTTTGAATCGCTTGGTAGTAGAACTGCTTCGCATGTGCAATCACCAGCATCAACGCACATGGGATGAAAGTCTTCCATACATCCAACACAGCTACAATCATGCTCAACACAATTCTACAGGAAAGAGTCCATTTGAAGTCTGTTACGAATTTCAACCCTCAGCTCCTATCGACTTGATCAGCTCCTCAACACATCCAAACTCCGACACAAACCGCAACCAGCGAGAAGTTGATAAAGCAGTCAAGTTTCGTGAATAGATTTGTGACATTGAGTGATAAGCACAGGATATGTTGCACAGAGCAAATGAGAAAGCTAAGGCCCGACAAGACAAGAATCGCATTCCTCATACATTCCAAATTGGGATTAGGTTCTGGCTACATCTTAAGAAGGAGCGCTTCACTGGTCCTTTCAAGAAGCTCAAGCCTTTGCGATATGGTCCATACAGTATTCTTCGACAGATTGGTGAAAATGCTTTCTAGTTCGACATTCCTGCATGCCTGGGTCTTCATCCAGTCTTCAACATGGATCTACTTCGACCATACCATGCACCCTTGTTGGAACATAATGAATTCTCAACAGCAACACCCGAAGACATCCATCCAGATGTCAAGGAGCCTCTTCCTTACGACACCATTGTGGGACGACGAGTAAGCCTTACAAGGACGAACACAATTCCCTTGTTTCAGGTTTCCAAGGATGGCCAAATCCCATCTCAAGGCAAGTGGTACTTTGATACTGAAGTGACTGACAAGTTTCCTCACCTTCACGAGCAAACAATGGGGTCCATTGTTTCTTAAGGAAGCAGGTCCGATCCGCATCATAGTTGGAAATTCATCGACGTCGATACAAATTTGACAAGTTTCAACTCGACATGACTTCGACAACTTCGACAGGTTCGATTTCAACACAACTCCGACAAGTCTCGACTTTGACATACTGCGACACGTTCTGCACCTTCGACATGTTCAACAACCTCACAGTTCACAACATCGACATGTAGCGTCGACATGCGACCAACGACTGTCAAACATCGACAAACTGTCTCTCTGTCTTCCAATCGACTGTAATGGTTGAACTGTTGAAACCATTCTAACTTCTTCCTTGTAACTGAACGTAACGAGCAGGAACCCAAGTGGCTCTTAATTCTATATAAGCATGTATAATATTGTAACATACATTAGAATCAATCAGTTTTTGATCTGTTTTGCAGGTAATAGAGAACAGTTCGCATTCCTACATATTGTCTGTGCGTATTTGTGTTTATATGTATTGCGTAATCCTGCTTATGCTCATTCTATATATTAAGCTTTCGCCATAATAGAGCCGACTCATTCAGTCGAACTGTTGTCCCCCTCGTGCTTCCTGGACACGACCTGGATCATTGGTCTTCATTATTACCACTCTAGGCTTATATACCACAACATAATTCAGTTCTTCCTCATCCATTTGCTGCAAATACTCCTTTCGTGTCAACATTAGGACCTTATATGTTTGCTTCCTTGTTGTACTCCCTTCTTGCAAAGGAAGAAGAACATGTTTTATCCCATATTTCTCAAAACTATGACAATTTATCCTACCATCATGCACCACCTTTTTGTCAAATTTCCATGGTATTCCTAGAAGGATATGGAAAACATCCATGGGCATTACATCACATATAATTTTATCTTTATATGTACCTATTTGCAAGTCAACTTCACATTGTTCACTTACCAAGATTTGATGTCCTTTATGTAGCCAAGATACCTTGTATGGAACAGGATGTCTGGTCTTCTTCAGACTCAACTTCTCCACCATCTCTGTGGAAACAAGATTGTAAGTGCTTCCACTGTCAATCACCATCTTGCAGCACTTCCCTTTGACTTTACACATAGTCCTGAATAAATCCTTCCTTTGAGCAAGTTCCACTTTCTCCTTCTCAGGCTTCAATAAGAATTTGTTCATCATCAAGGACTCTCCCGTATCTGGAAAATTTTCAGCCACTTTCATCCTCTCTATCCTATGTCTTCCTTCTCAGGACACTCAAAGGACCTCTGTCCCAATTTGTTACATTTGTAACACTTGTAGACAATTTCTCTGCCACTTCCTCTACCTCTACCTCTCTGGTAAGGTATTCTCCCTCTTGAGTTATCTCCTCTACATTTCTTTTACTGTGGGTTTGAGTTTTTGGATTTTCCTTTTTGGGATACAAACCTTCATCTTCCATTTTTTTCCCCCCTTCCTTTGGCTGAACCTATTCCCCTATTGAAGTTCTTCTTTCTCAATAGCTTTTCTTCTGCTCTCAAGGCACATTGGTATGCCTCTTCCATTGTTCTCATTGATATCATGATGATCTCATCCTGGATCTCCATCCTCAAACTATTGACATATCTAGCAGTCTTTTCTGTTGATTCCTCTACATAGCTTGCCCTGAGATTTACCTTGTAAAATTCTTCATTGTATTCTCTCACAATCAACAAACTTTTCGTAAGGTTCTGCATTTGCATGTACAAAGTCAGCTGGTAATCCTTTGGAAATAATTTGGCTCTCATCTTAGCCACCATCCTATCCCATCTCTTTATCAATGGTTTATTCTTCCTTCTCATTTCAGCCTGCACACTATCCCACCATATGGATGCATGCCTTTTTAATCTTGTCACTTCCAATATGATGTTCTTTTTCTCTTCAATTTCAGCATACTCAAAGTACTTGTCTAACTCACTGATCCAGTCAATGAGATGTTCAGCAGTGAGGCTTCCCTTATAGGTAGGCAACTCAGGTTTTGGCTTCGAAGTTGCTCCAAGGATTGACCAAAAGTATATCATGTTTGGTGTCTCTTGCATGGGTTCTTCTTCTTCTCCTTGTTCCTCCTCTTCAGGTTCACTCACATCCCCTTCCTCTGGATCTCTTCGTCTGCCCATCTCCATAGTTTCCATACCTTCCTGGATTTCTCTCATTTCCTCCAAGACTTTTGCATTCGTTTCCAGTCTCCCTCTGCCATGATCTCTTTCTCTTCCTCTACGTATAGCCATGCTTTTCTTCTGCTATGTTGAGCAAATCCTGCTCTGATACCAAAATTGGTGGCAGGATGGTGAGCTATCCTTGTACCACACTGGACTAACCTTGCTAATTCTGGAAATCCACTATAAACAGGCACATCCAAGCAATGAGTCGCAACCACTATAATGAGTCGCAGCCACTATAATGAGTCACAACCACTATAATGAGTCACGGCCACTATAATGGGTCGCGGCTAAATCTGTTTTTCTGAGTAGCGTGTTGTTACTCAACCCCAACTGGAGTCGCAGCTTAAACAGTCATAGCTAAATGTTTAAGACAATCTTACCCAAATTCTGAACCGCCAAATTGTAAACCCTTCTAAACGTTGGATTTCATAGTCTCTTCCCTCTCTCTATGTATCATCTAATTGACAATGCTAGTTTCAACCTAAACACAAGTGCGATCAGAGATTGGGGTCTCTGTATCTCGATACTTTGTATAAGTTTCAAATACACCACACGATTACGAGCTAAAACTAAATACAACAAGAAATTACCTCTGTTACTTGATGAAATTCGGTCTGCGAATGACTTGAGTGTTTTTAACTGTACATGGAAGTCACACAAGCACGAAATAGAGACTCGTTCACATAGAAATCAGGTTAATGCCTGCACACAAATATACCTGATAGAATCTTAGCTGATTCTTCATTCAAATGCACAGTAACACTATTGAATACACAGAACTTGCTAATTTCATTAACAGGTAGCTAGGAATCACATCCAGTCTCGTTTTCTTCTGGTATTCAGGAAAATATCCCACTGACTCTCTCTCACATAGGGCTCTCACGGAGTCTTTGTCTGACCCCTTTTCACCCATTCGAGATCCCAAAACAGAATGGATGAACAGAAAAATAAGCTAACTAACTCTCCTCCACAATGAAGGAGTCCCCATCATTATTCAAAAAACTTCCTATCTAGATTGATCTCCACACAGGGAGTATCAACTTGCCACTATGTCCTATTTTCTCAAAAAAAAATGACAACACACCAGTCAATTACATATTTTGAAAATAGTAAAATACTTAGAAAACAAACTCTCTTCCACACTTCAGGACATCTTGTCCTCTTGCTAGCCACAACATGTGAACACTTAATCACATTGTTGGCTTAGCCTTGATACTCCTGCATCAATAACTAAAGTCATTAATATACAATCAAGGAATAATGAAATCAACTAGTAACTTGGGATGATCGAATCCCACTAAATAGAAACCTTTATATGAATTTAATATCAGGGAAATGAAACATTGATAGAGATAATAATTGTGAACAAACCCTATTCTCTATATAACCTCAAAATGGGAAGAACGTTCAATAGACACACATGAGTATAATCAACCAAGTACAATACCATACTTTAACAATGTCTAACAGAACTTGAGTCCTGTAAGGATAATAATTGCTAAAAGAAACAAGTATATAAACTTCACAGGCCTTGCCCTGAATAATACATAAACATACAAGAATATCATTTAAAACATTTGAGGGCATGTTTCACCATTTAATACAAAGATTCAATGCCGCAAAGGGAAAATTGACCCAAGGTTGATACACAAGAAAACCCTCTCTTGATAAAACAAAATGACGATGTCACTTAATAGAGGAAATATGCCCTCAGGAAATAAAGATTGGGTTTACATAATAGTCATTATAATCAACAATAGTCCGTCCATAACAATCTAGGCCATGTATCCCTTAATTTCTCAACATAAATTCCATCCTTGAGAGAGGAATTAGAGCCATAGAGTCCATGAGATTACTAGAGGTTCTATTCTGAATGAGCAAGCTCCATGAGCCACGCCCCACTCCTAGTTCACATGTTTCAAACAAAAAAACTCTCAATACAATGGAGATACCTTGTCAATAATAAAACTGAAACAAAGATAACATGGATTGGCCATTATTCTTACATTATCCAAGAGTTGGATGCATTGGAACAACTAGGAGGTTAAACCCCCCATCCTCCAGGAATAAAGAACGATTGAACTCTTTATCACCATAACATAAAATTTATATGTTGAACACCAGACCTAGCTCATCTTGATAAGGAGTTAAAATGGGTAGAAATAACCCATGCAACCTGAGGGTTGAACGAAGGGAAAAACCCTGAGCGAACCAGAGGTCTCACAACCCAACAAAAATGTAAATAGGGAAAGAACAATCCCAAATGAAGCATTTTACCATTTTAGTGAAGTGTACAACCAAACATTTACTCCCCTTACCATCGTAGTCCCTCATGGAAGCTCTAGGAGGGAGGTTTCATCTGCCATATTTAATACCATTTATGTTTCTAGCTCAAAGGAAATGCAACCATGCAATACGACTTAGGTTATCACCTTATTCCAATTTTTAATGGATTGCATCAAGGCTAAGGTAAAGACTTTAACATTGGGTAGTTTGAGAACTTGCATAAAAGGTTAAATAAAATATTAGCATTCATGCTAAGTAAGTCATGGCTTAGTGGCCACGACCTCCCCAAGGTCGATTCACTTAGTAGAAAAAATACTCAAGCTAATAAGTCAAAAGACATGGAGATAAACCTAAAGGTAAATCATGACATTAGTTTAATATGAAAAATATTTAGATAAATTTAGTATGTAACTAAGTGAGGTTATAGTTGGAACATCATAATAAGTGGTTAATACAATATGCATAAACTAGGACTGAAAATAATTAATATTGGGTTCAAATTTGACCAAGATCTCCATTAATCAATAGTACAAAATGAGACATAAGTGACTAGGCGACTAAAAAAATTAGTCACCACAGTTTTTTCAAGGGATAAATGAACAAAATTGAGCAATTTTAAGTGAGGCAACTAAAAATGACTAAGATAAATGACTAATTTAGTCACGTGATAAAATATATGACTAGATAACAAGTGACTAAAATAAAATTGACTAACATAAACGACAAATTTAGTCAGAATAATACAAATATAACTAGCTAACAATGAATAAGAATATGAATTAGTTGTTTATGCTAGTATTTTTTAGTTGTCTCTTTGACACTAGAAAATTACAATTTTGACAATGAATTTGTACAATTTACTAAATTTTGACACTGCAGATGGATTAAGAGACCCGAGTGACGTTAATTGTGTCACTCGGAAATAAAAATACTGGGGTTTGTCTCTTTTAGGAATTAAGGCTAAGAAGGTAGAATTCAATTTTTCAGGAACATATCCCAACCTCCTTGATTCATCCACAACCTCAACTAACTCTTTCCCCACTAGATCATAAAAATGTAGAAAAAAAGTCTGTCCAACCGTCTGGGCCTAGTCTCTTGGCCTTGGAGAACTTAAAAAAAAAATGATAATCTCCTCTGATGTAACCACATCCCCAATCTTGGCACCTTCCTCATAGCTAAGAAAACCTGGGATAATGTTGTAGTACCTTCAGTTGATCTGATAAGTTTATAGAATTATCCCGCTTATAATTTTTTTGAAATAGTTGACTACAAAAACCTTTAAATCATTCTAATTATTCAATAATTCCCCATTTGAATCCTTAAAGTCCCAAATTGAATTAATAATTCTCCTATAATTTGCACAGCTCTGGAAAAATTTGGAGTTATTATCTCTCTGGGATAACCATATATCACAACTTTTGAGCCTCCAAGTTTCTTCATCCTGATTTAGGATCTTCACCTTATAGTACATTTCCATATTTATCAATTGATATTTTTTAACAGGAGAAAAGGAATCATCATCCACTGTGCCTGATAATTTTTCAATTTCCTTTTCAATTTTCCATAAATCCCTTTTATAATTTACCAATTTCTTTTATTTTTCCCACCTTTTGAAATCATTCTTCAGAAGCTTGAGAATATTTAATAACCTAAACATAGGCAATAGTTGATTGTTTGGAGAATAATACGACCATCTATTCTTTTCCAGCTCATAGAATCGGCTTCCTCCAACCAAGTATGGTTGAATTTAAAAGGATAGTACACTTTATTATGCATAAAATCCACCTGAAGCACTATAGATTTATGATCCGATACACCTGTGGACTTATACCAGGATCGAAATCTCCACAAGATATTGCATATATTTCTCTTCTCGATCATGTAGTGGATAGTGCTTGTGATACACTTCATTTATCTGATTCTCATTAGATCTCCTATGCAGTAGGTTTGGGCCCCTATACCAACAACAAGGTTGAATTATATGCACTCAAGATTTCCCTTTAACTTGTTGTAGCGAATGGTGTGCAATAGCTATAGGTATTTGGAGACTCAAATTTTGTCATTGAGTGGATGAAGCATAGAAGGAAGCCAAAAAACATTCTCTAGTCCCAATATATGAGGAAATTTCCAGGATGTTGGACCTTTTCCAATATATTTCATTTCAACATTTATATAGGGAAATAAATTTTGTAGTTGACCTTATATAAAAAAAAGGACTAATTCCATTTTTTTCATTGCCTAATTCCATCAAACAACTTACCTGAAACAGAAAAATATAAAATGTGCATTTTATAATATATTCCCCTTATATGGGAGGCTACTATTATATGCCCCTTAGCCTCAAAAATATAAAATGTGCATTTTATAATATAATATAATATGATATATATAATATTTATATGATATGATTTTAAAATATAAATATATTATATTAATATATAATATAATATAATAATAGTAATCATTCTTAAAAACTCAAATACATGAAGGGAAATAAAAATGGGGGAAAATAAAAATTTGGGGAAATAGAAATTGGCAGAAGCTGAAAATAAAATAAAATTTGGGGGAAAATAAAAGGCGGAAGTAGAAATTGGCTCGAATTAGAATATATGGAATGGCCATGACTAAAATTCACACGAATTACTCTGCAATGGATCTCCTGGAGTGCCTTGGTTAAAGGTAAGCATATGGAATCAATTTTTTGATATAATCATATGAATTCTATTTTTTTTATGTAGGGTTTCTGTTTACTAGCCAAGGAAATATCCTCCCTTTTATGACTGTGTCTACACCCCACGAACCAAACTGAATAGAACCATTTCCAAGCAACTACCAACATCTTCACTATCTCCTACCAATACAACTAATACCTTTCCTCTATAGGATCCAAGATGTCCCACCAAACCAATGACTGTCCTAAGTGTTGTGAAAACCTGGGACATAGAGAAGTGAACTTTCGACTAAGGATTAAACCCAGATCTCTCATGCAGAAGCTATGGATTACTAGGGAGAGAATACTAGAGAATAAATCAAACACGGTGAGTAAATAAACAAATGTCCATAAATCATGGTGACAAAACTCTATCTTCCTCAAACCAGCAAAACCACCAATTTTCATCATCTAAGGCCGCGATAGAGCATTTAACATCCTTCTCCTCGTATGAGTGGGTTTTGAATCACGAGTGTGTGATGATGCTTTCATTAGTAGGATTTATGGAGTTGTACAGAGTTGCAACAGGCTAGCCAAAACCCATCATATCTTTCCCCTTCAAATTGCCTTTCATGTGTCTAATTAGTGACAATCAATGTCATGATCTGAAACTCTTCCCTGACACCCCATATGGGTGCAAGAGTTGGCTTCATTATATTTTTAAAATGATGTTTAGTATTGAATTGACATTACCTACATGCCCTGCAAGTATCCCTTTTATCATATTTATTGCTCACCACGTTAATCTGCAACCATCTTAAAATCAAAATTTTATGAGGCTCGTGGTCACTGTTACTTCTATGATACCATGTTTGTTTTTCTAAGCTACATGGATATGAGAAGACGGTAAATTCAACACCAAATTTTGATGATTTTTGTATTACATATGAACACATATTTATAGTTCAAAATTTGTTTCAAAATTGGATGCTAAGGATGAGAATAAACCTCCAACCAAAATATAACTCATTCTAGGTTAGACTAGTCTTATCCCTAAACTATCTATCATATCTCATCTTATCTCTACTTTTAAATTTTAAGTTTAACTAGGTAGGTCACTCCTAAAATTGGAATTACATCGTTAATATTTTGAGCTTTGAGCTTTGATAGTGGCAGATGTTGTATTTCAATTTTAAGCTAAATACATAAATCTTGAAAGAGTTTATGAACAATAAAATTGTCTATCAAATGAAATAGAATACTCCCACTAAACAGTTGGGGATAAGAATTTGATATTAGAGTTGTATGTTCTACTTATTGTATTTTTATTAGTTCAGGATGTGGGAAACTGTTTTATATATGATCCCAAAAACAATGATAGCTATGAAGTTTAAACTGTTTTTTAATACCCAACTATCTGTTACTGGTTACCCGAGCATTTTATATTTTTCTATACAGGGAACATGATTCTACATATATGAAAGTGGTACAACAAAATTTGAAATGTTTGTTATTTCCAAACATCTTTTGTTGGTTTCCCAAGAACATGAAGGGAAGAATATGAAATAACTTTTTGAAATATAATTTTTAATGTTTGGGACTTAGAAATAGTTTTTAATGTGGATTTCTTATCATCCAAGAAGGTTATGGACGAAATGCTTGCCATCACTTGTTTATAGTGAACATGGATATTTGTTAGACATCACATCTTATATATTAATGAAATGTATTTTCTGCTTGTTACCTCCCATTATTTGTAAACACTTGTAACTTCAAAATGATGTATGTGTTTATCAAGTGAAAGTAGATTTCAATAACAAGGAAACTTGGGAGTATTTATTCAATTATTATTGAATTGAGCTAATGGATAAACTATCGTTGACATTAGAAGAGTTTCTGAAGGCTACCAATCCTTTCAAAGATGTTGATTTTACTGAAGATGCAAAATTAGATGAAACATTTGATGGAATCGAGGCATCGGTCTCTAGTTCTAACAATGAATTGAATTAGTTTGTTGAGGATCAGTTTAATATTGGAAGGAAGAGAAGGAGAAGGCCTAGAAGGTTGGTTCTTGGGGAAAAGCATGATATAGGATTGGATCAAGAGAGGAGGAAAGAAATATTTTTAACTAGAGATTTCAGTAGTTGGGATTCAAAGGAACTTATAGAGTTTATTGGATATTTGAAAGAAGACGTTGAAAAGGCCATTTCTCTATTTGAGGTTCAAAAACTCTTGATAACGTATATAAAGGAGAATAGGCTTTAGTATCCTCACAAGAAAATTTAGATTATTTGTGATGATATATTGTGCAACCTATTTGGAAAACCAACTATGGGACATATTTTGATGTTAAAGCTTCTTCGATCACATCTTCCTTCGAAGCAATCATGCTTTGTGGAAGGAAACTCAACACATTTACGTCAAGGATCTCCAACTGACAATGATTACACAATTGAACTTGATGATAGTAAGGAGAAAGTAGGTAGGAGTGTGACTGACAAAAGATGCAAGTCAAGTAAAAAGATGCAGGAAAAAGTACCAAGATCTTATCCAAATGATTTTGCTGCAATAAACGTCCATGTTGATGTATATGTAACTTCGGAATGTATTTCATCTATGTATATTGTACTCCTATATAGATGTTATTATTACTCTATACGGAAGTGTTTGTATTCCTATAGAGATGTTATTATTCCTCTATACGGAAGTGTCGTCATTTATATTGTAAGTGTCATAACTTATACTTGATGGGTTATTAGACCACCTTGGTGGAGTCTGCCCTGTATAATTCATGTGGGTCAAAGGGTTATTAGACAACCCTATTAGGGGTCGGCCCAGTCAGCATTATGTTATGTGGTTAAGTTAAGGCCGACCTAGTAAAGGTTATTAGGCAAGTCAAGTCAAGTATAAATAGAGTGCGGGAGGCACTCTATTTGATCATTCACTTTCTCACTCACACACTCATTGGAGAGTGGCGCACTAGTGGAGGAGGAGAATCTGCTGGTAGGAGAGTACTATCTCTTATGCTTGGGTTGTATCATTGCTCTATCTATCTCTGAGGAAGTTGCGGGGTTTTTCACCTTCTTGGTTTTCCCCAGTGAAACTCTGTGTCTCTTGTTTGCTTGCATTATTGTGTCCATGATTGATATGCTGTAGATATGCTGTACATGTTATTCTCTCAGTTAATATCTTAGATCATATTAAAAATTCTGAAAAAATAACATGGTATCAGAGCTAGCCTGAAAGAAGGCATGGTATGGCATTTATGACACTTGTTGCATTTGCGAAGCTAGGGCTTGATATAGCAAAAATCAGTCATCGTAGAACTTTCGCTATAAATCCATTTCGGAAAGGTTTCAGGATGTGAAACTATTACAGGTCGAATATAATATCCTCATGTACCTTTTTTCTGAAGCACAACTTCTAATTCGTTGTACTTTGTGTTTTATGATCTGTACAATCTAGGGTTTCTGCCTCTTCCAGATCTAAGTCATAAACAGGTGACCTAGGAAAAAAGGTCATAACATGGGCTAGGAAGCTCCAAATGAAATTTCATAAAAAGTGAAAGGTAGGGCACGGACTGTACTTTCACAGGCCGAAGGTTCAGAGGCCGAAAGTGAACCCGTGACACGTGGAAATCCATACAAGTTCGCTCTCTTGTTTTATCCCATAAACAGTTCACGTTGCGACACTTGGCATAAATCTCTCTTAGAGAATCCAATTGAGGTCAGACATATGGGGTTGGAAAGATAACATGTCGGGCTACCATAGGTAGAATATTTATACCCTGGGGATTCATAATTTCGGAGTTACACCAGAAACAATCAGGTGCATATTTCTGTCAAAACAGAATTGGATTTTGAGCACCTTCATTCATGGCTTCAGGAATTAGAGTTTCAGAGAAAGTTGAAATTTTTGTAATCGGAGACCATGGCTGAATGCTACTCATCAAAATCGAAATTTAGAGACCAAGTTCAAATTTTTTGGTTGTGAAGAAGGTCGAGCTTGATCAAACCCTAGTTCGGGACTTTGATCGGAAAAGTGGAAAATTAGGGCTTCTACAAAAGTTGGAATTTTTTAAGTCTGTGACCACGGCTGGAAGCTCCTCAGAAAAATCAAAGTTTAGAGCTTTGGATCGAACCTTTTGGTTGGGCAGAAGGGTGGGCTTTATCAAACCCTAGTTTGGGATCCTGTCTAAAAGATCTGGAAGTTTCAAAGGCAATTTTGAGGGGTGAAAACTTTGCAGTTTTCAAATTCTGAGTATACCAACTTGATCAGCTCATCAAGGCGCATCTTTCTATACTTTCAGAAGTTTGAAATTCAAAGTTTGAATTTTTAGGGTTTCTCTGACAAACCCTAATCCAGCTCTAGATCCAATTTCTACAAATCAAGTGGATTGGGTTAATCCTAGAAGAAAATGGATTGGTCACCTACATAAGTGAAGAAGTTCCAGTTTCAAAGGGAGACAAGGCTAAGGCCTTACATAAGAAGATTACAAGCAATCTCGACAGGTATGACTTATCCAAGTATGTTTCGAGATCTGTTCATGATTAAGTTTATGGTATGTTTGTCTTCATTAAGGTTAGTACAATCTTGATTAACTTTAGACTTGTCGTATCACCTTAATAAAATTATGAATGCACAATAGAAGATATTCATTGATTAGGGTTTTGACACTTATGATTGTACTAATGCATTGTGGTGTTGTATGAGGTTGATGTTGTCCGCTAACATGAAAGGTACATCAAGAAAGAAAAATCATGTTCTAGTTCAAGAACATATGACCATGGTGACATGAAGACAAAGGTTCATCCATTGCCATGGATCACATAGAAGATCTACTTACGAGGTATGTATAACTTGGTTCTATAATGGTTAACCTATGAGATATGCAGGTTACTAGCACAAGTCATTGAAGAGAACAAGAAGACATTATGTGGGTATGTTAGACATAACTAGCTAGCATGCTAATCCAGGTATGTTTTTTCCTATATCAAGTTAGAATCCTACCTTGTGTCAAGATATTATACTATTGTATGGTTGATAATGATTATTCATGAAGTTAGAAATGTAAGTAATTAAGGGTTTATGCATATTATGTCTCTTACCTTGATTGATGATATGACTAACTAGAAAAGTCCTTTGGTCAAATAAGAATATTCATGAGTAAAAGAAGTATTCCCTGAAACCTTGAATACTAATGTTTATTATCTGTGTTTGAAATGAGCATGACTATACATGTTTAAGATTATTGTGATTATACTAATGATTGTATGTATGCATGAGACCTCAAGGATAACACAATGATGATACTAGTAAGTATTCATAAGTGATTGAGGATGGATATAAGTTCAAGGACAAGTAATCTAGGAATCAAATATCAAGAGGGAGCACACTCCTCCTGCAAGGAAGCAAATATTGAGAGGGAGTCCACCCTACAAACCAAACAAAGATAAGTATTTGAATTGTCATTTCTTGCATATTTGTTTGTTTAAATAATATTGTTCAATGATGTATACGCTTATGTTCCTAGACTTAGGGTGTGCATTATGCATATTAGAATAATTGCATTAATGAACAGTATACTACTAATATGCATGTGATGGGTAAGTGGCCTATGGCACTATACAACATTCCATTGCTACTTATCTAGAATGAAACCTCTTTGCTGACATGTTGGGAGTTGTGCATACTCTTAACAACGTTCTGGTAGAGATTGGAAGGCATCTAGAAAGTTACGGGATATGGATAAATGTTGTATTGAAGCATTGGCTAAGATAATTGCATGACTATATGACATATTTATTTATGTGTAAGAATTTGTTCTGGAAACTATGAGATGTTTTCTAATCATGCAATTTAACTTGTTTTGTAGGAAAGATCGTATACCATCACCTACAAAATAAGGACTACAACATTTGTTCAACAACAAAGTTATCTATTGAAGATATTGAATTTCCCAGGATTCGAGAAGAACGCCATGATCGAGGAGTACCAGTCGATCATGAAGAATGATGTTTGGGATGCAGTCCTAAGACCTGAAGGGAAGTCTGTTGTGACTTCCAAATGTATCTACAAGATCAAGCATGCTGCAAATGGTAGCATAGATAAATAAAAAGCGAGATTTGTAGCTCGTGGCTTCTCCCAGAAAGAGGGGATAGACTATGAAGAGACTTTTGCTCATGTATCCAGATACACTTCCAACAAATCAGTACTTGCTCTGGTTGTAGTGATGAAGTGGAAGATACACCAGATGGATGTCAAGACAGCTTTCTTGAATGGTGTAGTCGAGGAGGAAGTGTATGTGGAGCAACCACTTGGTTTTGAGACACATGACAAGGAGTCATATGTGTGCAGGTTGAAGAAAGCCTTGCAGCAATCTCCTAGGACTTAGTATGGTAGGATAGACAGCTTTCTATCTAGTTTGGGATTTACCAAGAGTAAAGCAGATTCCAACCTTTACTACAAGGTTGAGGAAGGAAATCCAGTGATACCACTTTTGTAGGTGGATGACCTATTTGTAACAAGTGAGGATGGATTTATTGCCAATACCAAGAGGGAGCTTGTTGCCGAGTTCGAGATGAAGGAATTGGGTATGACACACTACTTTCTAGGCATGGAGGTGTGGCAGAGTGCAAATGGAATCTTCCTTGGACAAGGTAAGTATGCAGTAGAGATCCTGAAGAGGTTCGGGATGATGGACTGCAAGGCCATGGCCACACCTATGGCATCGAACCTGAAGCTTTTGTATGATGCTTCATCTAATCCGGTTGATGTCACGATGTATCGTCAGATGATTGGGTCCTTGATGTACCTGATGAATACGAGACCAGATATTTTCTTTGCAGTGAACATATTGAGCCAGTTCCTGACGGATCCAAGAGGTGTTCACTTGGTTGTTGTAAAGCATATTCTGAGGTACCTGAAGGGTACAGTTGATTACAGGCTCAAGTATGATGCGAATCAAAATTTTAACCTACAGGGTTGTGTTGATTCAGATTGGGCAGGCAGTGCTACAAATAGGAAGAGCACTTCTAGGTGCTGCTTCAGTATGGGATCAGGTGTGATCTCTTGGTTTAGCAAGAAGCAGTCTTGTGTAGCACTGAGTATAGCCGAAGCAGAGTATGTTGCAACTTGTTCGACTAGTTGTGAGGCAGTATGGCTCCAGAAGCTACTGTCTAAGCTATTTGATCTCCTGTGGGAGGCTACTGGTATCTTTTGTGACAACCAGAGTTGTGTGAAGCTATCTGAGAACCCGGTGTTCCACGATAGGTCGAAGCACATTGAGATCAAATATCACTATATCAAGGACATGGTGCAGAGAGGAGAAGTGAAGATCCTGTATGTTGCGATGGATGAGCAGGTTGCGGATGTGTTGACGAAACCACTATCCAGAGTGAAGTTCGTGTACTTCAGAGAGAGGCTTGGTGTTATTCAAATTGACAACACTTCAAGGAAGAAGTGATGGACACATTTGCAGGAGCCACTCCAAGCATGGTGAGAGGAGGATCCTTCCCATGGCTCTGGATGTAAGTGCTGGATGATGAGCATCAGAACGATGCTCCAGTTACTGCTCTGTATATGCATCATGTTGGATGCTTGTTAAGATCAGGTGGATCATGTATCTGTGTATGTATCAGGTGGATACATTGTATGATCAGGTAGATCATGTATGTTGATATAAATCAGGTGGATCATGTATCTGTGTATGTATCAGGTGGATACATTGTATCATCAGATGGATCATGTGTGATGATATGTATCAGGTAGATACTTGGTATGCATCAGGTGGATGCATTGTATGATCAGGATTATCATAGATGACAAGCTTCAGGATGTTGCTCCAGATTACATGCATCAGGACGATGCAGTGATGATGATTAGGATGATCATGTGTACATCAGGATGATGTATGGAGAGTATTAGGTTGATACTCTGTGGCCGTGGAACAGGTTGTGCAAATAAGCATATAATCCAACCCTGGGAGGTTTGCAGATAGTTTTTAGAGGTTTTTCCTATGGCATGTAATGTGGCCCTCGGATATCTGGAAAACGCTCTTTCGAGGTTTTTCTTTGGGAGGACATATAATCTGGCCCTGGGAGATTTGCAGATAGTCTTTCGAGGTCTTTCCTATGGCATGTAATCTGGTCCTGGGATATCTGGCAGATGCTCTTTCGAGGTTTAGTCCTATGGCATATAATCCAGCCCTAGGAGATCCGATAGGTTGATATATGTGCTAGTAATCAGTCCTGGGATGCTCTTTCAAGGTTTTTCCATGACCACATGTAATACGCCCTAGAGATTTGGATAGGATGAAAAAGGCCTCAGATTCTCTTTAGAGTTCTTGCTAGTCAAGACACTCTTTAAAGGTTTTGTGGTAGGGGTCACATGTAATAAGTCCTGGAGATCTGGACAGGATGAAAAAGGCCTCAGATGCTCTTTAGAGATCTTGCTTGTCAAGACACTCTTTTAAGGTTTTGTGACAGTCACATATAATACAGCCCTGGGAGATCCAACAAGTAGAGTCGTGTGCTCGTAACAGCCTGGATGCTCTTGCGAGGTTTTGTGACACACGTAATAAGTCCTGAGGATTTCACAGTATGGCCAATGATGACGAAGGCCTGCAGGTGGTGGGCCTACAATCGATATGAAAAAGGACTAGCTTTGTAGAACTTCCTATGACGAGTATATTCATATATTGATTGAGATAGCAGCAGCGATGATGATGATGATGATTCGATGACGATGATCCAGAGAAGAAGACTTGTGCTAGAAGATCTATGTCAAGAAATACCTTCCTATTTAAGGAGTGTTGATGTATATGTAACTTCGGAATGTATTTCACCCATGTATTTCATCTATGTATATTATACTCCTGTAGAGATGTTATTATTCCTCTATGCGGAAGTGTTTGTATTCCTATAGAGATGTTATTATTCCTTTATACGGAAGTGTCGTCATTTATATTGTAAGTGTCGTAACTTATACTTGATGGGTTATTAGACCACCTTGGTGGGGTCGGCCCTATATAAGTCATGTGGGTCAAAGGGTTATTAGACCACCCTATTGGGGGTCGGCCCAGTCAGCATTATGTTATGTGGTTAAGTTAAGGCCGACCTAGTAAAGTTTATTAGGCAAGTCAAGTCAAGTATAAATAGAGTGCAGGAGGCACTCTATTTGATCATTCACTTTCTCACTCACACACTCATTGGAGAGTGGCGCACTAGTGGAGGAGGAGAAGCTACTGCTAGGAGAGGACTATCTCTTATGCTTGGGTTGTATCATTGCTCTATCTATCTCTAAGGAAGTTGCGGGGTTTTTCACCTTCTTGGTCTTCCCAGGTGAAACTCTGTGTCTCTTGTGTGCTTGCATTATTGTGTCCATGATTGATATGTTGTAGATATGCTGTAGATATGCTATACATTTTATTCTCTCAATTAAGATCTTAGATCAGATTGAAAATTCTGAAAAACTAACAGTCCATAATATTGGGTTAATTTACTTGCGCTGGACTATAATTGGAGATTTGTTAGAACACCTTACGCACTTCAATGCCAAAATTGTTGGTTCTTTTGTGCAGATAAGAATATCTAGAGGGAATTGGAAAGAGGTATATTACTAGATTATTCAAGTTGTTGGCAATGTGTACATTTTTACCTGAATTCCTATGATTTTTTGTAGTTATTAATTGCTACATTTAACTCATCTGTTATATTGAGATTAGCTAGAAATTGAATTCCACGTCTTGATATTTTAGAACATGCCTAATTACATTTTATAGGTACAAATAAGGTAGGATATGCTTATAACATAGGGAGAAAGATAACAAATATTATTCTTGAAATATTGAATTTGAAAAAAAGGAGGATGTATCCATTGATGCAATGTCTAATCAAGATTTTACTGAGGTAATAGTTGATTGTATTTT